>VFFE01007795.1:2229548-2300672 GCA_008921705.1 Burhinus oedicnemus | reverse complement strand
GAGGGGGGGGGGGGGGGGAGTGGAGAAACGAGGATGCAGTCTAACCAATCCCAACTCCCTTGTAAAACTCAACAGAAAACTAGTAATTCATCTCTTCTTTTTAGCCATCCCCAGACTCTGGGGCATAGTTTATTTCAAAATCCTTTGATTTCATTTCAGATTTCAACTGGATAACATCTTGAGCAAACTGATCTGAAATTGGTCCTTGAGTTGGAGGTTGAACCAGATAACCTCCGTAAGTTCCTTCCAGCATACATTGTTCTATGTTTCTGTCCTAAATGTAAAAGAAAGGTTAAACTTATGAAAAAGAGTTTGCATAATACAGCCTTTAACCCCATGTTCATCCTGAAAGGCTTTTTATATTCCACGGTAGAAAATGGCATTCTACCTGTGTAAAAACAGGAGGCTGGATCCACTTTCTGAACTTTCACTCTTTGCATATCAGCAGGCCTTTGCAAGAGGAGAGGTGTGATACAGGTGCAGAGTACAAGGCTGCAGATTAGGGAGCTCCTCAAGCATTAAGGAAAATGGCTGCATTTCCCCTGTACCAACTAATAGCTATTAATAAAGCTGTGGAAAACCACATACAGCTCATTTCAAAAGGAATCCTGGACACCGTCTCTTAGACTGAGGGCTCAGGTGATAGTCTCTGACATGCCTGTACGATGAGGGAAGGCTGCACAGGCTATAGTAAAGTAAAGGAATGTTTTTAACTCCTCTGTGTTTTGACCAACAGTTACAACAGAGCTGCTTGACACAACCATTCTCTGCATGGGAGAGAGCGAGCAGATGAATGTGAACTCTCCATCCTTCCCCAAAGTACTGAACAGCAGTACCTGCGTTATATGAAAGAGAAGTTTACAGTGCCAGAAGAAAGCAGGGAAATGTACAATATTCACAAGAGAGAGGCTTCTTTAGAAGATGGTTCAGAGCAGAAGCCATAATCTAGGCATTCTTGATTTTTTCCCCCAGTACAGCTTATCTCCTTCTATCAACAATGAAAGTAGCCCAGCAAGTCTGGTCTTTGAAGGCTAAACTCAGCCTTTGTGAATACTTCCTTCTCTTCCCTCACTCCAGTGTCCAGTATGTTTTTCTAAGTTCTTTAGGCCATGCATGGATATGGATTTTGGTTTTTATCTGATGAGTTTGAATTATATTGAAAAAGTGGGGAGACCAACTTGCCACAACAAGTTCCCATCGTCCTGCCATGAACATGTCAGACAAAAGGTTTGTTTGGGCCTGAGTTGTGATTTCAGTTAAGAGTAACTGTCAAAAAAAGGACTAGGCTTTTCTATTAATCTTCCAGAAAACTGCCTTTACAACATGATACCAGAATTATTATGAGACTTATTTCATTTTATTTTTTTTTAATTACTAAAGCCCAGTCTACAAAGGACAATTCTGAAGGAATAGTTTTAAATTTTTAAGAAACAAGGTGACCAAATGAGTCCCATGATAATAGTGATGAACCCAGCTACAATGTCAGTAATATGAGGAGGAAGGCTAAAAACACCCGGTAGGTCTATGATGATAGTCCTGATGAAGAGACTGTATCCCCAATTAGTCCTCCCTGGTCAAAATGCCCTTGATTCACTAGGCTGTTTTTCAGGAAGTAGAAAAAAATCATAATCAGACGCTACAGAGGTAACCTGGAGAGGCTTCATGTGATTCTCTTTACAAGTTGCCCCTTTATTTTACCAGGAGAAGCTGGCATTGAAAATGTCATTGGCAAAACTGGCTTTGAAGTCAGTGTATGTTTTACAGGCTGTTTTGTTCTGTAATACTTACCCAAAATGCTGAACATACAATGTCGTCCAAGGGATCAATGGTAGTACTGGCACGTGCCCCTAACTGAGCCTAGCAGAAGAGTGAAGGAAGGTGTGTAGCTGATATTGCCATTCCTTCCAGGTGCTGTTGTAACACCTTCTAGATGTTTTCTGCAGAGAAGTCACAATCGCTCTTTGATTTGCTTTGTAGCATGATGTATGTCTACTTAAAACCATTTTAGTTGTAATAACACATTGTACCTTTTTTGTCCTTTTAATACTTAAATGGATATAATAGTAGTAGTACACAGAAACAGGACGATACTCCTTCAGGCTTGTGAACCATCCGTCTTCAGTGTTTCAGCAGTTACTCAGATGTTGCCAGGACAACAGAATACAGATATAGTTAGACTTTGTATGATACATATATAGATTTAATAAACTGAAGATTTTTAGAACTCCTTGCTATTATGTGATTACTTTAAAAGTGCCCCATATAAATAGCATTTATTAGATAGCTGTGCACAATTCACTTGCATTCAACCCATTAAGGCGCTGCCAGTAGACAGTACTTACCACTCTAAACTGTATGCAGGCAAATGAATGGAGCAAACACTCTGCTTTGAAAGCATCCTCACATTAGGAACTTCTGTCTCCTTTTTGAGAGAAGGCTTTGAGTCATGGCTTTGAGACACATGATGGACAATATCGGGATATGAGGGGTGAGCTTTAAAGACTTGGTTTTTCTGCCACAAAACCAAATCTATTAATTGAGCTAGGATGTAGTTGTGAAGGGTAGAGGGGTCAGCTCACATTGAACCAAATGCAAATTCAGGGACTCATTCCTTTCCACTGTTATCTTAACTCTATAGCTGTAGGGGCCAATCTTTCAGTTCACACTGTATTTTGCTAATTTTAATTTAAGTCAGTGGAAATTTTGACTCACAAGGGCTATATCATTACACAGAACGGGGGTGTTTACATGGCTCTGTATATCTATATTGATACACCTGAGCTGGCTTTTGAGAGAGCTAATACAGGACAAATGCAAAGCTGAGCTAGCTCAAGTCGTGTGAATAGCCAAGCGGCTGCATTAAATAGTACTGCACAGCACAGATGCACTTGAAGAATCAAGGCCATTGCTAAATAGAAATTGCTTTCTGGAACAAAAAAAGGGGCATGGCTTTAGGCATTAGATTTATACATGCTTTTTATTTTCTAGCACATTTTCAATATGCTGGAGAACAGATTACGCTGTTGCTATGAATGCCTGGATTTTCAAGAAGCGATGTAAAAATATGAATAAGATTACCCTAGTCTCAGTTCTATCTGAGTTTTAGCCTATTTGATCCTGTCACAAAATGCAAGAGAAAAAAGTCCTCCATATGCTGCCTAAAAAATCCTGGGAGAAGCATGCACTGTTCATTAAAATACAGTGAATATTCTATGAAATCTATTTTTTTTTTCTAACTGCATTTTATATTAGGTGTATCTGCTTTACAAGCATGAATTCTTTTAAAAGAATTTCTTCTGCACGTTATGTTTGTCTGCTGTAATAGTAACATGGGAGAATGTTTGCTGAAATGTACTGAATCCCAGCCTGTAGCTTGTGCCTTTACAGTCATCAAGTAGGTGTTCCAATTTATGAATAATAGGTTTTATGGAAGCAGGCGGGTGAACCAACACTACTGGCTTGCCTCAGTAACTTCAAAGAGAAACTTTTTTTTCAGCAGAGACAGAGAGATCACATTTGGAGGCTGAAAGGGTGCAGTGCACCCTTTAGCCAAGACAAGGAGAATGAGCCAGTGTCTGAGATCTCTCTTTGTCAAATTATTTAAATAGAAATATAAAGAAAATGTTCTTTAATTTGTAAGTAGCGTGGATAAAGTTACTTATAGGCAAAGTGGCTTTATTATTGTTTCCAGATGTAAATTTTGAAACGCAGAAAGGGCAGTTAGCATTTGGGTCCATTAAAAGCAATATAATTGAGGACTAATTCAGCCTCATAGACTCTTGAATGAGAAAGGGAAGACAGGAATGAGAACCTAGTGCAGTTGAAGGCACTAGACGTGGATGGAGCCATAATGTGGAGCTTGGGTAGGATGTGTTACTTGAAAAGCAGCATCTGGACACACACACACTAGCACAAATAATTGACAGTTTTGTTCTATGGCCAAAAGAAATTGGAAAAAAAAAAAATTCTCTCAGCCTGACTTTTTTTCTTGCAGCATCAAAACTAACATACAGATGGCCGTTTTCAAAGGAGACGAAGGGAGATACAGCTTTCCATTTCCCACTGAAATGATGCCTACTCCTCACCTTGTAGGCAACTCTGAGGACAATTACTGTGACTAAAGTAAAACTGCCCACTAAAAATGACACATTTTTCCTCCTATTGTTTGCTTCCACTGTGTGCTGAGCTTTGCCAGCTTACTGTGCTGCTGACTCTAGGGATGAGTGTAGTCCCTAGACGGTCGTTCTCACGTAACCCAGAGGGCCACAGGCCCCATGGTCGATAGTTATGGGCTCCTTCAGGGTTCATGAAGGCACTCAAGCAAGTAAGGAACCCTGAAGCGTAAAATCAGACAGAAAGCAAGCCAGTGCAGGCCCGCATACAAACTGCTGCACCACCAGGCAGGCCTTAGTAAGCAGCCTGCAGCCTGTCCTTCAGCAGCCATGTATGAGCAGCAGGCAGGCAGGAGCTGGAGCGCACAGTGCTTACAGCTCTTCCAAAGGTGGCATAGCCCTTGCCAGTATGTTTTAGCTGTTTTTCTCTTTCTGGAGAGGCAACAAATTGAGTGAGGGTGGTTTGGTTTATTGTCAGTCTTGCACAATAGCTTTTCTAATGGAGCTCCAGCTGTGGAACATCTTTTACTGGTGATGCTGATGAGTATAAACTTGAGAAAACCTATCTTGACTTTTACATTTCAGGCCTAGTTTGGAGGGCTGGCGTTTAGAAAAGGAAACACAAGCATATTTTATCTTCTAAACCGAATAAAATTGATACAAAATCTATGAAGTCACTGGGAAATAAAAATACTGAAAGATCACAGTTTTACAGAGTATTTTGGTGCACAACTGCAGAGTGAGATAGGTTTTATTCTGTGAATTCCCTCAGGTCACTGGCTGTTTACATCTTTCTCACTAAGGAATATATAGGACCCAATTCTTCTGTGACTGTACACTCGCAATTGCTGTAGGTTTCAAGGAGGTGCCACATGTGGAACTGAGTAATGCAAATTATAGGACCCTTGTAAAAAGATCTCTACTGAAGTGTTCCAGCTTTTAAAGTTGGTCCCTTGTTTCTGCACATAAATTTCTATGAAGGCAGATTTTGTCTGTAAATGGATGCAGCCAAATCTGTAGGCGATGCATATACATTACTTAACTAAAATAAAATTTTAATGAGTAAATTTATTTTGGCTTTCCTTTATCCTGACAGTGTTACTGTTTTAAAAATATTTAACCAAAAATCACAAACTGCACTTCACATAAAACCCTCAGGAAGTGCAACAGTACACCACAGGAGAAGAGCATAAAAATAATCAATTAATAATTCATAGCATTTCAGTAGCTATAGTAATATCTGCTACTAAATTAATAGAACAAGCAACTCTACAAAAAGCATAACAAAAAGATTATACCAGCACTGGATCTCAAGTTGCTCTTCCTTGAAAGACCTTCAGTGTGGGATTTTCACAAAGTAAGCCAGAGGCCATGACATATCTGACTCCATCCTTTTGCTGTTTTGTTTTTCTTTTTTTGTACAACTACCTAGAGAAATCTTTCATTTCTTAATAAAAATATGATTCTACTGTGAACATAAATCCTGCTGAAGTTGGTGGAAAGGTTCACAATGAATTCAATAAGACCTCACTGGTCCCTCAGTCACCCAAATATTCGTCTGTTTTCTCGAAATAAAGCCACGTTTGAGGATGCATTTGCGGCACTTGCTGGTGCAAAAGTTAAGCTCATAAAATATATGGCTATCAGGCTTCACCTTATGAAAATCTGGCCTACAATGCAAATGGATAGGGAAACTAAAAGGCACATAATACTCTTCTGATTTAAAGATGACCATGCATAACTCATTTGTGGCTTTACTTCAATCAACACCCTGCACTTTTGTGCATAAAGTCATCCAAGAGTCACAACTAAAAGGGGCATATTCTAAGGGGCCACAATTCCTTTGATACCTCTTTAAAATTAAACGATAAATATAAATCACAACTGAGAGAATCTGGTAAACCTGATGCAAAAATATTTAGGCTGCTGCACTCTACTAAGTACCTTCAGATGGCAATAGGCATTTCTGGAATTAAATCTTTCTAAACTAAGCTATTTTGCGTTACCACTACTTAGCTCCCTAAGCTGAAGTTGAAGATTGCCAAAACTGCATTGAAATGAAGTACCTAATTCCTGAAGAAGCAACAAAAACAGCTATTTTCCACCATTACTTACACCTGGTACTGCCTAAAATTCCTTCAGTGTGACCCTGGTTGCCCTTGAAGTTGCCCCCAGGCCCATACAGAAGTGCCCCCAGGGTGGGTAAGAGGGCCCTCTTCTCCCACCTGAGTTCTGCTGGATTGCAGGAGTTTGGAATACCTCTCCCATCCAAAGCCAACCCCGGATTTGCACTCAGTGGTCAGGCCCTGACCACCTGCCTTCTAAAGCAATGCCAGTGCTACTGTCCCAATTGCATCACAGCATTCAGCCGGGAAGTGAGAAGGAGGAACTCCAGGCTTTCTGGAGTCCCGGGCTGTCACCTCCCCTGAGAGTGCCGCAGCTCCAGCTGCAGTGCATGCCGAGAAGAGAGTCCTTTTTTTAAACCCAGATCACTGTGCTGCTGGGAACACAAGAGACTGCTGTCAAAAGAAAACCATAAAGTTTGACTTTGCAGCTTACCAAGTCAGGGAGAGCAGGGCTCCTGGATCAGGAAAGCGCACACCTATGCCTATTAATGCTAGCTACAGATCCAGCCTTGGAATAACTGCTTTGTCTGATGGAGGCAGAAAATTATCAAATTATATGAGAGTTGTGTATCCTTTGTGCGGGAAAGTGCAGGTGCTCTATAAGCAGGAATGTTTCGTAGGGGAAATAAGAATACTGCTGTACCATATACTTTAAAATATTCAGTTAATTCAAATAGTGTTTGGATTTAAGAGAACATGTAGGCTACAAGGCTGGTTGTATAGAGTTTCCTTCTAGAGAATTATATTATATTGCATGTAAATTAACTTCATTGTTTCATACAGTTTAAAATTATTTTTCTTCCTGGGAAAACTTTCAAGATTTTGATGATTCTGTCCATCCCTTGTCAGGGCAATGTGTTGAAATTTCAGAATGGTTGTGAACTTAACTTTTGCTTTGCAATGAATTGTTCTTTTTTATTGCTTCTAAATATATAGTTCAATTTTTAACATGTATTACTGCAGCTATTTCTGCCTTACATTTTGAGATGAAAACTTTGAAAAACTGATCAAATAGAAAATTAGTTAGAAAATCAACTGAATAACTCTTCTCAATACTTTTGAAATGTTTCCCTTTTTTTATAAGAAATTCAGTGAAGCTGGCTCATGTCCCCCAGACAATTTCAGTTTAAATAATTTTATATCTTGTGGCAAAAGTAGATTTCTTAAAATTTTCCATTCAGCAGCATTCCTAATCCTGGAGGAGTAGGGACTCATTATTATTTCTTTCCATGTGATGATGGGTAGACAGTCTGCTTTTTTACTTTTAAAGTGTTATCTGATGGTTAGAAACATAAACATAATACAATATCTTAAAACCCACAAATGCCTTAGTTATTTAATAGAAGACTGAAACAAAAAATATCATTATGTTTTTTCCCAGCATTGAGACCACGCAGTCACATTATAATGATTACATAGGATTCACACTGGTGACATCATGCAAGTATTTTATCATATGTCTGAATATTAGTTTCCAAAGAGGTTGATTTTGGGGTTTCCTTTTAAACATCGGAGGGCTGTTAGTGTCAGTCTTCTAACAGAAAATGTAGAGGGATTCACTAGGTGAAAAAAAGGCTTATAATGAGATGAAACATATTCAGTTTTAGGTTTGCAGAGAACGCTTCAAGCATTTTATATTTTACAAACATTGTTAAAATCCCATCTGGTGTTTGTGAAGTATTTTACTGTCTCCTGCTGGGCCAGGCAGACATTGGTTTTCATGTCTGTATGTTTCCAAAACATTAGGAAAAAAATTGAATGGACCTGGACCAAGTGCAGCAAAATGATAGAATACCATATTTCCATTCTTCTGCATTCAGGAATGGAGACAAATGTCCCTGATTCCAGAAAAGATCCATCAGTTCCCATAGTGGAACTTCTTGTGAAAAATGCAAAGGAGTAAATTTCTCTAAGTAGTTCAACATTCAACATCTTGCGCATGATAGATTTTTATGAGCAATAAATATATAATTTCTGTTTCAATTATATACTTCATTTTCAAGGGAATTCATTCAGAAAATATAAAAGCCAGATGAAAATGTGTTCCATTTTTATATACACATTTTTCCTTTATGCCATTGATTTTACTTATTAATTGGGTGTGAAAAAATAAATAAATACCAAAACAGCAATGCAGAGTCCTCCTAGTTTTGTATTCCTGGAGCCAGCATCATGCATACCGATGACCCATTTTCTCTGAAGTCAATGGGAACAGACCCATTTCTGGTCTTACACCCCATCTACAACTGGTATAGCTTTTAATGGTTTTGATTTGGTTACAGAAGCAATAAGAGAGGAGAAAAGAGTATCAGTTCAGAAGGGGGAAGAGTCAGTGGGTCTGCATTAGCTGCTGTTTGTAGAAGGGAGATAACTATCTAAAGTGACATGGCAGTGATAGCATAGCTACTGCATACAACTGCATTTTAATAGCTTAAGAAATGTAACTGTTTCCAAACACAGTTGTTGCACTGAAGATCCTAGAGAGCCTTTCCTATGTTCACTGATAATTCATAGGAAATGTAGATACCTTGCCAAAACAAATAAAAAAAACTTAGAGGAACAGAAGTATAAAAATAGACTGATTGCTTTTTAAGATGCAGTGGTCATACCACTGAAATACCAGATGGATTTTTCTGTAGGCACTTTTGTGCCTTTTACTTGATAAATGGCTGACATTTTATCAGAAAACCTTTTCTGTGCATGCTTTTGATTGTGTATTTGCTATTTTTTTAATGGACAGACTTTTGATGGGAGTGTAATTCTTGCTGCATTTGTTCATCCTTCATCGCTTCACACATGATTTGCACACATAGGGCCCGTCTTCCTGCCAGGAAAGGTAGGGAGCAGGTATACATACAGACACACGTTTCATGTAAACTTCATCTGTGAGCAACCCAAGGGACTGACTGTGTGTGCAGATAGTCCATAGGCACATCCCCACCTCCAGACAGTGTTGACTCCTGTGAAACACATTGTCCCTCTCATTCCAGTCCCTCGGTTCTCTCTCTTTGCTGGTATCATGCCCATTCTTAGAGCAAAGTCAAGAACATGAGGTCAGCAGATCATCTGATGCATATATAAAACCATGGAAATTAGATTGCTCTCTGCTTGTTACTTTCTCTGACCAGTGTAAAAAACCCACCTCCGTTGCTATTTAAAATGGTGTTTTCAAATATTGATCTAAGTAAACATTGTTACAGCAATCTTAAACGTCATGATAATCAGCATTCTGGATAAATGGCATTTATTTCTATTTGAGGCACTTTGCTGAGTCTGTGTACACAGAGTTTGATAACGGCTTTATGCTTAACAGCAAATGTGAACTGTTAACTCGCTGGGAAACAGGGCAGAGAGGTGGAGAAGCTCAGCTGAGCTAAGTGCTGCCTCCTCCATAAGGCAGATGGGCAATACAGGTATTTGTTCCAGGAAGATCTGAATGTCTGATAAACTGGAACTGGAGGAGGACTTAGAGAAAGGTAAGAAGCTGAGGGGGGGCAGGAATTGCTGAAGTCTGTAACAGTGAGGAGACAATTGCCTCTTCCAGCTCTTTTACCCTTTTTTAGGAGATATGGTGGTCAGTAGCGAGCTGGTGACCAGCTGTGGAGGTGTGTGGGGGGAGGAGGGGAGGAGTGATAGGAGAAAGGAGGCCAACTGCAGCTCTCCAGCAGGTGGGAATGATTATGGAAAGAATGACGACCTGTACTGTACAAGTTATTGATGGTAGTTCCCAGAGGAGTTGAGTTAATAAAGCTGCAGCCAAAATAAACCACATCCCTTGCATCTTGTCTTTCTTCCTGCATGTCCGGAACAACGCAATGAAAGTCTATTGCCTCCCCTTCCCCCCATGCCTCCCTCAGCATGCTGAAGTTTTCTCCTACTCTGTTCTATGCAGCTGTGTCATGGAAGGATTTAACTTTTGTTTTCTGTTAAAAGTACAAAAATAGGAACATTGAATAGATTCTGATTCTACTTTTCTAAAAGGAGGTATACACTGAAAGTGGGAAAAGGAGTGGAAAGCAAACGAGCAGAAATACTACCTGCTTGATGTAGGAGTATGTTGGCTTTGCCTTTAGCATGCCTTTAGTTCCTAGGTCTGTGCTAAGCTGCGTTTCTCTAGGTTGGGCAGAAATTACTGTGTTTGCACTATACGATCCATGAGGGGAGCTAACATCCAGCAATCAGGTCTTTTGAAGTGATTGTTCTTTTTAATAGTATGGACTTGTAGAAAATGAGTTGTTTTGAACAAGAACAATTGTAGAATGGAACTAATCTAAGGATTGAATTCCTAGAATCCAAATTCCAGCCTTCTTAGTGGTTCCTGTTGATCTAGAGCTATTTTATTCTATTATGTCTTTCTGGTAAAAGTATATATATTGTCCATTTTATAGACAAAGTCACTCCCTAGGTATTTTCCACAACAAGCAGCACATGACAACCCTGATCTTACATCATGTTTTTCCATTTGCTTTTACAGCTCCAGTCTTAATTTTCATGATTTTCATCACTGATGCTAAATGGCATTCTTCAGTGAAACTTGGGTTCCAAGCCCTGTCAGTATGGAAGAACATTTGAACTAGTGGGGACTGAATGACTGGCTTCAACACCATGTCTATCATTTAATAGCTTTGGCTTGCTATTTCCTTGAAGATCGGTTTGTCTGCTTCCAAGTCTATCATAGAAGCCACGTGTGCCAGAGTACTGCTTCATGTAGACATCAAACCCTGACGCTGTCACCCTGGATATGATTCTTTGCACAATTGTTTGCACAGTCCATCTAGGAACTGGCCCATTACTGAAGTATCAAAGTTCTTCCTGAGTATTTAGAAATAGCAATATCTGTAACAGTATAAGCTTCTCTTTTTTCCTTTTTCTTTGTCCAGGGTGTCAGAAAAATACCTTCATTAGTTTATAGCTTGCCTGAATAGACATTTGTGTACCTGTATATGTGACTGTGAGCGCTCTGTGTTTATACTGAGAGCTCATAGTGAAACGTATATTGACTATACATTTATTTCTGAAGGTGGTGACATTTCTGTTTATTCTCCTGTGAGGCGTGCAATCAAGGTCAGTGTTTCCCGGACAGGGGAGCTGCAGCATTCACGGGGAGGTCATCAGCCAGAAGTGGGGTTGTGGTCCTGAAACTAGGTGTGCTGATATAAAAGCTTGGGAGCAGCTCATCTGGGTCAAACTATTGGTAAATGATGATTGAATGGAAGATAATATATGCAGGCAGATTTATTAGTTTATTAGCAAAGAATCTTCTTTTAAGCCCAGGAGGCAAGGAATTGAAAATTGAAAATTTAGAATGATAGGCATGGGCTGCACAGCTGTTTGCTAGCAAGTCAGGCATTTTGTGTGCAGTGGTTTGTTGCTATTTGGGTATCTGCTGTTACTGTAAAATCATTACATCTTCCTGTAACAGTACTTCTCAGCCTTTTAAAAGCTGAGCCCACTTTCAAAATGAAATCAAACTCATTGTTTTTCCACGAGCTTTTAAGGTCAAACACCTTAGCATATATATAGTCTAGTTTATCCTTATTACATGGGGTTTTTTACTGGCTTACTCTCAGAAACACTGGCGTAAGGATTCCTACTAACATACTTTTTCCTTTGTATGTGCATCAGCAATGAAATGGTGAGCAGTATTGCCATCAGCACCTCTTGTAATCGGTGGTTTTGGTGCATGCCTAAGAGTACTAGTTGGAGACGGACCCTTCTGAGCCAATTGCTCCATTTTTTGCAGGCACACCTTTCACAAGCACAAGAGCTAGAGCTTTAATTTTTAATAATGACAGCTCAGCCTATTTAGGAGAGTTGCTCACCGAAGTTAGTCCATATCCCAAGGAATGTTCTACATATTAAGAGATGTTATTCTATAATTATTCTATAATTACCAGCTCAACAGCAGGCAAGTGGAAAACTTTTCACACATAAGGACTAGACCTTTTATAAAGACAAAACATTTTGCAGACTGCAGAAATTTTGTAGTCATGGTGATGATCTTGGATAAATTTAAAATAAGGGTATTTGCTCCTGTTGACCAAATTCCAACATTAATTTAGACCTAATCATACTCAGATATAATAATCTTGATCTCTGTTTCCCAGTGAGGGGTGGAAAATTTCCTTAAAATCCCTTTTGTTACCCTGGTTTTTACTTGGTTTGCAAATATAAGAGTCTATCCCTGTAATTTTTTCAGGTGCACGCTGATGTGAAAGCCTTTAGGGAGTGAATCACTTGACTGTCGAGATTTCATGTTCTATGAAGTATGATTGTATTACTAAAGCTTTAGGTATCAAATGTTTTGAATTCATTGAGGTACAGTTTTTCCTAACAGCTACTGATGCTCAGCATGTAGGAAGTTTGGCTAGCGGATTCAATGGCCAGGGATAAGTGAGTAAGTCAGATGTAGATCCTTGCCACCCTGCCCCAACCTCCAAATTTTCTGAGGAAGGAATAAAAAACCCACAGTTTGGATGGATACTGATGAAGGGTCTGTTGTTGTCTGTACACAGCAAGATCTGCCCCAGCATTAATAACCACAATAAAGACCAACATTCGTTTCATCAATTGTTTTTAAGCAACTGGGTCAATGATATTTTTGACAATGTGAATGGTGAGCATTTAAATTGCTTTCACAAAAGCGGTTAACACATTGTACCACTAATTATATGATTACAGAGGAGCTATTTATCAATTTACTTTTACAGGAACTGTTTATTTTGGACTTAACCTTTGAGTTTTGCTGTAGTTTGAAGCCGAGCCTCTCACAGAAGGAAGCTGTTAGTAGTGGCTAGTTTATAGAGTTTGAGGCCCAACAAAAATACCTCAGAATCATCCAAGGCCAGACAAGAGGTTTTATGAAAGTCTCCTAATTCCACACATGAAACATGAGTTAAGTTTCAGTTAAAAAGTGACCAGATTTTTTTATTTCTAAATATACATCTTTCTTAAAATTTGGGTTTCAGCTCATGCAAGCATAAATAACTGGTGACACATAGAAGAGGACAGGCAACCTTTGCTGTATACACCTTAGTTAACTTCCCTCTTCTTTTAGCAACCCTACTCTTCGTTTTTAGAAGCTATAAGAAATAAAGATAGTCAACTGTGCTCCTACTCTCTGGCATGTGCTGGCTTTAACTGGAAAGATTTTGCTAGGGACAGAGCAATAAACGAAGGTGCCTTTTTTAGAGCTGTGTATAAGCACTGTAATGTCTCTAGATCTCCTGGTAGGTCTGCTAGTGATGCCATGAGGAATTTTGCGTGATAGGTCAAATATGAATGTTGCACCAAAAGTGAGCATGCACAGTGCACGAGTGGAGTAAGAATGTGGAGCAGTGAGAGTAATACATTGAGAGGGAACAGTGTGTACTAAAACCGTAGCCAGAATGGCATTAACCAACACAGGCTGGCCTTTTTGCCAGTTAATTCAGGATTATGTAGAATGGACTGTTCTCAAACCTGGGAACTAATGCCCTGTGCTCCCTTTGGAGGAGTCTGCATACGCAGAATAAATGCAGGGCAGCATGCCCTGAGCTTTGCCTGCAGAAGCAAGTTGCATTGGTTTAACTTAAATTTTTAAATAGATGTCAGTTAAACACTCTGTGAGGACATGATTCCCTTAGTTTAAGTATTAGATAGGTTCCTGACTAACTGACCAGAAATAGCAGTTCGCAGTGCTTTTTATATGAGAAGACCCACAGAGTACTGTAGACACTACCAGGTTGAGCCTAAAAAAGGAGAGCATAGAATTTATTCCCAGACTGTTATTTAAAGAGTGTCTTTGAACACAGAAAGTTACAAAACACTTGTACTTTCATAAGAGTTGGGCAATTTGTCCCGTTCAGAGCCTAAGGACTAGCCATACTAAAGGCTGTTTACAAATCAGGCACCACACCCCTAGACTGGATCCCACATGCTAAGTGCTAGTGGTAGCTGTGCTGAGCACGGGGAGAGAGAATGAACCCAAAACATCTGCCAGACACCTGTACAGGGGACTTCCTATAGAGGGCCAGAAGGACACATTGGGAATCTCGGTTCTCTGCTGAGGGAGCGAGCCTGACTTACAGCTTCAAAAGGTGTGTCCCTCTAGCTGTGGATGACTGGTCTAGAGTACTTTTCATGGGGCATCCTCAAAGTTCAGTGTGTTACTTTGATTATACATTTGCTAATAGTGCAACAGCCATCTACTTCTCTTAATAGACTGACAGCTTGAGGACTAACAATTTGAGGGCTTGGAAGAGCTGGGATCACAGCCATTGGCTTGAGGGGCAAAACTGGATGCAGGCAAGTGGACTGTGAAGTGAACATTGCAGTCTTGGTCGCTTGAAGATCACATCAGGGACTTGGCCATAACACACTGAGGCTTCAAGTTCAGGCTGTGTACTTCAGTTTCATTCTCCCAGGGTGCCAGGGTGGTGATGTGTGCAGACCTGCATGTTCTTCCACACTGAGATGTGATGTGATGTGGCAGGGGCAGGGTTATATGAGAGTCCCATATAACCAAGGGCAGGAAATGCTCATTTCTTACTTCCCAAAAGATGCCTTTAAATTACACCCTACCTATACTATTGAAGTTGTGACACCATCCAGCAAAGCATTCAAAATCCATTGATCCAGAAAGGCTAAGAAGAAACCTGTTTCTGTACTTCCTATTTAGGACACATACCTCACAGTGATGATTCTCGATTTTTGTCCCTATTCCAGCCTCAGGAGCAAACACCAGAACCCCGAATACCCCATCTGGTTAACAAGTGGTCTGTGTTGCTACCATACAGAAATATACTCTCTGCTGTAAATTGCTGTATTGCAACTGATCTTTTCTGCATAATAGCCTCCATATTCGCCAACAGCTCCAGAGGTAGAATTTGAGCCCTCTCAAAATATGTCCTTAAGCTGTTGAATTTACATTTCTCACTTCCTGGGTAAATGCTGTAAGTTCTTTTGTAAAAAGAGGTGCTCCCACCTCTGGGTATTAAAAAAAATAAACTTGATGGTTCACAACTGCTACGTCTAGAAAGCCCAGCACCATGAATAAATGTTAAATGTCTCTCTGAATGTCATTAGAGATTTTAAGCTAGTGGAACGTGTTTTCTGGATCCTGACCATATCTAGGCTGGCAATGGCAGAGAAAGCACTGAATCAAATATATATGTATGTACACTGGGTGAATTTAAGCAACTTCAAGGTTAGGCAACAGCTGATGAGTCTTATTTGGATCTCAATTTTGGTCTCAGGGCTTCAGTTCCAACTTCATTCCTGCTTTAAATTCCTGCATCCTTCCTGGATACAGCACAAAGGCTTTAGAGAATGCTAGTGCCTGTGCTCAAGTGGGCTTTTGCATGGAGCCCCTGAGGAAAAGATGATACTCTTCAGTCTTCTTCAGACTCCGTACTACAGCATGTGTTGTCTCTTTTTCACTTTTGAGTAAACAAAACGTATAGGTTCATGATGGTCTGTACAGATCTCAAATGAAACTTTTTTCTTCTTTCCCTACTCTTAGGGCTCAAATACTCCAAACAAAGGGTTTGGGGGTTTTTGGTTTCTTTGGTATGTTTTTGTTAAGGTCTCATTATTGCTTTTGTGAAGTAAGGTATAAGTTAGTAGATTGTAACATATGTGTTTCTGTGCATGTTAATTAGATTTTGCAAATCTAATCTCAAACACCACAAAATCCCCACTTCTTAGCTCATGCTAATCTGAGATTTGTAGCGGGAGTGAAATGGAAAGAAAGGGCAGTTGTTACAAAAATACACAGGGACTTTCTTCTGAAGAATGTTGACCTAGAAGCTGTGTACACATATTTCTTTTGTTAGAAGAAATGTTCTAAAAGGTGAATACAATAGTTCTGTATTTTCTCAGGGGAAACTTCAAGTAACAATTATACTATTCAAAATAATATGGATATATAGTAAAATGGAAAAAGTGTTACGTTCAGTAGCTTGAAAATACTGTTCTTGCTTCTATAGCTTCTTATAAATCTCTCCCTCCTTTCAAAACAGAGACCCTACAGTTAGTCTGTCAAGAGCATTGAAGCACTAAACAGTGATTATTAACCTTTTTCATAGAATCATAGAATACCAGGTTGGAAGGGACCACGAGGATCATCTGGTCTTACCTTTCTTGGCAGAAGCACGGTCAAGACAAGATGTCCCAGCACCCTGTCCAGCTGAATCTTAAAAGTGTCCAATGATGGGAAATCCACCACTTCCCTGGGGAGATTATTCCAATGGCTGATTGCTCTCATTGTGAAAAATTTTCCTCTTGTGTCCAGTTGGAATCTCCCCAGGAGTGCTTTTGGTTGCTCTCAGATGCTAAACACTACAAAACACAAAAGTAGCTATTTTGGGGTTTAAGAGCTTACAGCTCAGGTTGATTTTATAAAACTATTGCCTGTAGAAAATAAGAAAGTAATGTTGCCTGTTGATAATTATTCAATGAATAATTTCAGCCTGTAAAATACAAGTCATAAGGAAACAGATATTTCAGACATAGAAAAGACTGCAGATAGATTGCAGGCTTGCTTTTAGTCACTCATTCTGAGAGACGAACATGTCTTGATATTTACAGTTTATTATCCATTCATTTCTAACCCAAAATTAAAATTCACTTAAATGTGGAGGTCACTCTGTCAAGAGGATTCCTCGGATGGATTTCCATAAAACCTTGTGCCAGAGAAGTCAGCTCTGATGCAACTTTTCAGCAGCTCACAGGGGTGATCTAGGCAGATAGAAGTCCTGTGACTGGCAATACTCTTTGGGGAAGGACTACCCAGCTTCCAGCACTGATGGCAGAGAAGATGCTGTTGATAGTTGTACTGCTCCTCACAGTCTGGCCAGTGGTCTTGACATCAGCTGAGGGAACTGGATTCCCAGGCCCACAGTAGCGTCATGCATAGTGCCTCTTTTCTTCTTTTTGAGGGAAGAAAAGGAAGAGTTAATTTTAGTCTAACATGCAAAACTTTTCTTTTTGTGTAGTTCATGAAGCATGAACTCAGTGGGAGGTCCATGAAACAGAGTCTGACTCTGCTCCATTAGCATTCTGGTCATATTTTAGGACAACATAAGCAGACTTACAGCATTTAGGAATGTTGTATTGCTGTCATCTAAATCTGCTGCATAGCTGAGTTCTGTGTAGAGAGGGGGTGATGTCCCATGCCAAGGCTGGAGTATTTCGATTTCCCAGCTGTGTACTTTCTACTTAATTATTTTTTCTCCCTCTCCCCACACATTTAGAAATCAATGAGAAAAATTAAAGACCATTAATTCAGTTCAAGATTTACTTCTACCAAGTCATTCCCTAACCTACGTTCATCTTTACAATTTTCTTTTTGTAAAATAAATACTATTACTAGTAGCTTGAAAAATTGCGGTTTTAGTATCTGCTCATGAACAAAGTCGTAAGAAGCTTCACTGACCTCCCCTTGCTTCCTCTGTGTGGAGAGAAGAAGAGCCATGCTTCTTATTTCCATGACCACAAGTCAAAACAGGCCATGGTAACTTCACAGCAGCCCTGCCATTGGCCCAGGTGAGTTCTGTATCTGGCAGAGCCAGGGTCCATAAGTAGGCAAGAGCATGCTGTAAAGAAACTCTTGTAGTGGAAGTCACTTGGCCTCAATACAAATGAGCCCTGCTGCAGGTTCTTTTTAACTAATGAATTATTTCTCATTTCTGTAGTGAGGAAAGTTCTGTATTTTTCACTTTTCAGTTTCTGAGTACTGCAGGGAATATATCGCATTGACTGAATTGATTGATTGACTTAAGAAACTGAAATGGTTTTCTGCTGTTCTGATTAGAACATGTGAAATAATGCCTATCATAGCAACAGTTTATTTTGTTTAATTATTTCTGCAACCACCTTGAACTAAGTTTTCAAGTTCCTTAAATAGTTTTTTTTATCTTTCATGCAAAAATATTGATGCAACTGGGTTTGCACTAAGCAGAACATAAAATATTCAGAACTGTTTTAGGCTTATGCCCTCTAGAACTACTATTATGTCTCTAAATGAGAAATTGATTTTAAAACAAACCACAGGTTTTAATAATTCTTGATGTTCCCTTCAGGTTCCTGTTCTGTGTAGAGAGCATTGTAACTAATTTGCACCTCTCAGTTCAAGGCAGAAGTGCTTAAGTATGGGTCAGAAATGGATCTGGCTGCAAAGGCTGGCTCTGTACTTCCTCAAAGTTTGGGAGTGTTTAGATCTTGGAACTTGATTTTGGTCAGGCTTGTTCTTTGATATCCTCAGATGAAAGGCAGCCTATAAATGTGAAGGGCAAATTCTTCTGCCTTGGTTACACCAGTGTTACCGAATTAATGCCGATGTGATCGCATGCTGTAACAGGGTGGAAAATTTGGCCCAGAGTGTTTATTTTAAGTAGCAATAAGGAAAAGAAACCTATTGAAGAGAAGAAACACAAAACTGTAAATGGTCAGGCAGCAGGCCTCTTGCTAACTTTACTTGCCAAACTGATGATTTACTCCAACATTCACATTTTGTACAACCAAGCCAAATTCACTGTATAAAACACTTTATTGCAACAACCCTGCCTCCCCTACCCTTTGCCTTTTCCAAGACATTGAAGGGCAGATATAAACTGCTAAAAGAACTGAAATTGTTTAGCTATCTGTATTCAATATCCCTCCAGCTTATTTACTACATAAAGAGCAAAGAAAAACAGCTAAGCATTTTAAGAGGATAGAGAAGTTTTAATTGTGAAATATCCAGGGACTTTATTGTGGACTTACGGGTCCCCACTACACATTTCCAATAGCAAACAATAGAAGTGAAAAATAAAAGGGTTTAATGCATTAGTTATGGGTTGGCAATGGACAGATATGTGGTGCTTATTCTCTGGCTGGCATGGCATCAGCATTGGGTCCCTACTAAAACAAAAAAGCGGAAAGTCAAACAACAGTCATGTCAAATTAAACCTCTTTTTGTTTAATTTTTCAAAGTGATTCATTTAGCTGGTTGGCAGAGAGTCAAGCTGATAGCTAACAATAGTTCATTTATTTAATGTTGCTTTCAGTACCCTGTAGCCACTCGACTGTATCAGAACTTATCTTTTGTAATTCTCTTTGAGCTGTGAAGATAGGCCAGGAAACTGGAGTAGGTCAGGTGTACATGAAGGCGCAGCTCACATGGTGGGGCAGTTTGTGCTTCATGAACCATAGAATTGGGAAGGGATTTTCAAGAACAGTCAAAGCTTACTTTTAATCTGAAAAGTGAATAAAACTGATACCACTATGTTCCATGTTTGCGGAGCCTGAACAATTAAAAAAATGAAAGAGCTCAGTTTATAGAGAAAAAAACGTGTTGTGTAAACTGCCAATGCTGCAAATATCCCGTGAGAGCAAATAATGAAAATGAGATCTTTCCTGACTACGTTTTCTCACCAGTTATAAAAGTTTGAGAATGGTAAGTTAGACTTGGTGATTTCCACATAATGCTATTTTCTTTAACAGGATTGAAAAAAATAAGTCCAATCAGAATTAGTAAACAACTTTGCAGTTTTGCACAAATATGACTAAGTCTAGTCATAAGCACTTTTTAGTAATGGTTCTATGGGGCTTATAGAAATAAAGTTAAGCGAAGGTTATTATGTCAATAAAGTCAGTAGATACAAACCTAATAATCAGAGAGGAAGCAGATCAGTTAACTAAGACAATAATATTTACAGTAAGTGTGAGTGTTGATAGCAAAGTTTTTTCTGTTCTATTTAACAGAATTTTGTGTGACTGTTTCATGGTGTTTAATCAAGAAGCTCTGGCATAGGTTGTTCACCCAATGAAAACAAGTGTAGTATATGACAGTTCTCTGGCATTTTTAAATTGTATATCATGAAGTATAACTGTGTACAGAAACACTACAGTGAGTGGGAAAATATAAGCAGTGTACACATGGAAGACATCTGTTCAAATCCCACGTATAATTTTTGTTTGTTTGTTTGTTTGTTATAAAGGGCTGGATAATTTTGAACTTCAGTTTCAGTTTTTACATTTTTCATCTACACTTTTCCATATATTCATGATCAGACAAGGTGATCTGTGATAAAATAAAACATTTTTATACATAAGAACCATGGATTGTATATAAGGTAAATCTGTCTATTATTCAGCTCTGGTGAGGATTATATATGCTTGCAAGGGACAAGTTTTCTCAAAAGCCAAGTAGCCCTTTCACCTCCGTTCCTGTAAGTATGCTCTGCCTATGCCAAAAGCTCTTGTGCCTGTGATTCACTTCTAGTTTTATGCAGGTCTTCTATCGAAGAAGGTTATTTTAGAAAAATTTTCAAATGCTGATTTTCTTAGAGAAGCATAGTTATCTGTGATTCAACTTATATTTATGAAAATATAATCATTACGGTAGAATAAAAACATTTTTTCATAAAATGTGTATTGCTGTTGCTAAGTAGAAGGATTCTATCAATAAAAGACTGGCGAAACAGCATTGGTCCCTCATCCCTGATTCTCTGGGCTATCTTTACATGATCCTTGTGTTAAAACTTGCAGTTTTTCCCGTCTGAATTGCATTTAACATGTCATTCCTCGTGTTACTGAACCTTTAATGTGCTGGGGAAGGTTTGTGTTCTCTGACATCCTGGTGAGCAAGCCAATGAGAATTTTTGGTAAGTATGGGTCTCTAGTCAGTCAAATCAAGAGTGGATTCTGATCAAAAGGAATCTTTCAGCCTAAGAGGATAAGGAAACAATCTGTTCTCAAGAAAAATTTACATTATAGAAACAATACAATGTCCATAAGAAATATTCTGCTTATGGTATGTATTTTCCAGTGGTTTTTAGAGTGATATGAAGTATAATGGAGAAAAGCAGATTCTAAATGTGTATGTAGCACGCTGTGGTAAACGTATCAAGAGTACTTTGGTGAGACTGTCAGAAAGGCTACTGGTATTGAGAATATACCCATTATGATGAGGATCAAGAACCTCTCTGCTATATTAGAGGCCCACACTGCTAACGACTTTAAAACAGAAAAACACTGTAAAATCAGTACAGCGTTGGTTAGGGTTAACATAAAGGTATTGTAAAAATCAAAACAAGCACAATTTTCTTGTTATTTATTAACAGTGTTATTTATATTGCACCAGCAGTGGTATAGATGTTATGTAGATAGATATATAAATAACTTTTTCTCCCAAAATCTAAATCTAAATGCCTATGTACAGAAAAAGCAAAACCACAGGAAGGGAGGTGCCAGGATTGTTCATGCCAATGCAAAAATGTCCTACTATGTGTGGTGCTGGTGGTGTTGGCATGGGGCTTACAGGACATTTTATACTGTTGAAAGGTATACTTTGAAAATATATCCCAGAGGGTAAAATCCAGTCATGAAATTGAGTTTTGCCTTTGACGTCAAAAGGCCCATGGTTTCACTCAGGTAGGTACTTCTGTCAAAGTACAAGAAAACATATGCCTGGGGAGAGTATTAGTCAATAACCGAGAGGCAAGTAATAAAATTTTATAGTTAATTTTCTTGAAAGCCCTTTTAGTCCTGGAAAAAAACAGGAGTCAGTATCAAGGTTATGCTTAAAAGTTACAACCTAAAATATTTGTTTCACCGTCCACAGTCAGCAAGTGGAGAAAGTTTGGTCAGCTTTTGGGCTGAAATCACTTTGCTTAAATAAAAGGCAGAGAGAGATCGCATTAAGGGATCACATTAAGAGAACACATTAAAAGACAGGAATTTTAGTCCAAAACATGTGAGTTTTGCCTTCCACAAACCTCACACATGAGCATGCAAAGGTGACAAAAGAGAGTAATTGCTGAGAGGCGGCAGCTTCTAGGCTGGGCTATGGGTTGTGCACGTGCCTCTTTATTTAGTGCAATGTGATACTTCCTGGACACTGCTGGGGACAAAATGTTTAGAAAACTGAATGTGTCAACCATCTCCCCAGGAGCTTGAGTTTTTTTCATATTTCTCACAGCTTTAAATAAAAGCGCAAGGAATCACGTTTTTTCCCACTCTTACTTGCGGAAAAATATAAGTGCTTACTCAAGTAATCTGGTTCATTGCTTATGCTAGAGAAAGAACTATTGGTGGGAATACGTCATTATGACAAACTTTAATTCTGCAGACATATTTTAGGAAACACCATTCTGAAGACAGAGTTAAATCTCTATGCTGTCACAGCAGACACATTTCTTCACCAACAATCTCTGACACAATTGGAGGGCACGAGAAATGCTTATAAGCTTCTAAGTAGTTGGAGCAGTCTGTATTTAAGGAAGACATTATAGAAAATAAGCCTAGGCTGGGCAATTGGAAGTTCAGTTAGAAGGATGCAGAGTTTCAGCCTGTAAATGGACTTAGGATTTCAAAAGGCCAGAGTTTGCTAAGTTACAGGTACAGGTACATGCCTTTGATGAATAGCAACAGCTTTACAAGGGACCACCTGTCAGCTGATGCACAGAAATCATCTGTAAACACACCCCAATCATGAAAGAACACATGAGCTCAAACCTCACTGAAAGTAATCAGCTGCCTTGCATTTAACCACTGGACGGGCATAGATGGCCACCGAGAAGTAGCTGACAAACTATAGGTTAAGATGGTGATTACTCTGCAGCAGTTCATCACTGGGTTGAAGCACTAAACACAAGGACAGAGATACCTAGGGATGAAGACAGAAGCTAAAGACCTAAAATAAGTAGTTGAATAGTAAAGATGTTAAAGAAATCATAGGTATTGACACAAAAGGAAAGAATAATCTGCTCTGCTTTTCGGTAAGTTGACTAATACTACCTACAGGAGAAAAATTAAGTATAAATGGGAATGAAAGAATGGAAAGAACTATAACAGAATTAAAAACAAAATTACACATGATTTTACAAAAAGGGTAACACACTCTACAGTGGCCATCCTCTTTCAGAATTTGCACCAAAATACAGTTCTAATAGCAAGTATTTTAAATCAAGCCTACTGAGGTTTGGGGTTTTTTTCCTTTTTTTCTTTTCCTTTAAATAGGATGACTGCATTTTCTAGAGGAAGGAAATGTAGGGGGTATATTCTGTCTGTCCTTCTACAATGCACTCATCATGCTGCTGGAAGGAAAACTACTTACTTGCTTGGAGAAAGTGGAATTTAAGAGCGCAACTGTGAGGTGACCATTGTAGGTGATTTAGGGCAATATTGAAAAAGGAACCATTAGGCTGGAGGGTAGGTAGTTAGGACTGATTCTTAAGAAGCTGTATTAGGAGAAATCTTTTCATTGATAGTCTTAGAAGAAGTGGGGTTGAAACTTCCTGATAGTCCAGTATTGGGAAACTTAGGTAACTGAGAAAAGGCTCAGTACAGCTGATGAAAAGAGCTGCATCTCCTTGAGGACTGGGGAACTAGACATGAGATTCAGCAGTAAGAACTGCAGAGCATTGCAGAAAGGTGCAATAGAGAAAATATAAAATCTTGTTATGAGCTGAAAACTATTCAGCTGGAAATAGAGATTATGAGAGACCTGATTTCTGTCTATCTACTACATGGCTAGAAAACTACATTCACTGTTTTAAATACAACCTTTGGGCCTTATTATGCCTGCCTTTGCAGTGCTAAAAATCAATTTGTTATCAAAAATCTCTTCCCCACGTGGCTACTTGTAGAACATGATCCAGTCACTTTCTTAATTAACTAAATGAGTAGAGCTTCTGTCACCTCTCTCGCTACAAAAGTTAGTCCCAGACCACTAGCAATTCTTGTAGCTCCTTTCTGAGACCCTGCCATCAAGATCCCTTTAGAAGTGCAGACAGCAGTGTGTTTCAGCAATGATCTCATTAATACCATGATACTAAGAAATCACCACTCCTGACACTCATCCTTCTATTCAAGGATTATATTCTCTGTCTATACCATATTGGAAACAGACGTTAGTAAATAATAGCAATTTTGACAAGTTTTCCAGTGGTGCTGTGGTTTAGCATAGTATCCTCGTTCTTCTGAATCTGACTTACTGTCTTCATTCCTAGATATCTCTATCCTTGTGTTTAGTCATATTAAACGACTCGTTTATTTACCAAGCAATACCGATCAGCCTGTATAGGTGGCTTGACCCTACTTTTACATGTTATTCCCATAATAAGTGGAAGGCTATCTGCAAGTAGATGTGATAAATAAAATACCACCTTAGATACAGAAGGTTTTTTCTTGGCTTTGCTAGAAATTGACCCTACCAGCAACAAAGTGAGGATCCCTGTTTACAGAGCTTTTTGTTTTTAATTAAATCTATCAATTAAATAAGAAATTGTTGCTCATTTTAAGTACAAATTAACCATATTTATCTATATTTATCAATGTCCTTTGTTTGTGTATATATATATGGAGGACATATATGGCTATGTCTTTATGTATTTTATGCATACATAATTAAAAAATCAGTATTGATGAGTGTAAGTCTTCATACAGTTACCCCCATTATAAAGCACAAAGATTAAGAGAATTTGATCTTTTTTATTAGTAGATTCCTAGTACTGTGAATAATAAGCCTCAATAATGAAATTCTTTAGTAGGTCATTACAAATAAATACAGTAAATTAATTCTATGTGAATTGAAAAAACCACAGTAAGTTACTATGAACTGATGTTAAGGCCAGAATGGCAAGAATCGTATGCCATGTAGAAACAGAAATCTTGCCTTCAAAATTAAATCCTATATACTTAACACCATTGTAAAAGCTGTTTTACTGGATGGCCCTGCAACTTGAAGACATATCAAGCTGCTGCTATCTGAACTCCACTTCTTCGTAAACTGTAGCCACAGGCTAGCTCTATATCGGGAGGCACACTTAAACCAGTGGCCAAAAAATAGTCACAAATGAAAGGCTCTGGAGACAGACGAAATGGAAAATGAGAGGAAGCCAAAATGTAATTAACAGCATAACAAGGCAAGCGTTGGCTTGGAATACCTTTCACCACACTGCCCAAAGTACCCCAGAAATGTAGACACCTTTGCTGTTTGCTGCTCCAAAGGGGAGTGGAAGCGAGCTGAGCCAGATAGCAGTGGTAGAGCCATTGAGAGTTTACAGGTCTCCTTGCTGGCACAGGAAGCAAGGTGATTTTTCTCTGCCCAGATGTTTTCCACTGCCCAAACTCCTCCCAGGGATATGGAGAAGGTAAACAGTAAGGCTGGGGCTGTCCTACCACTCCCTACAACTGATGCCATATACAGCAGCCTGCATGATCTGTGCCTAAAACCAACGTTTTTCCTAGGCAAGCAGCATCAGCTCAAACAAAAGACACGGTAGGTTACACAAAAAAGGGGGAAATAACCATTAAAAGGGCATCTGGAGAAAAAAGACTGTCACATGGAAGTCAGAAATGAAGGGCTTATGTTTCACAGTGGACAAGGAGGCACAGCTAACCAACCCTCTTACTGTCAGCCAAATGGCACTGTATTGTCTGTGTCCATGGTTCAGCATCTGTACATTTCTCCCTAAATATGTTGCTTCCTCTCACCATGAATGACAGTGACAAGGTTAGACAAATAAAATATAGTATTCTTTTGGACACCAAACTGGAGCTATAAGGGTTAGGCACTTCACTTATAGAAATATAATGCATGATTGAGGGACTCATTATCTCTTGTTCCAAGCAATAGATTCTGGAAAAACAACCCAACCTTCCTGTGCAACTAAAATGGGAAACAGTCACAAGAAAGGCTTAACTTCAGAATAGCAGTTTTGCTGGCATTATGCACTGTGAGAGTTATATGTTAGTCAGACAATCCAAAACCTGGCTATACTTTTGAGCTGGTGTCCAAAAAGTACTTTGGAAATAATTTTCCATGTTAAATATAAAATTACTAAGCAGTTTATTACTGTCAAAGTCATTCAATGCAAACATCCTTGACTATCATGCAAATCTCCTGAGGGATGTATTTATGGCAAAATACAAGTGAAGCCTTCATTTCTGATCATCCCTGTAAGCCATCCGCAGCAGGAACACTTGATGGAACTTTCCACTGCGCATTGGTTTCCTACCCTCTCGGTGATTTCTTTTATGTCGTTATGGCTCAGTGGCTGTTAGGTGAGGGAACTGGATACAATGCTGTTGCTCTAATTAGACTATGGTGATCAGTCAGTGGAAATTGTCTTGCTTTTCTTGCACTGCTTCATTCACCTTCCTGTTTGAGCTTGTAAATCTTTTCTGTCAGCCTCTGTGTTCCATCTTTCCATGCACTTTAAAAGTTGAGGTTGGGATGGGGATTACTGTCTCCAAAACTGCCTGGGTATACAAAGCTTTCTCTTTTTTCTCTTTCAAAAATACCACATTTTGCTAAGAAAACATTGTGAGAGATTCTTTGTATTTGGCTAAATCCTACTGTTCTTACTGAGGATAATATGCACTAATGGTGATAAGATCTCACCCACTCTAAGATCCCTTGGCCCCAAATCATTTCCTCTACCGTAATCCTTAGGACTGAATGAGTATTTTGAGTTAGTTGCCATTATGTGATCAAGACTCTACCAGATTAAACTGCTTTGCTGCTCAGAAGAGCTTGAATCTGGCCTTTCAATTATACTTGCAGTTTTGCATATGCAGTTCTTCTTGTGCCAACTCTTGATACTCTTGATTTTTTTCTTCGTCTTTCTTATTGAAGCAAAATCCAATTGAACATTTCAGAATAAGGCCTCGTATTTTCAAACTTTATGTTTACATGCACATGAATTACACTCTATATCAAATAGAGCAGCTGAACGTGACACCACAAACTGCAGAC
Organism: Burhinus oedicnemus; assembly: GCA_008921705.1. Taxonomy (NCBI): domain Eukaryota; kingdom Metazoa; phylum Chordata; class Aves; order Charadriiformes; family Burhinidae; genus Burhinus; species Burhinus oedicnemus. The sequence goes on along the minus strand of VFFE01007795.1, from coordinate 2,273,709 downwards.
CTGACTGAGGGTCAAAACAGGAGACCTGTTGCACATCATTTCTGTCAACTAATTTTATGCAACGACATTCTTCAAGTGAGGAACATCTGCATATTCAATGTCTTTAAATACATAAATGTGAGGGAGGAGGATGAAAGAACCATTGAGATCTTCTGTCTTTAACTGACTTTTATGCTAAGTCCGGGAAGGATTTTTTTGTGAAAGCCACTTCTAATGGCAAACTTTGTAAGTACAAGCTGTAAAACTATAAAACATTTTAAAACAAGGAGTGTGGAGCAGTATTTGTAAATCATATGTATCAAAGAAAAACCTGTCAAGCTGTGTTTAATAACATAAACATGGAGATAATTCAAAGAGGGATGTCTGCAGTTTTTTAGCATTTTTTAAAAATAAGATCCCAGTTTGTGATTAAAAATGTGTATGAAGAAAACTTCTCTTATTATTCCTGGAACTAACAAAGAGCGCTATTTTTTAACTGTAAATATGTCATTTAAAATCTTGAACAAGTCAATTTTAGCTGTTTGCTTTCTGCCACTGAATTCAACCTGTATTAACAGGCCCAGTAGCAAACAAATTTTTTCCATTCAATTATCTGAATAGTAAAGAGTACAAGTTCTATAGGCAACTTCTGTAACTTTTCATACAAGAAACCTGATGTTGACCTACGCTTAAAAATACTGAAAACAAAAGTAATTCTAGATTACTTACCTGATTAGAAGTAAAGTAGAACTTCATATTTTTTACTTGAGACTACAGAGCAAAGGAAGCTTAAATGAAAATGATCAAATGATGAAAACATTAGGGAAGTTACTGAAATATTCAGGAAAAAAGCAAAAATTACCCAGTAAGTGAATATTAAAAATTATTTCTTGCTCTCTGATGATTTCCCTTATGATTGTAATGAATTTATTTAAGTCTTGTATAGTGCTGACTATCAACATTTTAATAGTTAATCAGGAAAGGAAGCCAGAGTCTCTAGTGGTCATCCTACATAATTTCACTGCAAAGTGCTTTTTCAGTTGTTAACGTTTCTAATCAAAGTTTGTCAAGTGATGCTGCCTGATACAGTTGGGAAGAGCGCCCTATAAAACTTGCAAAAGCATCCATTTGTTATCTTTCACACTTCCCTTCAACACTTGCCCTTGCTGATGTCTGTGAAAAACCTATCAGTGGGTAGACTGCTGGGGTGCAATCATAACTGCCTAGCAGAGATTTGTTTCACTTCTTATCACCATCTGAAACATTTTCTAACCTTTTGTCTTCTCTATCACTTTTCTCATTCTTTTGGAGTAAGGTTTTTGGAGGAGAGACTGTCTTTCTGCTCTGTGTTCTACAGTCATGGTCCATGGCTAGGGCTCCTACTTGCTAAGCTAATGCAAGTGAATTAATAATAATCTTTCAGCCTTTCTGTACTTTCTATTCTCTGCATAGATACCGCCCTTCTCACATATGCTAAATATCTTATTTTTCTTTGCCAGTGATGCTTCAGGTGGTATACTGAAATAGTATTTTATTTTACCCAAAGATAAGTAAATGAGATTCAGCAAAGCATGTAAGCAGACTGCACTTCAAGCACGTAAACCATATCACTGCTAGGAACCGGTCCAATATGAGGTTTCAGTGCATAGTTATGTACTGTGCTAAGCAGTGATAACAGACGTTTGGTTAAAATTCAGCATGAACTTCAGGACTTTGCTGCCCTGCGGTCTTTCTGTGCTTAAAAGCCATTAAAATACTAGGATGTGAAAGTATACTGTCAATTTGGGCCATTTACCCACAAAACCTTATGCAATAGTTCTATATTTCATTGGGCAAGATGGAGGAAGAGGACACTGATGCTTGGAGTCATTATAGCAATGGAAAATAAATCTATTAGGAAAATAAATCAAGACCAACCACCATTTAACTCCCATGTCTGTTTTCAGAATCTACAAGACATGGTAAGAAAATACAAACTGTTTGCTTCCTCTTTCCAAAACTATGTCTGAATGCTGCATGAATGAAATCTGCAGACTTCAAGGATCTTGAAAAGAATTTGGTTCTTCAAGTATTTCTCAGTGTAGGTCACCTGAAAGAGCAGCCAGGCAAGAGATTGTCACACTTCACGTACGGCTGCAGATTTTTCTAAGCTACCATTGTGAAGCTTTGTGGCCTTATACTCTTGCCTCATGCATGTCACACAAGCAATTAAAAAGGCTGGAGCACTTTATACGCTTTGTAAAACCTTTTAAAATTTTTCTTCTTTCTTCACAGCTCTGGTCCCTGAAGTAGAGTAAGGAAAAACAAATATGAAATTATCCATCACATGGATATAAAACAGTGAGTTGTACTTCCAGTTTCTTTCAACACTCAGAGAAAAAAACCCTAATCTCATAATAATGAAATCCTGAAGTGTGCATCACAAGACTGATTAGTCTTCCTGATCGTAAACCTCAACAGTAAAATTATGTCCTTAGGGAGGCAGTGGATGTCCTCATGCAGGGCATAATCCCAAATATCATTCATATGTAGTCAGATCTGATTAACCTAGGTGAATGGTAAACTCATTTTATATTTAAATTACAGCACTAAGAAAAAATGTACAAAGGCAAGAGATTGAGAAGAGGAGGCTGCAGGCAAGTGAAAATGGAAAAAATTCCATACTTCTGTTTTTCAGAACATATTTGGAGTGTGCAAAACACACCTGAACCCTCGCATGTTATCTGTCTTTAGAATCAAACATATAAAGACTTTCCATTAGCAAAAGGAATGGCTTAAAAAGTATATAAACAATTGAATACTACCATTGATTTAGAGAATGTATCGATACTTTTGCAAGCCTAATGAAAGTCTTACTAATCATTATCATTGATGTGAAAGGAATAAATAATGAAAGCAATGTGTTTGTACAGATTTGAATGAACAGATTTTAGTTGACCATGAAGTGGACTAACACAAAGACAGTTCCTGAAGAGCTACAGTACAGTATAAAGAGATATGAAAGGGGGAACAATCTGGGAGAACCAGAGATGAGGGCTTGTTTTTTTGTGTGAAGCTTCTTTTCCCTATTTGTTTCATTATCAGAGGAGATACGGTGTTTTAATAGATAGTCAAATGATCAAGGAGGAAAGGCTTGGTACACTACCAAAGAAATTGGACTGGAAGCTTAGTTAGGAAGTCAGGATGTAGACTCTGCTGACATCACTAATGAAAGTCTATATTACCTAATGTTTTTATAATTTCATTGTGGATCCAGTAGCCATTTCCCAATAACTTCAAGAGGTGACTGTTTTTTTAGGAAAAAAAATTGATTTATTTTGTACAATATCATTGATATTTCTCAGCCTTTGAATGTTACCAGTCAAATTCTGCTGGTTTTACTTGGAAAAAATAACTGCCTTTTTGTCATGGTTCGCTTTGGTGTATTGTTTCCACAGCATTAGAAAAGGGTGCAAAATGATCAATAGAAAATTGCTGCATAGTCATTTTGCAGCCTTTTCCTGTTTATATTTCCCTTTCATCCTATTATTCATCATCAGTGTGTATTATTGCTTAAGAGTACTTGGACTTCACCCAAATATATGTTTATAAGGTAGGCTTACATAAAGCAGGCTTTTGTAAGACAAAAATCTCAGTAGTCTTAGCTCTGAAGAGAGGGTGTGAATGAAGAAGCATGTCTCTGAACTATAAAGGCATGGAAACTCTCTTGGGGAAGAAGGTGTAAAGGACATTCTGGTCATCCATGAAACTCTCATAAAGCAACAGACAGAAAAAAGCCAACTAAAAAATGTGGGATTTCTTCAGAGTGGGCAAAAGGTAAGACAGATATCCATTCCTAGGGCACAGGTGTGTGGACCTGACTATGTACAGTAGACGTTCAGTCACTAAAAAGATAACTCCAAGGCTCTGAATCCAGTTTGGTATAATTATCTTTATGCAGCCAGAGTTAAGCCTCTTACTGCAAATCTCATTGCCTCTACATTTTCTTGGGAACTTAGAGATGAATTCTGAATACCATTTAGAAAATACTCAAAATTTAGTTCGTGCAGTACTTAAGGCATGTGCTGGATATAGGAAAGCCCATTCTGTTAATGGCAGTTTCTTGCTGTAGTAACGTAAAATGATGTAATGATGTCATGAATCAGGCCCATAGTTAGCACATGTAGTTAGCCTATTAGATGGCGTCTTTAAACAAATTTCACATTATTTTTATTAATACTTTTTTTTTGATTCCTGGTTTTATGGATGGTGATCCATGGAAGGCAGCTAAAGGTCATTTTAATTACATTTCACATTTAAGGGCCTGCTTTTGCAGGAATTATGGCAAGAAAAATGTTGGCAAGTTTGCAACAACTGCAAGATTGGGCAATAAGGGAATTAAAAAGATTTGTAAAAATCCAGTGACTAAGTGCCTATTTCACTGCCTGTTGGATCCTGTTATATCTAGAGAATGGAAAAAGGAAATTCCATATTGACTAGATTGAGCTGTACTTGCCATCTCAGTAATGAATCCATCATGGAATTCCTTCAAATGAAACCTCAGTTAGACTGCACAACTGTTTCTTTTTACTTTCACACTGTAAAAATTCAGAACAGCCAGTGTCCAGGAAAATATATTCATTGGAAAGAAGCTACCAAAGTCTGTGCATTTGACTGTCATCTGCAGCTTATTTCACACATCTCCCAAAAGCAAGAAGTCAAAATTGGAAACTGCATGGGTGGTTTATTACTCAGCATTGGGCTCCAAGCGTGTCTTCTTGATGCAATTGTCTTCTTGATACAAAACAGAGTGATAATTTGTTTCCCAATTCCACAATTATCTGAACTCATTAAATTTCAGAAAATATGAAAAAATTTCAGATTGTGTGTAGCCTCCCACATGCCCCTCTATTTAAATTTTGGGCCTGAGTCCCCTCTTCCTAGTAATCAATATAGTAGTTTACATCTTTGTTGGTGTAAGAGGGTGTAATAAGTAAACAGATTCTGATTTGCACAGGCCCTCCATTACACTGAATCTGAAGTATTTTTAACAGAATATGAGACCTGCAAACTTAAATTTCCAATGAAGTCCTTTTCCATGATCAATACTGTCTAAAGTAGTTTTTCAGTAAATGCTCAATGCAGTGATGTAAACAGCAACAATTCTTCTAGAAAAAAGGCAATTTCTTTGTGTCACTCTCTTTTTAGAGAGAGCTGTCTGCTCAGTTCCTATGTCACTACAGTTCCTGTGAAGTGTGTCGTAACTGAGAGAGTCCAGTTATTCTATTCACACAACAGAATGATGGACCGGTTAATACTATCGTGCAATATTCGTGTATTATGCTATAATCAGTACAAGTTCCTGAACATGGTTTGCCAGAAGAAAAAATTCTTGACGCCTTATTAAATAGCACTTCTTACTCTCAGAATTTGGGAGGAGGAGGGGGGAGTGGAAAAAAACAAAGACTCTGGATATATTAAGAGAAAAAGCACAAGGGCAGGCAAGCAAAATAAAAAAGGCACTTTAAACTTCTTTTTCACCATCTTTGACCAAAAATTTGATTTTAAGTGTGTTTCATTTTACTAGAATATTAGCTTTAGACTGGAGTTTAGTAGCTCACATGAGAAGTCAGGAGTCAATGACTGACTCCTCTATGTTGAGGACGAGGAAAGACAGAGAGGATTGATTCTTACTTACATAGTCTTTCCTGGAGTTCTCTTGATTCTGCATAGCTGCTTATCCCTCAATATTAGCAGTAAAGACTCTTCCAGCCTACACAAAATACTGTCCAAATATCTGTTTCTGAGTAGGTCATTAATTTACAGGGACTTGCCAGCTATCCTACACAGTAGGTGGGAAAAAATGTTGTGCTGCTTGGGTGTGATGCCAACAATAACTAGCAATTCACAGCTACGATTTCTCACCAAGTAATTATAACTTTTACTTTTCTAGGGGGAAAAAATAATACTAAGAATGAATATTTTAATAACGTTTACCCATTACCAAATCTTTCTTAAGTTTTCTTTGGGAAAAGGACCTAGGAGCCTTCCTTATTGGCTGGAAATTTCCACTAACTTTCTTGGGAATTCCAGCCATGCTAAAAGTACGGTATCTGTATACCTATGTGGCAAAGCTCATCCTCTTTTCCTAGTAGGGTGCATTCTCTATCCAACGTAGACATCTCACAGTTGTATCATGGTGTTTATGAGGTTTTTGGCACAGGTTCCTTCCCAGTTCCATTCTGTAGAGTGCTTTGGGCATTCCTGAAGGCAAGTGTTCCAATATTCAGTTAACCTCCTCCTGAAAATGTCACTGGTTTTGGCATCATAACCATGTACTGTTAGTATAATGTTGTTTATCTCATTTTAGCATTGTTACCTTTGTCTGGTCAAAGGAAATCTAGAGCAGGATTATGAGGAAAAGACTCCAGCACCCATGCGGAAAAGTGCTAGTCAGATTTGTATAGTATTTCCTTTCCCCATGTAACTGCAGTTTCGGTTACTGCTTGACCATGTAATTCATTTGCAATTCTTGTTATAAGAGGAGATTGTATTTTGTTTCATTTTGGGGAGATACTTGTCACTTCCAGATTTAGTAGCATTTCAGACTCACTTTAATTTGCAGAGGTACTACTACATGTACTCCAGGCTCAGAATTTGCCCACCAATAGTAACTCAGTTTTTCTGGGATCCCAGTGCACATTAGAAATGCAAAGCTTTCCAGGAATATCATGGAAGTAGGTTTTGCATTTTTTAGGTATGTATTTTCCTCTAGATCCTTTCTAAGACATTACCTGTCCATGCAGATAAGAGATCCAGTGTTGCAGGCACTTCCTCACTTCCGTATTTTTTCTGGCAATGTTTGTTCTTTTAAATTATAAGGTTCTTGGTACATGATCTTTGGTCAAGATTTTTTTTAAAGGTGCTTAAAGTTAAGTCCTGAAGTCTGCATTTTGCACCAGTTCAGTTTTCTAATGACCTAGATCACTGGGAGCTGCAGACAGTCATGCATTTGGGAAATTCAAGCCAATGCCCAAACACAGCTTCAGGAGTTTAAATTCCTGATTTTTAAAACTTTGGCCCCATTATTTACAGATTTTGACTTATGCAGAGGGACCACTCTGTGTCCTCCCTCTGTTATATAATGGAAAATGTATAAAAGAGTTAAGGAAGACACAGGAAGGGGTTGTCTGGTGGGGTTTGCATTTTGCCCTGATTTTTTTGTTAATGCTAGGGATTGGGAATGGAATATGTTAGTGCCTCAAGTAAAAGAGGAGATGAAGATTACCAGCTGCAGAATTTATGGGATAAGTATTATCCTCTAGAGCATTTAAAACAGAAGGCGCTTCTGGCTGAAATGTTACTCACACTTCTATCCGAGAAGCTGGGATGACTGGAGGTGCAACCATAGGTCAAGACCAACATCAGGGATGGATGCTGGGACATGATGGAACAGGAGAACATAACAAGTAACTGACGAGTTGCAGATAACTTCTGATGATGCAGATGGGGAAATCAGAGCTTAGTGGAAAGAGAGATCCAAAGAAACATCCAACAACAAGAAAGACTACCTAGCAGAAGAGAAATAGGATAACAGAAGACAGCTACTACACAAAAGAAAGCATGGAAGGTGGAATGGGAAGGAGGAAGAGAGGAAGGCAACAGTGCTGTAAGAAAATAAGGTATAGGTATTAAGGATAGCTGCGGATTAGAACCAAAGGGAGAAAATAGACGATACACATCTGATTTGAAAAAGAAATACAGATGAGATGAAATGAGTTTCAAACAAATGGAAGAATCCTCTTCATGCCTCATGGAAAATAGGCAGGTTTGTGTGATTGGTATTCCTCACTAAGAAGAATCAACAGGCGTGTCACCAGGACAGGCCCAGAGGACAAAAAGGCATACTGCTTTTTAGGCTCTGGGTTGCATGAAAGTAGAGACAAATTGGCAAAAAGACTTTATGGTGGTAAATAAAACCAGCACTGCTATGTTAGCACTAGGCCAGCCAGATAGCATTCTGGGAGAAGCAAAGCAGGGGACCTCAGTGGCACTGCTATCTTTTTCTAGTGAAAGAGAGAGAAGTTATGCTAACATAAAGAACTGGGCTATTGGGACAGTTTATAGGTTCTAGCTTATGGAACTAAGCTGGTTCTTCACAAGAAAAGTTTTAAACAAATAGATGGAGGGAGAAGGTTGAGAGACACTCCTGTAATCTCCAAGTCTTGTTTTATTTCACAGCAACAGTGGTATTAGGTAAAGGGTAGCAAAAACACAGTTAAAGGGGAGAACGTTATTGTAAACCAAAAGAACACCAAAAGGAACGAAGAGAAAGTATTAATAATGAGTAGAGTCACAGTCAAGTAGGGGTTGCAGCTAACATTATGTAATCTAGCTAGAGAATTGAATGAAGTCAGAAAAAAACAATTGAAGCAGGTAAAGATTGAAAGAAGTAAGGTAAAGAACCACAAAAAGAAAGTGGAGGAATCTGAACAACTGTTGCCTTACATGAATTTAAGTATTATAGAGAAAAAAGAGGCTTAATAGAGGAGCCAGATGAACTGAGAAATACCTGTTGAAGGGTAAGCAGTATTCAGAGAAGAAAGTAAGGTAAATGCACCAGGCAGGCATTGCACATGTTTAGATGCACAATGCTGTCAAACAATGAGAAAAAGGAACATGTGTAGAAGACAGTGAATATTCAATCTGGGGAAAAAATTAAGAAAAGTATACTGTGAACAGATCTTGAAGATCAGTTTTACATGTTGAGAGTGTTCCCTTTAACAGTAATGTAGAAATAATTTTACTAGGCATTGTGTTGGGGACATTAATTTCCTTGACACCAATTGGAGAGCAAATGCTATTGGTAATTGCAAGACCACCAGTAGTGCTTTGTGCTGAGAAGAGAACAATGCAGCACATTTGGAGATGGATTTTATTTAGTGTTTTCCCTATTGAAACTGGTATAAATGTCTGGAGGATGATCATGAGGTTTCATGATACCATAAAGTGAAGAGGTATTGCCAATATCCAGCAGGATGAGATTATCACATGAGAAACATTGAATTACTTAGAGAATTACAACACTAGATAGAAATGGGTGAATGTTACAAGGAAAATGTACAAGTGTTTTGAAATAAGCTGGGGATTCATTAGCTGAAGACAATAGACATATCGGAAGATGTGTATGATACTAACCTAAGGCTGAGAAGACTCAGGAAGACTAGCTGATCACAGGACAACCCCATAACACAGAAGTTGAAGAAGGCACAAGTGATCGTAGGACATGTGAGGCGAGCTATTTCTGAGAGAGTGGGAGGGAGGCAATCCTTGGTGCCCGCTGAGCAATTGCACTCACCTGTGTTCAGGGAAGCCACCTGCCCTGAAACAGAGGAGGAATGCTTGATTGATGGGGAGTCAGAGATGCTGCTTTGTGAGAGAATTTAAAATAAATTCTCAAGAAGAAGACTGAAAAGGAATGTCATGGTAAATACACCATGTGTTGAAATCAAACTGGGAATGAGAAGAAACATTTTAGCCACCAGAAGTGCAATATTGTGGAACAGCCCTCATAGTGCAATAGTGCGGGCAAGACACCACTGGCTTTTCAGATGGAGATTAATGAATGGGAGCTGTCTGGCATGAAGGGGACTCAGTAACCCAGGTGTTCCTGTCCCCCAGCAGTCAGCCAGGACCCCCAGCTCCACCTGCAGGTCCAGGAGCTCAGGCCAGGCACAGACTGGGACCCCAGGTCTGACCGTGGCCAAGTTGCCAGCAGCCCTGGGCCCAGCCCAGGCCCTGCAGAGCCTGGTGGGGCTGTCTGGATGGACTTCAGTCCTGATGCCTTCCCTCACTGTCTCCAATGATCGCCAGGGGGTTGGCAGTGCTGTCATTGTCACCACCATGGCCCTGCTTGGGGGCTGCAGGCCTGCACCCACCAGAAGGGCACTGCCTGGCCTATGTGTGGGTTGCCTGCAGCTCATGGGTCATCCTGAAGTGGGCAGCCCCACAGGGGCTACTCCCCGGCAATTCCTTTCCATCCTTAGGGGCACCTTCCTAGAACAAGGCAAATGTGATGGCCATGTAATCTAAGGACTGTTAAAGAGCCTGTGATAATATTGATCCAGGTCTTGATATCCTGACAAAAATGATGCGCTGGTTGTGCATGGTTGTCGGTAATGCACTGGTTATAATTTCTTCACTGGCTTCGTGGCTTTTCTAAGGAGTTCAATACCACTGTATGTATTTTCTGGTTGGAGAAATAGCAGCCAGGTACTTAAAGGCCACCTAGCAAAGTGAGGGCAGAGACTGAAGCAGAACTGAGCTCTTCCCAAATCTGCCTGGGGTCTGTCCAACATCTGCTTAGACAGACCTCAGAAAAATTGCATTTCTTACGGTGGCCTGCTTTACACTGACTGAAAACCAGGCCTATGGACTGCGCTAATGCTTTGCCCAGTACCTAAAATACTAAATAACCTGTCAGTGACATCAGATTTAAGTTTAAAAGATGCCCATTTTTGATAGCAATGCCTGGAATGGAAGAACAGTAATAGTTGTGTTGGTTGTAGTACCGAAAATGTCTTTAAAAAAGTTTAGAACAGTCAGTCATTGCTCTAATGACCAAATCGGCCTGGATTGTTCCTGCAAAAGAAGCTGGTCCCTGTATTTGGTTGAAACTCTTTTGAATGCTCATTTCTCTTGCATTTTCATGAAGGCAACAGTTTTTCCTGTCTCTTCCAATTTGGGAATTAACTCTTTGCCAGTGCTGTAATGGAGGACTGTGAAACCCTGCATCAGATCCTGTGACTGGAAACAGGCATCTCTCCTGTGTAGCCACACAACACATCATCTATGTCTTGCACATGGTTAAAAGTAAGAGCTACATCCATTAATATACTTCTGACGCCAGAGATTCTTCCCTTGCGGTATGATTCAGTGTTGGGGAGTACATCCCCTGAACTGCATTTTTTTAAAAATCTGGTCACAACATATTGTACAAGGACTCAGTTGTGTAAGTTTTCAATTTTTTTAATGGACTAAATATCACATCCTTTGGTAATTTAAATGTGTAGCTTTTGGAATGGCTTATGCCAGCTGAGAATCTGTCTCTGTCTCTCCTAATAACATCTAACCACAGTTCACCCTGATATTCAAAATGCTCCAAATGGATTATCTTGGAAGTTATTACAAGGTGAATAGGCTCCTAACATAGACTTATGCAAGACAAATGCCACACTTACTGAATTTTTCTGACTGAGCTTGATACCTCTGAAAACCAACATCTGTAACAGAAGCATTGACAAAGCCTTTAAATATGGAATTGTAATAGAGATGTTAAACTAAATATATTAACATGTATATGAGAAGATTGAATAAAATTGTAGCTTTTCTCTAGATGAAAGTCAAATCCTATAAAAAGAAAATCAAGGTCTTTGTACTGAAGTACGGGATCCAGGGCAACTTTTTCAAGTGTATGGAATGCTTTACCTAGAACCTAAATCCTTCTGTCTGCTTATGTGGTATAAAGTGAATTTAAAATAACTGGAGCAACCAGCAGAGGTTTTTCTGCCACAAGGGAATCCTCTGCCTGCAGAAAGATCATGGAGTTGTGGAATTATCTTGTGCATTGGTCACATTTTCACCCTTGAAATAAATGAAAGCTGTTTGCCATACGTGGACAGTGGGGCAGGCTGACACTGAGGTATGTTTCCTGAGGCTCTTAATTCAGTGGAAAAATAAAAAGACCTACCTCTAAGTATGGATCTCCTGGGATTAAGGAATTACAATCAGGTTTTTTTGCAGCCCTTTTCTCTACCATCTCCAAATATAGACCAGCTAGAGTGGAAAACCTAGCTCTTAGTGCAAACGTACTCAGTACACAAAATTGGTATGTGCCTATATATTGGTAGGTTAACCACTTTGCATCCTCTACTGGGACTTTTAGACATATGTACTCAGACAGCTATTTATGTGCTAGGATTTTTCACATAATTTAGGGGTACACAAGCTCATACTGCTAGTTTAAAAATGTAAATCCATTTATATAAATATGTGCAGCCAATACAGAATTCTATACGTGACAGCACTGAAACCATGAATGAAACAAGAGATGAACAAATTTAAGTCTGATAGTGTATAAACTCAGCAGGATTCTAGACAAAAAGCACCAGAGACTTTAAAATAAAAAAAGGAAATGTTTATGTTGGATGATCTTGAAAGTATATAACAATACCAGCAATGTTAGTTTCTTCATTCTATAGTCACTGTTGACAACCCACATTCCCTATGAATATCCAGCCATGTCCTATTTTAAAATAAACTGACCCTCCCATAATTATTCCTTTTAACTATTAATGTGTTCTTGAACAAACACACACTTGCATTTATATATAGAAAGATGTATATGATCTATGCTTTCCCTTGTGCTAATGATTTAAACCAAATATTTAAATTTGACTGTTTGTCTCCTTTGTTAAAATAGTTTGCTACTTGAATATCTGAATGTTGTAGTTTTTAAGAAACTGTACGAAACTAAAACATCATATAGCCACACTTGATGTCTGATGAAAAAGGTTATGTTTTTAAGTACAAAGAATTTTTTTTATGTCACTGATATGATGTGACTTGGTTAGAACAAATTTGGGGAGTGGCCTTATAGTCCTCGTTCTATTCATTAAAACTTCAAAAGAAACTAGGAGGCATTTGGGATGAATTACACTACAGGAGCAAGTTTACTCAGATGCCATTTACCCTCAAGTGCCAATTTGCTGGCATAGATGGTGATTTGGATTATCGTTACCTTGTAGCTTGTAAATACTGAAATTATAATTTGCACAAAAAATTTTTTTTCTCTTAAGACTAATGTAGGAATAATATTAAAGATGGAGTAAGGAGTAGGTTATCTGGTGTGCTCCTACTCCCTTTGATCTGGAATTTTCTTAGTTTTCATATATTGAGAGCATTGTGGCATGTTTTTTACAAAATGTAATCAGTGGAAGAAGAGTCTGAATGAGGATGTAAGACAGGGCGCAGAGGCGCCTAGGGAGACAGCTAAGGTCCAGAAAGTCTAGTATGAAACCCATTTGCTTGTTGAAATAACTGCTATTTGCTGCTGAGAATGCTCACCAAGTTCCAAATATTTGGCTGTGGTTCTCTTTCCATAAACATTGGAGTCACATCATACATGTCTACAGGGCTCAGCCACACCTCTTCTGCCTTTGCCTCAGAATCCCTGCCTCTAGTGGTGCAGCCAACACAACAGTCCAGAACACTCTCCTTATCACTCCTAATTCCTCCTTTTAAAGTTTGTTTTGCGGCTGCAACAGGCAAAGTCTTTCTCCCACCTCTCTCCAATTCAGGGTCGCTGACCTCTTTGGACATTAGCAGACCAGGTTTTTCTTATGCTTTACGAGAGTCTGAGCTTAACCTCTGTGTTGATAGAAATAGCTGGTGGTGTTTTAACTTTCAAGAAGAGTTTGAAGCTTTAGGGGCTATCTCCACCCTGTTGACCTATTTAGCCTAAACAGATTGCCAAATCTTCGGGGATGCCAAAGGTTGTGCTAGCTAGTTCCATTTGGGTCTCCCACCCAAACAAAAGGGTGGAGAATTCCAGATGCAGTGTGATTCAGGAAGGCAAAAAACCCTGTAAGACTCCATGAAAAATATTTGTTTTTCATTTTTAATCCAATCCAGAAGAAACAGCACATCCTTTTTGCCTTTAACTCAGGCGTGAAAGAAATTTGAACCACCACTGAAGGTGGAAATTCTGTGTACCTGATCTTATTGTTGTATTTTTAAGCAGAAACACAATGGTTTTAGTGGAGTGTTTTGGTTAAGACAGAGGTCAGTTTACCACTTGGGATGTTTTGGTTGTTTACATTTAAATGTGCATGGTAAAATTGTAGTGACAGCTCTTTGCCTCTGTGTCAACTATGTATGTGCAGGTACTGTTACTTGTAGTTATTGTGTGAAAAGCAAATTCTGGGAGATACCTGCCTGTACTGATAGCAAGAGGTCGTCTGATTTCTCTGTATTTTGGCTGTAACATACATATAAAACTCAGCTTGTCACCAGTGCTGACAGGCTTTTCCAAGATGGACCGCTCTCATGCTTTCCCCAATACCCATTGGAGGAATTCTAGGAAACATTCCATTATGCTGTAGATATCCTGACCAGGAGTGCACCAAAAAACTTTCTCTAGAGCATTGTGGAGGTGGTAGCTACAGGTTACCTATTGCAGGCTTTCCTTATTCAGATTTGTACTGATTTTGGCCAGGATAAGTTAGATTTCTTCATAGTAGCTTGTAGGGGGCTATGTTCTGGGTTTGTGATGAAAATGGTGTTGATAACTCAGGGATGTTTTGGTTACTGCTGAGCAGTACTTACACAGCTTCAAGGCCTTTTCTGCTTCTCAGACTGCCCTGCCAGTGAGTAGGCTGGAGGTGCACAAGAAGTTGGGACAGCTGACCCCAAATGACCAAAGGGATCCCCCAGACCATATGGCATCATGCTTAACAACAAAAAGCTGAGGGGGTGGAGATTGGCGGGGACTGCCATTGCTTGGGAACTGGCTGGGCATTGGTTGGTTGGTGGTGAGTAATAGTTTTCTTTTGCATCACTTGTTTTCCTTGGTTGTCAATTTTTTCCCCTCTAATTTTTTCAAATGATTAAACTTTCTTTATCTCAACCCACAGGTTTTCTCACTTTTACGCTTCTGATTCTCCCACCCATCCCACTGCCAGGGTGTGAGTGAGCGGCTGCATGGTGCTTAGCTGCCTACCAGGCTTAAACCACAAAATTTGAACTGCCACGTGAGCCCATTTGCTTCTGGATCCCTGGAAATCATAGTTCAGAATGTGGTTTGGGTGTTTGTCATGAATGTGCATCTACAGTGCTTAACTGGCCTTGTTTCTGCTCTGCTGCACCAGTTTTATTTCAATAGTAGCAGAGAAAAAGAATAGATAAAATGGATGAAATTCATCTGACTAAATATAAACATCTACAATAAAAATAATCACTTTTGGCTCCCTTTGTAGTCAATGGAGAGAAACAAACATTTGTAGAGTATGATTCATCTCATTCTGAGGTAGATGTCTAAACTAGTTTGGCTGAATCATGTCCTAAAAATGCCTGATTGTGTTCAGAATGAGAGCCGCTGGTGACAACTTCAGGTGTAGATTTCTTCGCTTTAGAAACCCTTATCCAAAGGGAGATGAAGTGAATCTCACCTAAGGAGATCCTAAGAATAGATAAACTAGCACATAAGGCCAGACCATCTAGCTTAGTACCACCAATGACTGATGCCTGAGACTTAAAGAATACTTAAAGAATAATGCAAGACCAAGGCAAGTATTTCCTCATTATACTCTCCCAGCTTCTGGTAGTCAGCACATTACAGTCTCTGTGTGCCAGAGGTTTTCCCCCCAGTCATTGCTTATTGTAGCTATTAGTGATGTCTTCTATGCATTTTTCTAGGCCAATGAATTAATGTACTCCACTAACCCTCCCCGTCATACTCTCCTCTGAGGCTTCAGGATTCTTGTCCAGGATTAAGGGTGTCCTACTACTCCTAATCTGTCCATGTATGGAAGCTGTTTCAATCTAATCAGTCTGATACTTTTCTCTATGTTTTCTCTATTTCTATTATATCCTCTGGCAACCAGAACTGCATGTTTTATTCAACACATATGTACTGCATGGATCATATTGATGTATTTTGTTCTCAGTTACCTTCCTAATATTTCCTAATGTTCTAGCTGTCTTTTTGATCGCTACTGAGCATTACACTATTTTTGTAGGTAATTATTCACCATCACTCCAGAACTGGTTCCCTTAACAGTGAGAATTAATAAATTAATGAACCGTAAGGTACTTTTACCTGTGTGCATTGCTTTACACTTGTCAATAGTAAGCTTCAAATTTGATTTTCTCTCTTAGCCCTAGAATATTCTGAAATGCTTCTGCAATTCTTTGCATTTATCTTGATTATGGGTCCTCTGGTTTATTTTACATGATCTTCAAGTATTGCTGCCTTCTTGTTCATCCAGTTCCTGCGTAAATTTTTTAAGCAGAACAGTTTCCAGAATACATTAACATAGGACAACTCCTGTAAAAAGTGACCTCTTAGCCTCAGTCTTTGCTTTGTATATTTTAAACAGTTGTTTATCCTATAACAGCTTAGCTTTTTAAAAGTTTCTTTAATAGAGAATCTCACCAAAATCAGTTAAATTCTATGGTGAGCCTTTGCCAGTATAGAGATTAAAAGGGTTTTCACCACAGAGAGAGAAAGTGAATTGTGAAATATCCATTGCATTAGCAGAGAACTGGGGTATTAGGTAGTGGAGCAAAAGCACAGAAGATCTTTTTATAATAAATAACAAAGGAATTCTGTGGAAAATGGAAAGAATGAGAAAAAAAGATAATTGCTTTCATCATACAATAAATTAGTTTAAATAGGTTGTGATTCTAGTAGCTGGAAAAAGCAAGATTCAAAGGAGAAATCTTCCCTCTCCCTCTGTTTCAAGCCTGCTTCTTTAGAGTCTGCCTGCTTTAAATGTGAAGCTGTAGTGCACAATGCAAAGTATAAATATGGATTCCTTCAGAGGTTCGATGACATTTTGTTGGAAGACACAAACATGTTTCTTGCAGATTTGTGATCTGCAAGAATTCCGTGTGTGCCAGTACATTGGGGACCATGCCATAGATCACAGTTCAAAATTGCCAGTTCACTCTATTTATTTACCTGGGTTAATAGAAACAAAAGAATATTGAACTGCCATTAAACTGAACTTGGAAAAGGATTTATGAAACCTTGTCAACTGTGTTATGCAACACAATACCATTTGTGGGAGAACAAAGATTGTTCATTTAGAATATGTTGAAACCATAAGTGAAATCACCTTACAAATATTTTTCTCCTTGAACGGATAGCATCTGACAGATGGGAAAGCAATGCCTAACCCACTATTAACCATTACCAGGTTACCATTATAGTTAATTAGCAAGGCATTACCCATAATCCTCTGAAGACAATAATTTTCTGGCTGTCACCCAGGCCTGCTGCAGTACAGGCTCACTGACTCCAGAGGCTGACAAGAGTTGTTTTCCCTGCTGGAAGCATGTTGTGAAAGCAGCCTGGTGAAGGTGAAACACGTGTTGTTACTTCAGCTTTAGGAGACCAATTTGATCACATTAGCTGACAGCACTTCTGATGTTCATTTCAATGTCAGGGGAATTTCTGCCTCAATTTTCAGAACGTAAGTCTATATACTAATTGTTTTTTCTCTTTGGCAGATACCTAACTTTAACTAGGAACTAATTTGAAACCTGTGCCCTTGTTGAGAACTCATGAACAGATCATGAAAATCAGGTCACAGTTTGAAAAACTGCAAGGTATCTTCACTCAATGAAGAGTTTAACACCTTCATTAAAGGTCTGGATGATGGGTCAGAGCGTACCCTCACTAAGTTTGCTGATGACATAAAACTGAGAGGAATGGCTGGTACACCAGAATCTTACTGGACTTCTCTACAAGGATGGCCTGACAGCAATGCTGAACATGTTTATGTGGGAGATGTGTGTTTCCTCTTTGGACTGTGCCGATATGGCCCATTTCCTGACCTGGAAGATGCTAGCATTACAGTGGCAGTAGCCCATTCAGCTGCTGAAATGAATGAAGTGCCATGCTTTAATCCATTATGACATATCTGGATCACTAAAAAGGAGAGTCAGAGGCCTTCGAAGCAGTAGTTCTCAGGTAGCTGACTGGCATGTGGATGGACATGCAGTAAGCATGTCAATGGACTGTTGGACCTTTATCACACATAACTTGAGAACAGACCAGCAAATATCAACACTGACCACTTCAGATTGTAAAGGAACATAAATAGGAATTGCTAATGTTCTGTTACTTGCAGGATTTCTGACTCACGGTGATAAGCTATTTCTGATGCTGGTATTAAGCCCCCACATTTTCAAGGGGAATTTTCAATGACCTTTGAAAAGAATTCTTGCTTTTCCATTCCTTTCATACTTTTGACCCATACTTTTATTTTAATAATATTCTAGCTGGTGATGCCAGAAGAAGTGAAGATCGGAAAGAAAAACATGTCATTGCTCAGCAGCCTCATTGCTCAATGAGGCTGCATTCTCCATAACCTGCATTCAGTGCTTTGCTCACTGAAACACCAGTGTGCAGATTGCATCGCCCAGAACCCGTGTTGCATTATAGGATCTTGTCAGGGCAGTATTTGAAAAGAAGGCCTCATGTTACAGTCACTGCACAGGCATGGTGACTTAACACTTCCTATTTGTGCAGCAAAATTTATTAAACAGAGTATGTATATACCTGGGCTTATTCACCTGGTTTTCTTCCCATCCTATCCGCCAGTGTCTAGAGGCAACAGAAAGACCAAGGTTTCATGGCTTTACTGGTGACAAAGGACCTCTCTGTGAATTTTGTTGTTGGACTGCTGCTGAGAGCCACTTGGCACTCCACATTGCTTCATGGGTCAGGAATAGTGAGGGACAAAAGTGGAGCATGTGAGAGAAGGCTGCCCCAGTAAACTAAGTAGCCTTGGACAGATGTTGTGCATAGGCTTACTTAGGGTTCAGAAATTAGACACCTCCTCACCAAAGCACACTGAGAGGCTTCATCTGGAGACCAGGACCTACTCAAAATGTACTGACAAAGGCATTCCTCACAAAATTTGTCTGTGGGTGCCACCTTCATTACAAAACTAGGGCATAAAGACACCCTCTCCATCCTCCTCTATATAATAAACCAATGGTGTGACCATTCAGTCTGGAGATGTAGGAAATCTGAATTCAGGCCCTCTTCATCTCAAGGACATACAGATTCAGATCTCCCACTAGAGTGCCTTAGTGGGGGAGCATAGGGAAGTGATCTTAGTCCATTTTGTCAAAGTAAATGCAAAAAAAGGAGCCAAGATTCATTGGGCCAGAGAAAAAGAGGGAGATCTGGGCAATTTCATGAAGGAGGGGAGTCCTGGTCTCTTGATCTTTACTTTCAGAGAACTCTTCCTGTATATTGTATCAAAAAGTCACTGGGTAAAATGAACTGAATTGAAAAAAAACCAAAACAAACCCTTTTCAGAGGCCTATGTCTTTTTGGATATAACCATAGGCCCTTTCATTGCTAACTTTTACGGTGCTGTATCACTTTGATGACCCTGTTGTGAATTCCCTTCGTTTTACTGTAGCAAGCATGGTGGCCTGTTACTATAGCTTTCCTTCTGAGAACAATGACATGACTGTAAGCTGTGCATGTACATGCAGAATGTGCGGCACACATTTTAACCTCACTTCCCAGAGCAGAGGTATTATTCTTACTTTGGCTCGCTTAGTAAGTTCACTAACGGGCAGGAGAAGAATAATGGAATCCTGGAGATCTGGCTCATGAGATACAGCTGTGTGCTGTGAGTAAAGCCCCCTTTGGAGATATCATTTGGGGCCAATTTCTTTATTTTGTAGTCAGGCAAAACTCCCATTGACGTCAATGGGAATTTTTCTTCCATAAAATATGGGGACTCAGGTTTGGCCCTGATTTTTTTGTCAGCTTGGGCCACTTCAGATAGTGCCAGTATTCTGAACACCCATTGGTGGGGAGAAAGCTTCTGTAATGTACTTAAGATATCCTCAGGTTGGCATAAAAAGGTAAAAATAAGGAAAAACAACTCATTGGCCAGCCTTTTTTCAGTATTCCCAAACATATCTTGTATGAATAGTTGGACCCCCTCAGATGCATAAGGATAGCAGGTATTTTGAATTTAATCTTTCAAAAATGCTTTTAAAATCAAACATCTGGTAATAGCTTGTAAATAGAAATGTTAATAAAAATGCATCATATTCAGGGATATTCACAATGTGAACCGCTTACTCCACCCCAAGCTTAGGAAAAGTAAATGTTATCCGTTTTCACATAATTTTTTTAGCCAAAGTCTTTTAAGCATATAACTTTACAGCTTTCATAAAAAGGGCATAAAAATGAAAAATGTGTTTTGCAATGAATCTGCCACTGATATGAGTGTTCAATTAAATGGACCGTGCAAGAAAAGAGGAAAGATTTGCTACTGGGATATTGCCAATGATATCCTTTGACACTTCTATGGTCTCATGTGTTCCTGATCAAGCAGCACAGAGCACTGGAAAATCCCAAAGCAGTAAGCTGGAAACCAGAGCAGTCTGCATACATTTGATATGCGGTCAGAGGACCCTGATTTGAAATGATTGGCACTGAACTATGGCCTTTCTATTAACTTACCTTAAACCATTTTTGCACTTTTGTTGACACAGAACTTCACCAACTCTATTTATACCCTGGAAAACTGCATGTTTCCGCTTAGACAACAGATTCAAACTGTGTTTTTACTAGTGTCAGCCATTTGGAATTCTTTCCTACCACACTGTATCCCATTTCACTTTAAATCTTCTCTTCTGGACACATACAAGATTCATACTTCTGCAAAATCTAGTAACCAAATTTAGTAATTTATCATTGACATTACCCAATGAAACATGTAACTGGTTTTAGTCCAGTTCCTAAATTTGCATATTTTGTTCCCAACACAGAAATTTCAGTGTTCTTGATGCAATTTGGTATGGTTCCCAGTGTAAAATTCAGGTTGCCATGCATGCTGTACTGGAGGTGCAGAGACAAGAGTGTCGTCTCTGCTGTCTTGTCCTTTCTCTCCAGCTCCAACCCTCTCTCCTATGCCCAGGATGCCTGTCCTTCTGTGCACCTGGTCTAAGGATAGACGAGAATGAAATAAGGACCGGTAGTTGATCCATCTTGGCCATTGTTTAAACCCTTAATAGCTGAAGGATGCTGAGATTGTCACAGGTCATAGAGTTGCCTCCCACCTTTGTAGGGCAGGTTCCTAGGAAGGGAAGTTCCAGGGAAGAAAAGACAGGATGTCTTCTGGTGGCAGAAAGCCTGCCTGCAATCTGACCCAGGAGCAAATGTTGAGTTCCCATGGTTTCTCTACCTGTGATCTTTTGATTTTGGTGCAACCTCCTGAACAGCAGAAGAGCCATTGGTTTGGGGAGACAACTCCTCTGCTGTTCCCTCATTGGGACAGCAACCACTCATTCTGACTGAGGAAAGAAAAGGAAACCCTATGAAAAGGGTACATAAAGGGTACATCATCTACTCTGTCACACACTCACACACATAGAAAGATGCATTTAGAGCATAGTAGGAGCTCTTAACAAAGAAAGTGTGAAAAACAGAATGTCATAGAGACCGTTTTTCCTTGTAAAGCTAAAAAGTGGAAGTGCATCATGAATATATTTGCATTCTTGCCACTTACTGGCTTACCTTCTATAAAGCTGAGGTCTTTCTTTTCCAGTGCTACAAATCTGGCACCACTCATAATGATTAAATTCTCTTAAAGAAAAATAAGAAAGAGAGAAAAAGAACTATTTTGTTGTGGCCAAGGAATGCGCAAACTACTGGAAGAAGAATTTTATAACTGCTTAACACAACATAACAGAGAGGTTATGCCAGTCTTCAGGATAAAAAAAATCTCGTGAGGAATTCAGTTTCTTACTTGCTGTCTCATGTAATTGCATTCTCATCTGTGCAGATGTCATTTAGTTCTAAGTATAAAACTACTATCAGATTTATTTTTCGTATGCAAGAAATCCTATTTCCATCAGGTCAAGATTCATCTGATATGACTGAATTTGTTTTCTTGTGCATGAGGAAAGATATGTAGCTCATTTGTCAAACAAACGACATGTAAAGGACCTTTCCAAACACATCCAATTCAGATATATCTTGGTGAAGAATGCAGTTGTTCAAGATCTGTCTCTCTTCGTGGCAACTGGCTCAAGGTCCGTCTTCAGCTGCGTTGGCCACTGCATCCCCAGCAGGCACATTGGCTCCCTGCCCTGCATATGGACAGTTGATCCCTACAGTAGAGAGAATGAGACAGATGTCAATCTCAGGGACAAGTGCCATGGCAGACCTTGTGATTGCTAAACGTGTTTCCTCCTCAGAACAGGACAAGCTTGTCTATGCTCCGACTGGGAAAAGTCTCTGCCCTTTGCTAACCCCTGTATCATACCTTAGCATTGTCTGGGAGAGTATTAATTGTCTCATCTCAAAACTGGGAAGTATTCTAACAATTATATTTAACAGATGATGGTGGGAAATTGTTCACACCGATGTCCTGACTGTAACCTTTTCACTAGCATAAACAGTCCAAAATATCTAAAATTCACTCCATTAAACCTGGAACACTAAGGAGTAAGCTTGGATTGGTTTGTACAGGAAGCACACATTTTAGAGTGTTATGAGTTGTCATTGGTCTTTCTGACTTAAATTGAAGCCTCACTGAATATTGCCATTTAGTGGTAATTAGGGAAGAGAGGAAAAATGCTGAAGACAAGTAAGCACACCATTAAGAAATACACTCAAGCCTTTGAAAATGTCAAATAAATGTATCTATGTAACTTTTAAAACAAATGATGGACATGTCTTTAGACTGCTGAAATAACATTATCCCTCCATTTTTTTCCATAACTTTATTCCCTTGTCTAACCAGGAATAATTCAGTGCAGCTGAAATTTGGGAGCTGAAATGAAATGCAACTGGGACTAATCCCAGTAAAGTTACTTGCCTCATGCCAGCCAATGACTTCAGTACAATGAGTCATTTTAATTGCATCATGAGTGTCCAAAACACCTTCTGTTTCATTGACCTCTTGGAAAACTGAAGCCTTCTTGTTGGGATAAGTCCTTTTTATTTCTTTCTTTTTTACAGTGTGTGTATGTTTGTCTGTGAGATGTATAGAGGACTATAAAGAACTGAATCATCAAACTCCAGACAAAATTAACAATAGTGTTCAGAACAAAGCAGGATGACTGGCAAACATGCAACCCTTTATAATTCCTTTTCAGTCCAAGTGGGAAAATAAACAGAGATGGCATTAAAATCTAAAAGAAAATCTAGTTATGTTTTACGTATTGCTACATGGACATCTTCAGAAATGAAAACTTGGCATTCTTACATTTGTTGAAGCAAAGAGAAAATACAAATCTGTACTTGCAACTGTATTATTTTTTCTTTAATTATTTCAGACCTTTCATCTATTGTATCATGAACTTCTTTACAGAGAAAAACAAACAATCCAATAATATAATTTGTGCAATTTCATGGCTCTAATTTCCTTTCTTGTGAAGTGGTCAAAAAGAGTGTGTTTATTCTGTTTTGGTTACAGAACATTTTGGCAAAAACTTAATTTTGGAATAATTTCCTTGACATTTGACTTACCAGTGTAAAGGAGAATGAAGAAGGAGAAAGAGGAATTTCCATCTGGAATCTTTCCATTTGGTGCTACCACTTATTCTGTGATAATTCAAAACCTTCCTTAGATACAAGCAGTGAATGGTATTTGCATGTTAATATATATTTTATTTTATTTTATTTTGTTTATTATGAACAGTGTGGTTTGTTTACATGCAAGTTTGAGGTAACAGTTCACAGTGATTTTATGAAATGTTGTTTGATAAATAATCTAAAACTGTTCCTAATCTACATGAGACCTAGGCTTTAGGAAATGAAAAGAACTTCAGGAGGTCACATATTCTGGAGCAGATCTTTGCAGAATCAGGATCAGTGCAAAGGTGCTCCTGAAATGCCTTCTCAGCAGACAATAATGTTTCAGGAAATCATCACTGAGGAAAAGCCACGCATGGTGCATGGTACATGGATATGCAAAATTCCTGCACAATACCGATGCATCACATTACCTGCTACATTAGCCCAGTATAATTTGTGCGATGTATAGGCTTGAGTAGGCCTCTGCACCGTTAAAATAGATTTATAGAGCAGTGTTTTCTTTACTTGTCAGGAGAGTTGAAAAAAGTACCCCATAATAGCAGGAAGTGGGAATAAAGTGGGAATGTGATTGCACATAAGGATAGAAACCCCTAGTAAACACTGCACTCTGGGACTGAAAGACTATGAACCTGTTATTAAGCCCATTAAAGTTAACAGGAGCAGTTCTGACCATGAGAATGAGTGCAATTCATATACGGACTTGGGCTCTGTGAACAAGTTTGCATAAAACAAGAGCAAACCTGAAACTTTGCGAAAAAAACTTGAACTGAACCAAGCCTTTTCCTGAGGGTTGGAAAAAATTTGATTAATTGCTTAATTTTCACATTCCTCATCTTTTCCATTTTCAGCTGGGAGAAAAAGTGGACAAGAGAGTATTTTGTGGTATTTTTACTGGCCTGACTGAAGCTGAAGAGGTATTAGAGGTAATCTCATGAGAAAGTTTGACCTTGCAAGATTTCCGATTGATTTCCAGAGCCAAAAGATTCAGATACATTTGGATAGACTTTGAACAAACATCCAAACTTCTGCATGCTTGTCTGAACTGAAGATCCAAATGTTTTGATACTCCCTCCTTCCTCTCCTTGACGAACACACATGTACATTGTGTGTGTATTTGCATGTGTTATTTGTGAAACCTGGGAAAATACACGGACATTTAGGCTCTTGTCAGAGGGGTTTCTGGGCTGAAGTGCTAATTCATTACTGGAAATAAAAGTTGATATAAAACATAAGTGCTAAGTACTCCAGAAAGTACATTATGAAAAAATGTTGAGCTATATGCAGTCTTCAGTCTCATTAGGAAGTGAGAAAGAGATGGCATGGAAAAAATTAACTTGTCAACATAGCCATATATAATTTTCAAAGAGCACAATGTGAACACAAGACGTTGCACTGACCATTCAAATAAATCAGAAAGCTGTGAATTGTTTCAGAGATTTATTGATTTAATTACCGATCATAACACAATGTGTTTGTTCTAAAGTAATCCTATAAAATAGGAAAAACATGATGTATTTATGCAGCTCTTGGACAGAAAAGCAGATCCTTTGAAACTGGTGAGTTATGGACTGCATGTGAATCACACATTTACTATGCAAAGCTTTTAAAAAGTTACTATAGAGAAGAGCAGCAGCAACAGGGCATGTGAAAAGTTAGAGATTCCAACAGAGATCTTTTTGACCTCAGAGTAGCTGAAGATTTCTCTATGATTTTTGTCATCACTGAAACCTGAAACAGCAAAAGAACACGCTGACCAGGAAGATGATTTAGCATGGGAAAATCATTGGCTCTTTTCAGCTTTACAGACAGATAGCACCTAAAACATAACTACCCTGTAAAACTTGTACTGAGTTGGGGGAAGCCTGAAGAAAATTACCTGATGCTCCTGTCTGAATATTTGCCAGCATTTCAATATTTAAACAGCCTGATCAGAAAAACTCATTAGATTTATGCACAAGCTAAAGTCTCCTAAGGCAGTTCACATGCTAAAGGTTATGCATGCACTTAAGTGCTACCCTGGGGCAGGTCTGCTTAGATATGGAAGCCAGTAAACTGGAGCAGTACTGGGAAACAGAAGCAAACAGACAGATGTATAATTATGGATAAGGGGCAAAAAAAAGCAAATAGCCACAGCATAGTGGAAGAGAAGTCACAATGATTAAATTCACTGTCTTATGATGGATCCCTCTGAGGCAGATTTTCATCTTCAGGACGTGCTGCTGAAAAACCTTTGCTGGGTTGTCCAAAGAACACACAAGGCACATGAGAGGTCTTTTTGGCATAACAGCACAACACAGTTTACACATATAGTTAAACAATACTTGTAATCCAGAAATTTCAAAGATTTTGATTTTCAAGGACTTGATTCATCCAGAATGGGACCAGAGTTATCTTGTGTGTGCTCACTGTGAGCAGTCAGGGTACAAGGCCCGGTGAAATGGGAAGTGAAGTAAGTCAATTAAACTTAGTGTTTTAGACTAAAAAGTATCACCTCCTGTACAGGATGGGGAATGAATTTACCAAAGCCACAAAGATTCCTGTCTACCTGACTTTTGGTCCCTGTTCTACACGTAGGGAGATGAAATTAAACATAAATTAATGTGATTTGTTTGGGACAAAATTTAATTTTCCAGGCTGTCCGCTGGAAAAATTAACCTCTAAACTAAATCTCTGGGATTTATTTCAGGCCTGATTTTTATTGGTCCTTAAGGAATAAAAGTTAGTAACATCTAAAATAGCGTAACCTACATCTCCCTCAGAGCTGGAATAAACAGAAATTTTAATGATCTATAAAGTTTTATGAGTGACTGAACTTTAGTCAGCAGTGTTTCAGTGGGACTTCTAGAAACATCAAAAGAATAAAAAATTCAAATATAACACCATTCCACTTTGGTGGCTAAGAGTTAATAAAGTTAAAACTTCTTCCATACTCTGTCATTTAGCTCCATATCATAACTCTTGTTACACTAAGGTTCATTGCCAAGAATTCATAGTAGTGGAAGCAGCAAATGAAAAATGGCCAGAAAGACCACATTTTTGTTAGGCAAAACAGTTCAGGTACAAGATTTTGGCTGCTATGAAAGAAGGAGAGGTGGCCAAAACTACTTAAGTATAACAGCCTCCCCATATTCTGCAATTATATAACAATGAGTCTAGTCATTAATATCCATTAGCTGTCTCAAAGTCCTGAGCAATCCAGTGCTATAACCCCTCCCAGAGTCCATCAAGCCAACAGCCTAAAGAGGTTCCCAAGACCTAAGCAAGCAGAATGATAATGATAGCTGGGAATAAACACCTTTGTTCAGTAAAATTAATCATTGCAATGCTAGAGTCTGTGACCAGGTCATTGCCTTAAAGGCAGGTCCTGATTGTGGCAGCTAAGCAACCATTATGGAAAAGCTCATATGCAGAGGGCATGAAGCAGTTCTTTCATAACACGTAACTAGGCCAAGGGAGCAAGACCTTATGAACGACAAGCTGAGCTGGAACTGGCCACTATGTCGCTAGTGCAAGTGGGAATACTATTATGGCTATAGGGTACTGCCATTATCTAGGGGTGACATTCACTGACTGGCAGAAGAAGAAATGAGAAGAGAAAGAGGGTAACACTGTGTAAGGCAGAGAAAGCAGATGAAGAAGCAGGACAATCTGAGACTAACATGGGACTGTCCCAGAAACTGAGCTTCGCTTGCTGGGAAGAGATGCAGTTACACAGAAACCCTCAGTCTGTAGTTGGGCATAGGCAGTGCTAACCACCCACAGCCTCTGCTGCAGCCATTAGTAGGCTTGAGGTCTCAAAGACATACTTGCAGAGCTGGGGAGAGGAGGTTGTCTGGTTTCTGTAAGGTACCTATCTTGCTACTGCTTTCCATGGAGGTTAGGCATCTGAACATTAAGTTAGACACCTAATACCTTTCATGGACCTGGCTCCCTATCCTTACAAAAAAAAAGTGATTTGGATTAATCAGTAACAATTCCAAAGAGAGATTCCTCACGGTCACCACTACCACTTCTATAAGTAGCAAGCGTTCCCATGTGGTGTACAGGTCAGAGGCAGATAGCAAAGGACACAACTCCTCTCTATGTCAGTCATGGTGGATGAACTCAGTGGGAGTCAGGTGAAAGGATAAGGCAAGGATAAAGTGAACAGGACTTAACAGGTATGCTGAAATCACAGCTTTGCGTTTGCTTGGCCAGTGCAGGAGGGGAGCTATTTCTCTGTCCCCAGACGGAGAAGCCTGCAGTGGAGGTTAAATTAAGAATTCCCCATAGTAGTTTTCCTTATGCATAGGGGACAGGCAGATGAAAGCATAGAGGTGGCTGAGGAAGAAGCAGACGTGGTGATGAAGCCTGTCATCTTTGTCAGATCATAGACAGGAGCTGACAGTTTGATGGGTCAATATATTTGACAGATAGGGTAAGGCTAGATGTGAAGGATCTTAAAGGCAAAGATAAGATGCTTTTGTTTGAAAATGCGAAGCCACTGGAAGGACAGAAGGAGAGTGGTGATGCACCCAAAGCAACGAGGCAGGAACGTGGTTCTATTCTCGGTGTTTTGAATGGAAGTAAGGCAGCAGTAGTGCTGGAACATGGCTGGAGACCAGATTATTACAGACGAAGTGCAAAATGATGGGATCCTGCTATGAGCTTTAGCTGGCTGCTGAGAGAAAGGATGAATCTGTGAGCTATTATGTAGGGAGGAGGCAAATAGACTTGGATCATACAGTGAACTGAATGAGGAAGCAGAATCAAAAATGTTCCCTTATCATGGGCTCGAGGAAGTATGAGGTTAAAAGCATTGGAAAAATCAGAGAAGATGGACAGAATATTTAGTTTTAGCCATTACTGATTGTCAGAGATGTGGAAGTGTTAGAATGAGTATTTCACAAAGAAAGTGATAATAAGAGATTTGGGAATCATTTGCAGAGATAAATTTTTAGGAGAAGGACACCTAAACATGGGATAGAGCTAAGATCTTTAAAGAAATCTTTCTGCCTCTCTGACTCTCTTCTTCTGATGTCTAGGCAGCTGGAAAAGTCATCGGCATCACCAATAGCAATTCTTCCTTTCTTTGCTTACTAAAAGCATAATTTTCTTAATTTTGTTATGTTTTTCTCACTTCTACAATAGGTTGTGCACTGGGTGCACAGCCAATTGACTCAGCTCCAGATATTCCAGATATCCCAGATACTGGTAAGGGTTGCTGGCAATACTGGACACAGTAGAGCTTGAGAGTTTTATGAAAAAGGGCAATACTTTCAGTGCAGTGACAAGACCCATCCCAAAATGTGACAATCTACGGGATGCACAATGGGCCCAGTCTTCTATGTATTTAATATAAAATAGTGTGGATATATGACAAGGCTCTGGGTTTTCTTAAAGCACCTTTATGCGGCTTCTTTAATTTTCATGAGATAATCCTGTGCTTTTCTGTCTGGTGAGAAATTAGAGTCCTGATGGGAGTTACCAGATTGACAGACCAGGATATACTTGATGGACATGTCATTCTTATCAAAACCACCAGCTTTGCAGCCAGGTTGGATTAAGTCCCATCAGCTTTTCTGTACTTCTCTGCCCCACCCCACATCGTTGTTCCTGTTGATGAACGTGGCACCCTCCCTGCCAGCCTCAAGAGGAGAGGGGCAGTAAGGGCTTCTGTGCACTTTTTTGCTCACTCCTTTAATCCCAGAGTGGCAGACTTGGTCTCTGATGTGAGACACCAGAATGAGCTGGCCTTCAGACTTGCTCTAGGACCCACCTCATGACAGGTTTTAACTCCATCAAAGAGTATAAACAACATTCTCACAGATTTCTGCTGAAAAACTGAGGCCCAAACCCAAGGAAACTATTTGAAGAGATGGTAGCGATTCCTTTTTCCTACTAAATTTCTAGCCAATGTCTAAAATGAGGGTGAGGGCTGAAGTGCTGAGAGTAATAAACAGAACATCTTGCTGATCGTTCTGGCTTAAGAGAAAAAGAAAAGCAGCAAGTTCTTCTATTCTTGAAATAATTATTAACAGTTTTTATTAGGAAGAGACCAAACTTGTTCAGCTTCTTTCATAGTAAACATGTCTTGTGGGGTGGAGGGAAAGGAGGGGAAATCACGCATACTTTTTATACAGTCTGGTTGGATAGCTGGCAAGTGCACCTGTAGGGCATATGTGAATGTATAAACCCACACATGTTCACTTAAAAGGACACCGTCAACTTGCTTCAGAGCTTTTGTTTGCTTTTTAATCTGCATTATTTTAATACCCTCTTAGAAGCTTAGAAAACATTATTTATTTCCCTATTGATTTCCTTCTTCTCTTTCCCCTTGTCAAACCCTTTCTGTGTGTGTTTGTTTTGCTTTGTTTTGAGTGGAGATAAAATTAACACAGCTGGTCTTATTTAACAGCCCAAACAACTTCAATTTGTACCACACTTTATCAGGCTAGTGCAAGCAAGGGTGAGAGCGTCAGTGGACAGTGAGCTGAGCGGGCACACCGTGGGAGTGCTGCTTCATGGTGCTGTGCTTAGACCAGCCTTTGATGGGACACCAAGGCAATGCAGTTCTTGCTTTGATCAGTTGGGCCTGGGAGAGAGGACAGGCATATTAAGGAGGTTCAGTTCCTGTAAAATTGCAAATAGCCACTTGCTGCCCCTTCTTGAACAAAATGGATGAATTAAAAGACCACAGTGGCCTTCGTCTTAGTCTGTGCAGTCAGGTTAACACCTCTCTGATGGTGCAAAAAACCCTGGTGTTAATGTAACTAAGTGTGAGAACCTCTATTTTCAATTCTTACTGACCACTATTTTAAATTCTTACTGCTGTTATAAGCAGTTACGTTTGCAGTGATGCAGAGCTCTGCAGAGAGCCCTGGAGCCAGGGGCTGCCTGTCCTTGCCATCACCTTGGGGTGCTGCAGGCAGCAGACACACCAGGAGAAGCAGCCTGGTGGGAGACACCCAGTGAAAGCCCCTTGCTCCTTGCCCTCCCTGTATGTGGGGGAAGGAGGGTGCAAAGAGGAGCTTGCCAGCACAGCAGTGATGGTAGGGAGCCATTCTAAGTACTGGGCTTTCCGGGTAGATTGAAGTGGGGAGTTAAGAAAGAGCAGGAGAAGTGGGAGAACGGGAGTTTCCTATTCAATCCACTGTGCATTAGCTCTGCTGTGGGACCTCCAGTTACCTTGATTGAAGTGGGTAGATTGAAGTGGGGAGTTAAGAAAGAGCAGGAGAAGTGGGAGAACGGGAGTTTCCTATTCAATCCACTGTGCATTAGCTCTGCTGTGGGACCTCCAGTTACCTTGGGAGATTTAGCTGCGGCCACTGATCTCCTGGCCATTGCCTTTGAAATCTATTCCAGAACAGATTAGTTAGGCTGCTGACTGTCATTTTTCAATATTTGATCAAGGGAGGAGGCTAGAGAGAAAGCAACAGACGTTCAAGGATCAAATACTGTTTCTGTCTTCAGCCTTGAAGGCTTTGTTAAAATCTAGTAAACCCTCTTTAAAGTTCCACATGGATGAAAGGATTTTGTGATTTCACCAAAGTTTCACTCAAAAGGAAGGAGCATCACCTTTGACAGCTTGCTTAACACTGAATGAAAGTGAGTGGGACTGGCACTGGCACTGTGCTGTCGCTTCTTCTCCCTGATGGCTTGGTGGGATCAGCTTGCAAATGAACCCTTGCAAGCAGAAAGTGCAGGAAGGTCTTATTAAGCAAAGCACCAGGCTAAAACATACAAAATAAGCCGCACAAGAGCTCCAAATCTGGTGTTTCATCCATTTTTGAGAATTCACAGGATTGCTGTCCTTTGGAACGTGACTCTCCAAAGGTTGCCACAAAAGAGCAGAATCTGATCTCAGCAGTAGCCGTGGCTACAAAAGCGGTACAAAGTAACAGGGTGAAAAGAGAAATTCACGCTCAGTCCATTACTGGATTAAGCGTTTTATGTTCCCTACACAGTGTTCAGCTATTCTCCAGTACTTGTGGTGTCAGAGAAACCTAATACGCCAAGGCAAAGAAAACACTCCAAAATGCCGAGGTGAAAAGCCACCCTCAGCCGGAGGGTCAGATGCGGCTACTTCTTCCTCTGCGCTGAGCAGCTCCGGGCAGGGCTTTCCCACCTGGGCTGGTGGGATGCCATTTCAGGGCTTCCTTCTGCCATCTTCTGCCACTTTGTAGTATTGCGAGCCGGGGAACAAACGCCTCAGCTTCCTGCACAGGTCTTTGGTCGGTGACAGCAGGACCTGGGCTTTTGCCCAAGGGCAGAAGATCTGATTATAGGCATACACCAGGAAATAATTGAAAATAACTTGTTTACAACAGTAATTATGCTTTATTGAAATGATGCTCTAAAGTGCTTATAGGCATCCCTGACTGAGCATCTGGTGTCTGAGCACCTGCATGAAGATAGAGAACAGCTGACAAATGTAAGATACCACTTTTTTCCCTGAGGGTTTTTCACCTTGACCCTGTGCTGCTAGCTGCCCCATCTCCTGTTGAGGTAGAAGCTTTGTCCACCCCAACAAGGTAAAGTGCACAGCGTTTCTGCAAGGAAGTCTACAGGTTGCATCCTTCAAGACAACCATCAGGACAGACACAGAAGGAAGCAAGAAACCATCTACTTCACAGTGTTAGTAGATGGCTGTGCACTCCCATGGGTGCTTGGGTATTTTGCTTCCTCCTAACAAAAATGCATCCTGTGACCATATAACTTTACCATGTGTCTCTGGAGATTATTGTCTGACAGACCTGGCTTACAGTCATCCTTTTAATTTGCTCTGACCAGCTACAGCAATACTGAATACTGCCTGATGCCTGGGTTTTAGATAGGGATTGTCGCCTTGGGCTACTGTAACAGAATTACACACAGTAATAGTTATCATCCCCAATTAATTGTGATGGAGAAAGACTATGAGGGATCCTCCTCTGCCTCTCTTTCTTTTAAACTTCCAGACTGAAGGATAACACTCATTCATTAAGGTGGAAGGCTACTAAATGGACACCTCCCAAAGAGGAGTGTGCGTGTGTGTGAGACCTATGTCCCTTCTGAAGGGGGACCCACTCTGCTTTTGTTGCTGACGCATTTAGCCTTAGCCAAGCAGCTTTCTGGATATGCCTGCCCCCACCTCAGTACACATTAGTCCCTGCCATTGCTGGGTCGGGTATGAATATTTGGAAATATTTGGCATACACAAATGTGGCATTATTTCGTTCCAGCTGTATCCATCCACTTTGCTGCGAGCTATCTCACAGGATCCAGGATTTGGACCTGTTGGAGCGAGTCTAGAGGAGGGCCACAAAGATGATCAGAGGGCTGGAGCACCTCTCCTGTAAAGACAGGCTGAGAGAGTTGGGGTTGTTGACCCTGGAGAAGAGAAGGCTCCAGAGACACCTTATAGCAGCCTTCCAGTACTTAAAGAGGGTCTATAAGGAAAGATGGGGAGGGACTCTTTATCAGGGAGTGTAGTGATAAGACAAGGGGTAACGGTTTTAAACTGAAAGAGGGTAGATTTAGATTAGATAGTAGGATGAAATTCTTTACTGTGAGGGTGGTGAGACACTGGAACAGGCTGCCCGGGAAGCTGTGGATGCCCCATCCCTCAAAGTGTTCAAGGCCAGGCTGGGTGGTGCTTTGAGTAACTTGCCCTAGTGGAAGATGTCCCTGCCCATGACAGGGGGATTGGAACTACATGATCCTTAAGGTTCCTTCCAGCTCTAACCATTCTAAGATTCTATGAGTCTGTGATTTGCATTGGCATTCTGCTGCGTTTGTTTTCATATCAGTTAGTACCTAACATTTTCAGCTTTTGAGAAAACCTCAGCTACATGCTATGTAGACATGTACATTCTGTGAGGCATTTGCTGCTGGCATTTAAACAAAGATACCAGTAACAGCTACCAGTTTATGTTCCTGCTGTTTGGGTCTCAGCTACAGTACTACCTGAGAAGGTGAAAGAGGTTCAGCTATTTTTTGCTTTTTCCTAAGAAGCTGATTTACAGTTTCTCATATGTTTTTCCTCATCTCATTTTGGTTTGGATGTATCTCTCTCTTGTCTCTATTTACAAATGTTGTCCCAGAAGTATAAAGTTAAAACAGTGGTCGCCACATTCACCTCTGACTGAGTTATGGACACAGAAGTCCCTTTCCTGCCAGTTTCTACAAACAACTGCATCTAAAAGCTCATATGATAGCTTTCCTGGCAAAATGCTGCTTCTCATTTCCCTTCTTTTGTTACATTTTTGTCCCTGCACAAAATAATTAATACTTTCTGTGCTGCTTTCTCTTACCTTCCACCCATCTTTGTTTCATTTCTGACTTCATAAATTTGTTTTGGAATAGAAAGGTCTTTCTCTTAGCTCTTTCCAACAATGTTGTGTACTACATTTTATGAATGATTGTGACTTTTACAAAGTACAGCCTATTTGTGTGTGTGATTTTGCAGTGCTAAGGTTTTCAATAAAATTCCTCTCACCACAGAAGTTTAGTTAAGTAAAAAATTGACTTGTTTTCCAGTTCTGCTTGGGGCCACTTTTATGTGTTATTAGGCCCATCTAATTAACATTGGCACAATAATTTTGTCATAAAAGTGGAGAAAATACAAGCTAAGTAATCCTTGCCTAAGATCTCAAAATACAGAGAATGTTGGGGTTTTGTGGTTGTACTGCAATTTCTCTTAACAGAAAACAATTTACTCCACTAAATCTTTCTGGGCATTCTTAACCTGTAAGGTTTGTTTCCTTGCTTATGAATACAAATATTTACTACATCAATTATTTGCTACTCTTGTGTGGTTAGGGGGAGCCTCCGTGCAGTCCTGAGCAAGGAGAGGGGTTTATTGTGCCTGGCTGCCCAAGCAGCCCAGGGAGTGATGAACCTTTCCAGGCAAAGCTCTGGGCACAGAGCTGGTCACTGGGGGTTCAGCAGGGCTCTGAAATAGTACAGGTGCAGGAGACTTTCAGGGCCAAAGTCTGAAGTAACGTAAAGACTGCTGCCAGCAATAGAGAGACGTTATTTACACACTGAGGAGTAAGAAATAATCAACAGATGAAAAGCCTCCAAGAAATGAATTAAAAGGTGGGGAAGGTGCAAAGCCTTACGATAAACCTATGTTTAGTTTATAATTTCTGGGACAAT
The DNA here is from genome assembly GCA_008921705.1 of Burhinus oedicnemus. NCBI lineage: Eukaryota > Metazoa > Chordata > Aves > Charadriiformes > Burhinidae > Burhinus > Burhinus oedicnemus. The sequence continues at coordinate 2,239,265 of VFFE01007795.1, read as the reverse complement.
ATTATCTTACTAGAACTTGCTAAAATACGCTGTATCAGTTGCACCCTAGTAAAGAAGCCAGGCACATACTGAAAAAAGAGGGAGAATTTAGTAGAAGAATATTTTGTTTGCTGCAGTGTTCCTTTTCCTTCCTGTTTCTTTGGCAAATGTGTGCGTTACAGTACACACCGTATTTTAGCTTAATCGGTAATGTACCAGGCACCAACAGTTACACATCATCACACACACGTTCTTATCATCTCTCAAGGTGTGTTTGTAGATAATGTGTAATGTAAATGTGAGTGAAGTCTCCATCACTACATGAGTTCCACATACCCGTTATTGTTATCTATGAAAATTATTTATTAACAGAGTAAGGGAGGAGAAAGGCTGGGTGCAGTTTCAAACTAGGGTTTCTTTTGCTTAACCTTAGGTTACATGACTCACAAACTGAGGGGTGTGAATGTGTGCTGTCCTTTATTGCCTCAACTATGAAGAAGCTCAGGAGCATTTTAATTTGTCTCTGACCTCTGTTGTTAGTAGCTTACTGTGTAGCACAGTCCATGTATAGCCCACATCTTTCTTGATTTCCCTTGCCCTAAGTATCCCACAGTATTCTTCCTTCCCCTGATTTCCCTGGTATTTTCTTTGTCACCAATTCTCTGCCCTGTTTCTGTTTTCCTGTTCTCTCCCCTGCTCCTGATGCCGGAGCAGAACATTTGGTTTGGAGAATTGTCAGGGTTGCAAAAGCCAGCTTTGAGTGCTGTGGTATTCCAGCACTCAGGGTCGCTATTGCTTGGCCATGCCCCAAAAGACTTTCTATAACCAGAGCTGGTGCCAGGGTTGCTACGCCAATTTGTTGAACGTAGAGGATTCCTCTGTGCACAGAGGACACTTGGTTTGCTATTTAACTACCTTCAATTTTTCTCATGAAATCTGCAATGATGCCCAAACAAGCCTAGTGTGGTTAAGTATTCAGCCCAATGATCTCACATCCTCCACAGCAGTTGAAGACTCATAAACACATTTTATGTCTGTATTGGTATGTTGTCATAATTTGGGAGACACATTGCCTGGAAACACAATAGTTGGTTATGAAAGTCTAGTTTGATGCTGAGAGATCTCAGCCAGATGTTACATTCCAGGAACCAAAATTAAGTTATTGCCGGAGCAAATAGAAAGTAGTGAAATGCTATCTTTATATAGCTCTGTTTTTTTCTTTTTCTTAAAACACAATTTATTTTTGTCTTTAAAAACAGGGGCTACTCGGAGAAGACAATGATGACTAGGAGACTACTAGGAGAAGAAATCCAAAGAATGGTAGAATCAGTAGAGCTAGTCAGGGAAGACACTTCATATTATGCATTAACTTTGTATGTGTATCTATTAGTGCTGTATATGCATTAAGTATATCAGAGCTCCAAGAAAAGATCAATAGACTGTAGAGTCAACTAGTGCAGGAGTACAAATGGATATAGAAGATATGGTAGAGAAAAGGCTTCATAGAAAACTCAGAATTTGCAAATATTTACTGCACAAAGCATATTTCAAGGCTGTTCTAGGTAAGTTGACCCAAGGAAGTATGTCTACAAGAAAAATGTAAAGGACCAGCAAGTCAGCTGAAAGACAGAGAGGTAATTAAGGGATGAATGTTCTGCACTGTGAAATGAAGAACAGGAAGGGAGAGAACGTGGGAAAGAAGGAATTTGGAGAGAATAGCTGGCTTCAGAAAGGACAGGAGGAAGAATGGAGATATGTGGGGAAGAAGAGGAAAAATACACAGAAAAGCTGTCTCTCTGATAAAGCGATGTGAGAGGAGGACTCAGGGCAGGGTGGTGGAGGGCAAAAAATCTTGTTGGAAGTAAAGGAAGATTCGCCCACCTCTCTGAAAAGCAAGATCTTTGCTGGAACAAATTGAAAATCAGTGTGCTGGGCAGAGGTGAATACTTAGAGGTGGAAGCTCAGGGATCTTCTGTTTCTGTCACATACTCAAGAACCAGTTCAAAGCAATATGCATAAACAACTATGGTAGTTGAATCCCTAAACTGATCTATGGTTAGTTTACTGTCTTAGAAAGTAAAGTGATACAGAACTAACCTTATTTTCCTACTAGTCACCTGGATTCTGCTTTCTTATCTCCACAGGGGCCTAGCTTCAGGAGAAGTACATAATGTTTGCACACCCTAGCTTCATATCCCTCCGCAATGCACTGTCCCCTGGTAGTGGGGATTCTTCCCCTCCACTCAAGGCTCAGATTTGCTTAGACCCTAAGTCTTCTGCTTCTCTTCAGCTAATATTCAGAAAATCACCATCACTGGCCTTGTCCTGAAAGATGTAAAATATGCTTGATAAGACAACCAGTTCTGCAGACAACAGAAATGCAGAAATGCAGGAGCTCTTCTCTATCCCATCTCTGTAAAGCATTTGATGGGATGCCACATAAGAGGGTTATCTGTTACACCCCTGAAGATGGAGATCAATGGAAGTGCTGTATGGTGGGTAGGGAAATGCTTAAAACAGACATGTCATCAGATAGGATTGAAATGGAAGATGTTGGCATTAAAGGAAGTTAGTTTATAGAGGAGCAGAGCAGGAGAGTAAAGGAGCAGAGCTAGGACCTTTTTTTCTAACATTTTCATTGTAGCTTGGAGAATGGGGGAGCACTGATCAGAAATGCTAGTGACATAAAGGTTTGAGAGACAATCAAGATATGAACGATCAAGATATACAGAAAAACTGAATGGTCTGAGGAGTGGGGGATTAGAGCGGGATCCATTTCTGCAAAACATAATGTCAAGTATTTAGCTTGGGCAGGGATAAGAAAAAAGCTTGGGGTAAGAAAGAACTTCTGTTATAAACCAGAAACTAATCAGGTAAAATCAACTGAGGATGGGAATTTGGGCATATTATTTACCAGCATAAGTAGCATTACTGGTGTGATACAGCCAAGAAGACAAATATGGACAGGAGAGCAATTACCTGGAGAAAGAGGGATGGCCATTGTTCAGACCTCATCTGGAACTCCATGTCCTATGTGGGGCTCCCTTCTTCAGGAAAGATGAACTCAAACGAAAGAGGTGCAGAGAGACATGGTTAGGTTCAGCAGGGGAGTGGCAAGCATCTCATGAGCAGAAACTAGAAGAATGTGGCATCTTTTTAGCAAAGCAGTCTTTCAGTTCATAAAGGTGCTACATAAAGAAAATAACTATTTAAGCTAAAAGACAGGGTTGTCAGAAAAGACAGAAATAAACTGTATAAATGTAAACTGGCCATGTGCAAATTCAGAATGGAAATTAGAAGAACTTTCCTAACCAGTATAGCAACAGGAGTAGAGGAAGTGGAAAACAAACTGCTAAAATGGAAGTTGATAAAAAAGGATATAATATGATGTCTGCAATAACAAGAGACTGGTTTATGTGACTCAGGAGTACTCACTGAGCTCAAAGGCCAGTTTCTTAAATTAGACGTATTTTTATAGTTCATGAAATCAGCATACCTATGGCAGTGAAGTACTGTCTAGCTAAATGAGACTGGATTCATATGTTCAGGTGAGGAGAGAGCATTAAGATCATCTATTCTGAAGTCTAATGTAATACAGCCCATAGAAACCCACTCATTCATTTTTGCTCCAGGCTCAATGCATCTCTTTGATCTACAGCATATCTTTTCAGAAAGGTATTCAGATTTAATTTAAATGCTTCAAGTGAAGTAGAATCCACCACATTTAACAGCAACATCTATTGAAACTGCAATGCAGATGGCGTTTGAGAGAACAGCTTTTGACCTTTGTGATTTTTTTTTCTTTTTTGCCATCGTTGACAGGCTTTATGAGGAAATAAATCAGAGGGATCATTGTGGAAGATATTAAACTTCCTACATCTATTCTGATCTGATGAATTCCTTTTCAATAGTCTCAGGAGGAGTTAATGGCCTGTGGTATGTTCTTTCTGCTATTGAGCCCAATTTTGAACTCAGTGAAGTTATTCCCATTTACGCTAGGTAAGAATCTGATCCTTTATGCCTATGATTAACAGACTTCATGGGATGAGTAAACATTTTCTAAGTAACCCAACAGGCTGGAAAATAGCTGTATATATCTTACCTCCGGGAAAAGCCAGCAGACTTTGTTTTATGGTGCGCTGTGTGCAGTGCACAACATTTAATTTCTTACACAGATAGAAAGCTCTTAGGGTAATATATATTTCCTTTAATATTAGCTTCCTAAATCTGACACATAATCTGAGCTAATCCATTAAATTCTCTCTATAGTCAGTAAAGAGAGATAAATACTTGCCAACAATAAGCCATCTCACCTGTTTTATATACTTGGGATGGATCTCCTTCAGGTTATAAAACGAACTTAAATTACAGACTTACCTTTTAAGTCACTGCAATTAAGTGAAAGGAATCCTATTTATAAATTCTAGCAAAGAAATATCCTCTTGACAGGGAATTCTGGGTGGCTGTCAGAGAATAATTTGGAGTAGTGCAGTGGTAAGACTAAATAAACCAAAATAGCAGTACTCAGATGCAAACAGAGATCTGATTTCTGTATGATGGGGAGAAAGGACAGGAGAGGAAGCCATTCAGATCTGGGAATAAATTTGACTCCTCACAAAGAGCTACAAGCCTTAAAAAACAAGTATGGAGCTGAACCCAAGCACAGCTAAATAGTGATTATACGCGTGGTTATTGTTCTCTTGCAACATTTCTGGTTGGTTGTAGTATTTCATTGGTATCCCTTCCAGAAATCTCAGGCACCCTGGAGCACAGTCCTGTGCAACCAGCAGTGTACATCCCGGAGGATGCTCCCACTGTGTATGACATCTTTTGACAGCAAGCTTATTGTTTGCAGCAGCACTGTGGTTATGCCTTATTTTTAGTACCCAAAGACTCTTTTAAGAGCAAAGTGCCAGACTTTGAACTGAATCTCAGACTAATCAAAATCCTTGCCCAAACGACCTTTTTTATGTATAGGCATCACACTGTTAAGCATGTCTTTTATAAGGATAGTTTGAATATGTTTAATCTGTAGTATGGTGCTATGAAAAGAATGACTATGTGTCCAAACTCTGGTCTTAGCTACAGCAGTCAGCACAACCATCTGGAGGTCAAGTATTTTTAGAGGTCTGACTTGGATTAGAGTATGACCCCCATGCGCATGAATCATCACAAGGACTAATGAAGTGTATAAAGTGTGTGTGCTTGTTAATCTCATCTATGGACATGACAAAAGAAGAAATTCTTCACTTTGAGATAGCAAAAGGCTTAACAAAGAGAAGACACGAAGCCTAACCATATGCTGATGGGGAGCTTACAGCTTAATGGAAAAGTGTCTTTTATTATCTTACCAGTTAACTACAGTGATTGTGCTCAAAGGAGACATGACATGAAAATGATCCTGTTTCACTTTTAGCCATGAAGTTTTCACTCTTCTTCCTTTTGGCATTCCCACCTCTGTTTTAAATGTTATCTATTGTATAGATTCTATTTTAAATTAAAACTAGAGTTTCATCATTTGCATTGATTTTAGTTCACGCTTCCTGTAAGTTCCTCTGGCTCATGCCATGGATATAAACATTGTTGCTCAAGATTTGGCTTTGGCTTGACCAAATGCTTTCACAGGGGCAAGTATTTTTCATAGCAACTCTCATAACATAAAATAGGAAGTTTACTAACTTTATTTTGGCTTCAGATATTGCATTTGTTCTTTAACTGTAAGGTTAACAGAATCCTCTGCCATTCCAGCTATCCACCCAGGGCAGATACTCTAAGGCAGAGTAATTCCATAACGATTATCTTCCCTGGCCCTGCAAAGGAGGTTTTTAAAGTTTCAGAGTTGGCTCTAAGATAAACTGTGTGCGGAGCTTTGAAATCCTTCATGGATGGTGGCAATCAGAGGCTCATCTTCAGAAAACTCATCCCTTCTGGCAGCATACTATTTGACACAGAATAAGTAAGGGGGATCAGAGAGCAAGTGAGGAAGCACATCATGGCCTCCAAAAGGTTGAGCTGGTCTTAGTTCTTAGAAGAACTTCTGTAGATACAAAAGCCCTGGGTTTGTTCCAGTATGCATCTTCTTTCTTTCTATGTCAATAAAGGAGGGTTTTGGACACTTCTTGTAGCATTGAAGAGAATCACCTTTATGCAACAGCCAAGAGTACCCTAGCTGCATGCGCTTGCCTGTTCAGAAAACTTGTGAAAGCTGAAAAAAGGGGGACTATTTTTACAGTAGTGGTTAACATTTGGAGCTTAGCACTGGATGGTACTGAGATTTCTCTGAAAGTAGTTCAGCACTCTCAACTCTGATTACAGTCTTGGGAGGCTGACAGTCCCTCAGCATGGGCTTCTTAGCTTTTCTGAGGACCGGGCTCTTTACGGCATCTTTCTTCAATGGCTTCAGTAGGAAATTAGTTTTTAGTACAAATGTGAATTGCACATGTGCAAGTTATAAATCTGGATCATTGCCAGTAGGTAAAGCCGCTAACTCTGCTATTTGGTAGTTGCTATAAAGTTTTCAGTAATACTCTTCAGTTCTCTTCCTGTCCTTTCAGCTACAGAAAAAACATTTGGAAAGAAAAGAGCCTTTTTATGTATAGAGGGGATAAATGAATAGCACTTGTGGGACAAAGATGAGTGGGAAGGAAAATACGAGTATTTTCAGCAAATGTTTATAGTCTGCAAATGATAGAATTTTCATATTCAACCTTTTTAAAAAACAGCACTCGGGGCAGAAATGAAAGGTTTGTGTGCGAGGGGATTAAACTGAAAAAGCAATACAGCTATCTGAATCAGAAAAGACCCCGGTGTCCAGCGCGCTGCAGAGCAGCAGAGTTTAATGTCAGTGGGATTGTGAAGGTCAGTGAGCAGATGAGGGTTGACGGAAACCCTCTCTGGACTGTGAAAAGACTATACACATGTGGTAGAATAGTCCCAGAGGATCTCTGAGTTTCAGGGGGTTGTGAAGCCTGTAGCTCACTTGCTGTGTAGTGTTATTTTGATAGCATCAGTTTGTCTACAGCAACCACAGAAAAATAAAGAAGCTCCCATTCAGCTTTCAGAGCACGGATGTTTTACTCTGAATGGGACTCAAGGAATTAATAATGTTGAAAGCTAAAGCTTGCTTACTTATATTTGTTTCTTAATTTTTGTATGTGTTTACTTACTTTGCCAAACAGAGGTATGCCTCAGTGAAAGTGGGGATTGAGTGTCATATTATCCTGAAATAGAAGAAATATACTTGTCAAAATGAATATAAAATCTGCATTTTTGGAACAAAATTTCATGACAGATGTTATGTACTTCCCGGTACTAATTCTAAACATAACTGGTGACCACATTGCCTGCCTGCCCATATTATGTAGAGTTTTCATATAAGGCATTAAGAAATCATCTTTATAAGGAATAATATAATTATAGTTATATAACTGATGTCTATAAACAACAGAATAACCTAGTTCTCATTTTCTAACATGTAAATATTGGATTTTGGATCACAAAATAACTGTATACCTGTCTGTGTCTCATATAATTTGGGACACTTCCCACCCACAGCTGGAGAGCAGCAGGGAAGATTCAGAGAGAAAGTGTCACATTTTTCTGGCAGGTTTATTCTTTTTCCCTTGGAAAAATTAGGGCAGGGAGGAAGGTTAGATATCATTTCTAATCTGTACTGACAGTGACTTGCCTTATAAACTTCGTCTGATTTCCATGGGCATAAACAAAATCAGAATCAAATTCCCGGTGTTTAGACCTGAATATGAAATATGCATGTCCTTTTCCAGGAGAAAAACTCCTAGATCAGCTCCTTCCCACTTGAAAAAGAAGGTGATATTCAAAAGATGCATCTGAAGCCTTTTGATTCGTCATTGACAAAGGCTGTTCTCTATATTTTTAAGGCACCTTTCTTCACAGCAATCTGTACTTTGCAGCACAGGCAGTTTCAAGATACGCTGAAAATGCCAGAGGTCAAAAATACCACCTCTTAAGTTAGTAACAGCTCCCATACATTGAGCCCTGCCTACATAATACAAACCTACAAGAATCATATTCAGTATGGGTTCTTTAGTGAGCATTTTTTTAACGAAGTTAGGCTTAATATTATACTTACAGGCTAGATAGTGAAACCCTTACTGACACTGATTAGCATGTTAATGCATGATGAATTCATTTTGAAACCAAAAAAATATTTTAAACCCGAGACATGTAGTTTAAATGAATCCTGACCAGGCGCTGGGAAATAGGAAATCCCTGACATAAGCCCTGACATAAAAGAACAGCTTAGTTCATGAAGTACATAAATGAGGAAAAAGGATGTAAAACAGCCAAGAAGGCTCGCAGTAAATGAAAACGTCAGGGGAGGCAGGGAAGGTGAAAAGAGAAATATGTGGATTAGGTATGTGACTTTATTCATACTTAAGGACTTCTTTTGTTTTAATATGAGCCAAATATCAAATATGTATTTCAGAGAGTTTTTAGATGAAAGGCTTAGAAGAAAACTGGTGGTGTATGGGAAGAGGAGGCTGCATCCTTTGGGAGGGAGAGCGGATCACAGGCAGATCTGCTGCATGAGGTTTGTTTTCTGGTGGAAGAGTTGTTGCTTTAGGGGAAGTGAGAGTGTTCGAGACACTAGACCTTGCTAAAGCAGGAACATATGAGTGATGTTGGCGCCAGGCCATGGAGTGCCTGGATAGGAGTTCAGCACGGAGCTGGCTGGGGATTTTCTGATGAAACTCTTTTGTCAGAACAGGAACCTTTTGTGGAGACATATCCCCATTTAAACTCCCTCCCCAGGGACTAGATTTCTAGTGCTAATGTGAAAAGTGTGGTCAGAGGGGGGACATGACACACCTCTGACCAACACCCTGATGGCCAACACACTCACCTGGGCTACAGGAATCCCCTTGCGAGTGCCTATTCTACGACAAGGGGTATTATACATCCACGCTGCCTTTCTCCAGGCCTCATGAAGAGGGGAGAGCACTAGGTTAATCTAGCTATACATTTCCCAGCCCACAGCTGGGACTGGCATGGGACACAGCGGGATTTGCCTGCTCCTGAGTGTATAGACAAGGCTGGGGCACCTAGGTTTGTTTTGATGATCAGACCACTGCCTCTTCTGAGCTGAGTTGCTCACCAACTCATGTCTTGGGCAGTATCTTTTGTATAAAGAGTTTACATTTTTACTGGCTGGAGTGCAGAGGAACATCGTCATCATGAAAGAAGGGTTTAGATTGTTAATGGCTACAAACACCTATTATTTCAAAGTGAAAGTAAAAGCCCTAACGGGCAAGAAATCAATTCCCAGTATGACACTAACAGGAGCCCAGTTCACTCATATAGCCCATAGGAAACTGAGAGGCTCCAGATCCTGCTCTGAGGCACAGCTTTGTTCACCATCTTAAAAGTTCAGGGTGTGGTAATAGGGAGGAAAGAAAGGAGAGAAGTCAGTAGCAGCATTTGGCACAGAGGGACCACACCAGACTGCTTTCTGGGTGGATTCTAGCTTGCTCTGAAGTGGAACTGGGGTGATGCTGGGGTCAGTGCACTGCTGAGCTGCAACGAATCAGTGCCTCTGAGAGACTGGGCTTGCTGCTTTGAGCTGCATGCCATGCTAAGGCGGCTACCCAGCTTTGGGTTGGGTCAGAGTAAAGCCATCTTATGGCAAAAACTCTGTAGATGTGCCCACAGTTTTAAATACTAAGGCCAGATCCTAATTTCCCCCCCCCCCCCCCCCGC
>VFFE01007795.1:2144670-2229528 GCA_008921705.1 Burhinus oedicnemus | reverse complement strand
ACAGAAATCCTAAAAGAGAAAGAAACATGTTCTTCCTTTAGAGCACTATAAGAGCAGAAAGGGTCTGTTGTGAAACAGAGATCCTGTCCCGCTGGGGAGGCTCTTGGGTGGGATCCATCTCATATGACTTCAGTTTCCTGGGCTCACTTTTTGGTCAGTGGAAAGAAACAGGCAGTTTAAGGGCACAGTTCACCTGGCCTGTTTTCATGCCTATTTTAGGATAAGCTAAATCACTCCCTAGCAGTCCCCATTCCTCTGCAGAAGCTGCGAAGGCACCCTACACAGCTTACTCAGCCAGCCACATACATGCCTAACACTGGCTGAAAGTACTCATTCTTTTTCATGTGGTCAGTTACAGGATCAGCCATGGGCTCAATCATAGCTATATAAGCCACGTGAGGCATAGAAGTTTACAAAAAGTTTATCTGCTTATAGTACTGTCAATCACAAGACAGCTACCCAAAATTGTGAAAATGGTGTAAGACTTGTGATTAAATACAATACTTCTGTCTTCTTTTTTCTGCTTCAGCCTTTGGAGTTTTCAGGTATGTTTTTGTCATGCTTTCTGCTCTTACCCTTCATCTCAAGGCCTAGATGAAAGAATATTTTAAAATGAGGGCAAGGAATCTTGTAATTGTTTGACTCTGGGAGCTGAGTACAAACTCAGCAGCCATGTCAGTGCCACATATGTTCCAACACAAAATAATTCTCCATAAATAAGACCTGTTAGGACACTGTAGGATTTTGCCAAGAGTCAGAAATGGGAGTATACTTCAGTTGTACAACTGAAATATTACTAGCTATTATGGTATTGCGGTAAGATCTAGTTGCTAAAGTTGAACCCAAGACATGAGGTGTAGTAGACTGACTGCAATCTCAGTCAGACCCAGTGCTGCAAATGCCTTCAAGGACAAAACCAGATGATCCCATTTCCCACTGGTTTGAAGGTGTTTGTCCAACTGTTTGGACTGCAAACATGTCTTATTTAGGCAGCATTCCCCATTTAGAGGAGTGTCAAAATGCTGTCAAGGCTTATGGCACACAGCATTTGTTTCACCTGGCATCATGGGTGAGCAACTTATTGTGAAAGCATGAAAAAGCTCTTATACTTTGCACTACTGTCTAGACAGGAGTTTAACTGGGAAATGCAGAAACTTGTATTGAGTAGAGGTCTTAATGCAACAGGTGAGGTTGCAAGAGGTGAAGTATCCCTTTGGCTGAAGGACGAATGCTGTGACAGCCTGAGATCTGTCTCTGCACAGCTTATATAGGCTGTGCCTACTGATTCAGCAGATCCAGAGATCTGCTGACCTCTCTGAGGTTGCAAGCTCCTCACTGAATATAATTCTTACCCTTCTTCTCTGTTGTGTGTTTATCACTGCACTGAGCAGAAATTTCAATGGCAAACAAACTTCTCTTAACCACTATCCACATCCCACAGTTCAAAGAGCTTGCTACCCAGGACAAACCAGTTTTTCAAGTCCAGACCTGAACTCAGGACTGGCTATACAGTGAATCATCTGATACGGGACTTTGGTCACAGCCTGACCATGGAGGGGCACCTCACAAGGGGAAATGGAGGTTGTAAAAAAAGAAGAAAAAGACCCAATGCTCAGAGGAGAAGGAAGATAAAAACATTATAAACCCAACTGCAGCTGCTTGGGAAGTGTCAAAGGGGAGATGATTCACTCCAGGTTCATTACAGGTGTACTGGCATTTTTTTCTGCCAAAATGTGCCTCTCCCTCTCCAGTTCCGTGTGTGACACAGCGGGCAAAGTCAGCATGTTGTCATAGCTCCCCTGTTGTGGTAGGGAGCTGTGTGTGCTGTGTCAGAGGCTCCCACCCTGTGCTGCACCCAGGCTGTGCACTGATAATCCTCCTAATCTGTAAGGAGGAGCAGTAAGTGAAGGGGGTTTTACAACTTCTTCACTACGAAAAGTTTTTGAGTCGTTCGTGGCACAGGCTTTGTTATTGGTAGGGCATAGCTGGTCATCTAAACAGTTAGTGGAGGGGTAATGGGAGCAATTTCACATGCAGCCAAATAGCAACAAAATTTCTCATGCCATTGCTGCCATTCATAAACCTCTGCAATTATCTGCATGACCTTCATACTTGTAGGTACAACTGCAGATGTAATCTGTGCCAGAATTGTGGCTTTCCCTTTCTCCAAGACATATAAAAAAGCAATGTGTAGCCAGGAAATAAGAAATCATCAACTCGTACAGAAGATTTAACCTGAAAATCTGTCACTTAATGGAAACTGCTTGTTTGCTTTTAATCTTAGATGACACATTTTTACTTTGGATACCATTAAATATAGATATGAAACATGTAGGAATTGTAGTAAATTCAGACAGGGAGTTTATATTCAGCAGCCATGTTTAACATGTTGGAAGCCCGCTAGGAAATGTATTTAACTTTGATGTTATTTTCTATTTGCTGTCTTGGAAAAGAAGTATCTATCAGGTCCTAGGAAAGTCTACTTTTGCTTTTCCCAAAGACATCAGTAAACATATAAAATGCAGGTAGATTCCCCAAGGTTTAGGAAGAACTGGGATCTTACCAGAACTTGCTTGTGGTTAATGTTCAATAGGCATATTTAAAAAAAAAAAAAAAAAAAAGTAAAAAAAATCTCAGATGTTCTGGCAAATTTCTTCAACATCCATAGCCAGAAGTATAAAATTGTAATGAAAACAGGTTTCAGATCTAAATCATATCTATCTTCAGTTGCTTAAATTTCCTAGACTGAATGAGAAACTGAGCTGTGCTGGTCTCTTACCTCCCAAGGCTGGAGGCCAGGGAAGGGTCCAAAGATGCTGTGGAGCTCTCTGCCTCCAGACAGGCCTGGGGTCCTCCCACAGCCCGTGACCAGATGACACTCTGGGAGTCACTCTGGGGCATTGTTGACACAGATCCCCACCGGCCCAAAATCCAAGGTGAAGGAAAGTGGTGAGGCAAGGAGGGAGCAGGCCACTTGCATGTGCAAAGTCCTTGCACACTGGCCTTTTACGAAGGGCCAGTGTGTGAGTGCTCACATTTACTTCCTGTATTACCACTGCCCTAGCACTCTTTCCTTCAGATATCTCTGAATTCCTGGGCGAAGCATCTCACAGACAACAGTGCTCCAGCTCAAGCCTTCTTTAATAAGTATCTACTCGTGCATGAAGATACATAGCTGTATAGTTTTGGTACAAAATGCTCTTTCTGAACTCCACTTACAATAAACTAAGTTTACCACAATTGCATAGTCTGATTGCAGACTTATCTCTCAAATCCTGTGTCATCTGTGATTCTCTTATTACCCTTCATGGCCCTTTTCATACAATTTTATATGGCCCCTTAAACTTTTCTCGTGATTCATCTGTGGCTATGGCATCCCTCCCTAAAGACACCCACATTTCTCAACTTACTTATTTGTTGAGTGCTTTAGATCTAAACCATACTACGCTGTTGTTTCTCCCAGTCCTTACAAAATCTGTATTTCATGAGCACAATTATTTTTAGGAACATTCTCAGATTCAGGGTGGATATTGCGAAATAAGCCTGTCAGACAGCCGATCTCCTAGAGTTAGAAAAAAGAGTATTACTCCAGAAAGGAGCCCAGAAAGTCAAAGGCAGGTATAAAGCCACTGATAAAAGTGGAAATGGCCGTGTCTGTTTAAATACAGTTATTGAAAGTGAATGGAGAGGTTACAACATCACACCTTCATTAAAAGCTGGTTAAAGAGCACCCAGAGGAAGTTGTTTTCAATGTAGAGTAGATTATTTTTTTTTTTGTGGATCCTACAAAAGCCAGCCTCTAAGTTACATCTTTTTGTCACCATCTACAGGTGTGTTATATGCTAACACTTTCCATTTCTTTCCAAATACAGACCGCTGAATTGAAGAATGTGAACCGACAGTGACATCTGAAAAATGGGCTTGGGACAAGGAGGCTTCATGAATCAGTTCAGTCTGGCATGTCCTTAATGTCTCTTATTTAAATCCTGTGTGCTCACCTGCAGAATAAAGCTTCTTTTTTTTATGATGAACCCCAGGGAACCTGTGTCTGACCCTTATCCCTCCAAGGACAGGTATACGGGGCTTCTCCAGAAAGTGGGCTGATAGAAAAAACAGAGCAATGATACCTTTATTTTACCCTCAGGATTCCTAGTTTGAGGAGCACAAAAGAAAACAAACAAGACATAAAACAAAACTAAAGAAACAGGTTTATTGCCATGTCTTCTGGGATGAATCTGGCTCCTGTTGCCGAGAGGTATCCTGAATCTGACGCCAGAACTGTGATTGCTGTGCCGGGGCTCACAATACTTCTGGAAACCTGCACAGCAGGATAATTTATGCACCACAGTGCTCAGGTTCCCGGGGTCCTGATTTGGTGAGGAAGAGGAGAAGGATCTGAAGCAGACACCAAGAGGGAGAAAATGGTGGCAGATTACTCACCCTTCCTCTGCAGGGATAACACAGACCCATCCCTTTATTCCGATTGAACATTTGGAGCGGGAGGGTAAACACGACCGAATGAATGTTGTCAATGTGGGCAATGAAAGAGTAAACCCTGTAACCTAAAAGCATTAAGAAATATAATCCTTTCCATCTTTTAAAGCAGGTCATAAAATGTTTTTATTCTCACTTCCCTTTCTTTTGAAACTATGACTTTTGCTGCATTATCTATTTACTTTCGAGGTGTAGGACAAGACTAACAGGACCTTAGAGAAGCACAAATCACAAAGGTGCAATAAGAGTCTGGAGACTCAGTGATAACACTTGGTAGTGCTTCCCCAATGCTCTGGTTAATATTTACCTGTGGTATAGGAACTACTTAAATAACTGTTGATGACTTAGTCACAATTTTTGCTTTTAGTAGCAGAGCACGGTGTATTTGACGTGGTCTGAGGGGTTTTCTGAAGACACAGGAACAACTTTTATATCAAGGTCAAACTCCTAGGAAAGCTTCTTCTGCAGTGCTCGTTTTTGCCTCGGCTTGTTGAAAATGGCGGGTGTAAGCAGCTGCATGAAGTACTCCATGTTCATCTTCAACTTCTTATTTTGGGTAAGTTGGTGTTTAAATTGTTATTAGTGATGTGTGAAATGTGTTTGGCATTATCTGCACGCTGTAGTTGAAGAAATCGTAAAGAAAATAGAACATAAGTAGAAGCAGAGTCTGGATCTAAATCAGGGAGGGGAGAATATGTTTAACTTTTGCCCTTCCCTTTGTCCTTTTCCTTCAAAATAACTTTCCCTCTGCATTCAAAAGTAGACCAGCCAGGAGCCTGTCTCCCTGCCCAAATCGTGCCCCTCATGTCAAGGGACATCACTCATTTCAGCGAGAAGATAACAGACTCTCCACTTACAATGCATCGTTCTCTTGCTTTTATTGTCTGCTGTTTGCACCCAAATGGCATAATCCTGAAAATGCAGTTGCAACAGAAGATATGGAAAAATCACTTGTATTTTTAGCCTCCTAATTGATAAATGGTTTTCATATCCTTCTTTGTGGTTCTTTGCTTTATGTTCAGTGTCATAATTAGTTTCTGATGGTGGACAATAAACGTTTGTAAAATAGTATGGGCTGGCAGTACTGCCAATAGCTGTATCAAGGCAGATACAGCACAGGACAGCAGGCAGGTTTCTGGGTGTTGTTTGAACTCTATTTGGCTATTTATCACATCTCAGCTGGTTTGCAGGAATTTCAGGTCCTGGAAACCCAGGAAAGGTTTGAGTTAAAGAACTTTTCTCTCATGGTTCAACCTCACTGTCAGCTTTCCCGACAGAGATTTGTCAGGTTCACCAGAGGTTCACTGAAACCAGAAGCAGAACTACTAGCCACATTATGGGCTTCGCCTCAAGGGATTTTTTTTTGAGTGAAAAGGTGATACCATTCAAAAGGGACCACAAACAGTAGCCTTGGAAAATTTGTGGCTTGCCAAAATGAGAAGAATTAGTAAAACTCTTTGATCACTTTGGACCTCACAAAGAAATTCGTAACAGGGCAGTGATAGTTTGGATTGCCTCCCCACTCTTCTTTCACCTCCATCAAGGCAGATTGAAGATATTTGGCATCTGTGTTGAAGTTTTTCTGCAATGGTATGTAAAAGAGTCCATAAGTTCCGAACTTGGAATTCCTGCCCCTCAGGAATTTTTTCCTGTTCACGTTCATCTGTATTTACTGTAAGCTAAAACAGAGGCAAATGTCTCAGACTAGAACTAGAAAAGCTCCAAACTACTTCTGGAGTGAATGCATGAATAATGCCCATGCCTAAGCCTTCAGTGATAGCACGGGTTTCCTAGGAGAAAACACAGGATGCAATCCTGGGGGGGTCTTGAAAGCTCAGGAAACAGGCAGGCATGGAACAAACTTCCCTAACCTGTCTTCATGTCAAAGGGAGGAAAATCCATACTCTATACTGAGAGCATTTGCTGTGCATGTGACTGCCTGGGTGGGACAGAAGAGGACAGGAATGCAGCTATAGTTACTTATTTTAAAGGAAGGGATTTAGCATTACCAAGATACGGAAGAACAGGAATATGTGCCAACAGAATGAAACGGAGCTTTTTGATTCACGTTCCTGTCTCTAATTCCTGCAAATCATTAAATTGCTGTAGTAAAGTACAAGGAACCGTGACATCTTTACAGGCACTGCTCCCATAGCTGTTTTCCTGGTGCACAAGGCAGCTGGCAAGTGGAAAATTAAACTGATAGTAGGAAATGAAGGTGACTTTAACCTTAACTAGACAACAGCAACGGCTGCATATTTACAGGACATTCTTTCATTTTAAGCCCTTTGCAATCTATCTGGGAGTGTCCCTCCCTAGGGGACATGGGAATAGCCTTTCGAGCCTTCTGGTGCCTTTTTCTAAGCAGCTCTTACAGCACAGCCCTAAGTGTGTAAGCCCTGGAACAGTCTAAGGTAGCTCTGCGAAGTGGCTCTGGCTTTGCTGCCCTTTGCCTCATCTCTTATGTGGCGTGTGCCCCCGGGGAATCTACAGCTCTGTGCTAGACTCTAGCATGTCTGTAGAGTTTTGTATCCTCCCAGTTTGGTGAAAGCAAGCTGAGCATGGGCTTTTGAAGATCTATGCTTTGAAGCTGGGTGACTATATGGAGCTTGTAATAGTCCTTAAATTAATCCTTAAGTCAATTTTTTGTACTAAACCTGACAGTTCAGATTTTTCCTCTTTCCCTTCTACAGAGTTTACAGGATATCTAGTCTCACCTGTTGCCCTCATTCTGTCAGCTTCTGCTATTCTGTATCATGCAAAATTGTAGAATTCCATTATATTTTTTCACACTAAATGTTGATGTCTGATCCCTAGTTTGAGGCAACCTGATTGGTGCTAGGGCAATCTTTGATCAGTTGTTAATACCAGACTTGCAGTCCCGTCTACAACCAAAATGGCTCCTTCCCCATACCTTACATCAGGCAAGAGAGTGAACCTCTCGGTCCCTGAAAGTACACAAACTTAGCAGGTGTGCTGAGCCATAGACTGCATTCTCATAGGACCTTCCTAGCACTGTTAATTTGAGGTATCTCAAGGAAGTATCCCAGTCAAATGTTTTTCCAAACAGGAGCAACCTTGTATAAAGCTCCTCCTGATACCCTTAAACTGGTTGCTTAAAAAGGGTGTACCAGTGGAGGGAGTTCCCCAGAAGTTTGGTATTCCCCCCATAATCCAAGAGGAAGCAGTTAGTGACCTGCTACGCCAACTTGACAGCCACAAGTCTATGGGCCCAGATGGGATCCACCCGAGAGTGCTCAGGGAGCTGGCAGAGGAGCTTGCCAAGCTACTCTCCATCATTTGTCAGCAGTCCTGGTCAACAGGGGAGGTCCCAGATGACTGGAGGCTTGCCAATGTGACACCCATCTACAAGAAGGGCCGGAAGGAGGATCCAAGCAACTATAGGCCTGTCAGCCTGACCTCAGTGCCAGGAAAGATCATGGAACGGATCATCCTGAGTGCACTCAGGCGGCATGTGAAGGACAACAAGGGGATCAGGCCCAGACAGCATGAGTTCATGAAAGGCAGGTCCTGTTTGACCAACCCAATCTCCTTTTACAACCAGGTGACCCACCTGGTGGATGAAGGAAAGGCTGTGGATGTTGTCTACTTGGACTTTAGTAAGGCCTTCAACACAGTTTCCCACAGCATTCTGCTAGAGAAGCCTGGCAGCCCATGGCTTAGACAGGTATACTCTTCGCTAGATTAAAAACTGTCTGGATGGCTGAGCCCAGAGAGTTGTGGCGAATGGCGTTAAATCCAGTTGGCGGCAGGTCTCAAGCGGTGTTCCTCAGGGCTCAGTTTTGGGGCCAGCCTTGTTTCATATCTTTATTGATGATCTGGACGAGGGGATTGAGTGCACCCTCAGTAAGTTTGCAGATGACACCAAATGAAGCGGCAGTGTTGATCTGCTTGAGGGTAGGAAGGCTCTGCAGAGAGATCTGGACAGGCTGGATCGATGGGCTGAAGCCAATTGCATGAGGTTTAACAAGGCCAAGTGCCGGGTCCTGCACTTGGGTCACAACAACCCCAGGCAACGCTACAGGCTTGGGGAGGAGTGGCTGGAAAGCTGCCTGGCAGAAAAGGATCTGGGGGTCCTGGTGGACAGCTGGCTGAACATGAGCCAGCAGTGCACGCAGGTAGCCAAGAAGGCCAATGGCATCTTGGCCTGTATCAAGAATAGTGTGGCCAGCAGGAGTAGGGAAGTGATCGTGCCCCTGTACTCAGCGCTGGTGAGGCCGCAGCTTGAGTACTGTGTTCAGTTTTGGGCGCCACAGTATAGGAGGGACATTGAGGTGCTGGAGCGTGTCCAGAGAAGGGCAACAAAGCTGGTGAGGGGTCTGGAGAACATGTCTTACGAGGAGCGGCTGAAGGAATTAGGATTGTTTAGCCTGGAGAAGAGAAGGCTGAGGGGAGACCTTATTGCTTTCTACAACTACCTGAAAGGAGGTTGTAGTGAGATGGGAGCTGGTCTCTTCTCCCAAGTAACTAGCGATAGGACAAGAGGAAACAGGTTCAAGTTGCGCCAGGGGAGGTTTAGGCTGGGCATTAGGAAAAAATTTTTCACAGAAAGAGTTATCAAACATTGGAACAGGCTGCCCAGGGAGGTGGTTGAGTCACCATCCCTAGATGTGTTTAAAAGTCGTGTAGATGTGGTGCTTAGAGACATGGTTTAGTGGCAGACCTGGTAGAGTAGGGTCAATGGTTGGACTAGAAGATCTTAAAGGTCTTTTCCAACATAAACAATTCTATGATTCTATGTCTGAGAAGTACAGACTCTTGATATACTGCTGGTCCAGTTAGGGCAGGTTCATCTGAAGTGGTATTAATTTAACTAGGCTGTATTTCTTCATCACACCAGACTGAAGGGCTTGAGAAGAGAAGGACCCATTGAATTTGAGGGACAACAGTCCTGTTCCTGGTCAGCTTACGAGACCATGATGAAGTCACTGATTCTTGGTCAACAGTTGAGGCAAACCTTCAATAGACATCTAGTTTAGGGAAAACAGGTGAGGACCTTTTCAAAGAAGCTCTTTTTATTCCCTTGGAAAATACTGGTTCATTGAAAATGAAACAGTTTCCTGAAATGAAAGTTTCTTTAGTCAAAACTTGATTTTAAGAAAACTTAATTAGGATGGAGCATTCCAGCAAACTTGAAAAGTTGTACTTGGACTCTTTGGGAACAGACCATTTTGATTTGTTATTTCAAAACTTCTTGGTACGTTCTTGTATACTTTGTATATTATGAAAATAAACAGAAACAAAACATTAAGATTTTAATGAAATGAAGCATTTTTAAATCAGTCTAAACCAGCTTTATTTTTAGAATTAAAAAATATGTCTCTTATGAGAAATTTTGATTCATAAATGATATTTCTTTTTTGAATGAAGGAAATAAATATTACAGCATTCCCATCTGATTGGTAAGTTCCTGTACATTCAGCTACATTTACTTCTACTACTGTTCTGTATTTTATGGGAGGCCCTATATAACAAATAAGGCAGTGGGCCAAGTTCTGTTTGGATTTATAGCAATAGCCACTTCAGTGGAAATTTTCACATTAGTGAGCCCATGTTGGCTGATGCGTAGCCACATGGCTCACATAGTACTGCTGAACAGGACCCAAATATGATACCATCAGTTTCTAGGCAGATTCAGTGGGATTCAGAAGATTTCAGTGGGGAGTTCTAGTTAAATTTGATAACATGATGTAGCTGTCATCAATTGTACAACTTTCCTTTTCATGTTTAAAATGTACTTTACCTAGAGCAGGAGCTTTACTTAGAGCAGGAAAATGTGTGGTACTCATGTTTGAGTGCTGGCTCTGTTCCATATTAAATAATCTGCTAAAGTCGTTATGGTCTTTAATGCTGAATATTATATAAAACCTTTTGCGGGGAAAGCATTTTTTTGAGAAAAATTATCTAAAATGTATGAAAATAGCTCTTTCAGTTTTAAAAGGTTAGGAGTAGTCCCAGTCTTCATAGGAAGCTCATAACATTTCAGGGCCATTTATGACTTGAGTATTAATGACTTACAGCAAGATATTTCTAAATCTGACTAGACTATGGGCCTCAGTGATCTCTGTTTCCTCTCAGTCCTCTCTGGAGGCACAATTCTTACACCTGATTAGCCTCTGAACTACCTGTCTCCAGCACTTAATAAAGAGAAATTCTGTGTGAAAATCGTCATGGACAAGGTTAGGAATAGAGTGACTGGCACATAGTGGAATGGTACCTCAACGATCAACAAAACAGGCGGACAGCTAGTGATTAGGGAACAGGTCTGGGATTCATCTGTTCTGACTTTAACATCTTTAAGCAAGTCATCCTGGTCTAACTTTCACATGTACATGACTGAGTAAGGTATTTTTCTGTAAAAATGTAGTGGAAATAATAACTATCAAAATAAGAATTTTTATAGGAGGAATATTCTAAGGATTGGAGATGGCCAGATATTGTTGCAATAGAAACAGCAGAAAGATTTTATTTAGAACTTTTCCTGATAGTTTTAGCGTAAAGAATATGTCTCTAGATATGTGGCCTGAACAATTCCAGAAACAATATTTATACCAACATCCCTTATCAAATCTCATGTGTTTCCATTATACAAGAAAAAATGTTCTTTACAGTCATGTTATATACATACTATAGCAATTTATATTCCTCTCTCATCTGACAAAATTTCTGTGTGCTTCCCAACCACATGTATAAATCATCAAGGAAATGTGGAGTCCTCTGAGGTAGAAACATCAGGGATTTGGTGCATAACTGAAGATTTAACTACCCTTATGAAGTTTCCTGGATATGAATCAATAGTCTATGCTCCAGATATTCATGTGTCTTTCACTTTGCCAAATAAATGATTTCAGAATTTTGGCCAACATCTGATGCAATTTGGATGCTCAACATTAATCTAAAATTGCTGATCTTTCTAAATATTCTTTATTTTTTCCTGCAGGTGTGTGGTTCCATTATTTTGGGAGTCTCTATATGGATACGTGTTAGCAAAGATGCTCAGCAGGTAAATATACACAGTCATACCAGAACCATGTAAAATGTGAAAGCTACTGCATACATTTTCATTTCCTATCTTCATTTCCACAAATTTGTTATGGTTTTGTTGAGGTGGTTTGTGTGGGTAAAGATTCATGCATTTTATGATGTTTAAGATTAAACAAGATGGTGCAGATAGTCAGATAAAGTGATTGACGTAAACACAGACATGTGACTACAAGATATGTCTTCTAGCGTTATTAATGTAGATTCTTGTAGATGCACACTGATTTCGGCTGGAAAACATGTGCGTCTCTCCTCTGATGAAAACTAATGAGTGTTTTGTTATTGATTTCAGTTTTAGAGAGAATATGAGGAGCCATGCAGCTCCTAGATTTTTCAGTATCTTTCCCTATTAGAATAGTACAGTCATATATATTCCTCTGGTTACTTCCATGTGTTTGTAGGGAATATTTTTACCTTTCTCACTGTCTTCAATAACACAATTCCTTTTTCCCCAGTAACTGCAGCTTTGAAAGGGAGCAAGGATTTTTCCCTTCTATTTTCAGTGGCTCTTTAAAAACACCTTATCCTTTTCCCCTCATATTTATATAGAAAGAATTTTAGAGACCCAAAAATCTTTACTTAGGATTAAAATGTCCCAACAGCCCTCCTGGAGGGGGGAGAAGAAAGCCCCTGAGTTCCCCTCCTGGATTTTATCTGGGTTATTAAATTACTTCAGACTTTATGATTATTTTTTTCTGCAAAGCTAGGGAAACTACAATTTTGAGGAGCCGTTGATCTTGCAGACATGTAGCAGAGGCTGGTCCTGTTGGTGCAAAGGCCCTTTGGCCCTGTGGGCCCTGCCAACTTTTTGCCAAGTGTGGTCTCAGTGGCATTGGCCTCTGACTTGCAGCATGTTTACTGCCATCCTTGAGTGAAGCTGATTTCACAGCTCGTAGATGTTTCTCTGAAAGGCACTCTGCAATCTTTGTTTGTTGCTGCTTTGTTATACCAACAGGAAGAACAATCTGACTTTAAGTTTTAAGCAGCATATTTCTTCTTGTGAGTTTGAGCTATAGAAATGTAAATGCATTTGAATATTTAATTTTCATTCTTCTATTTCCAAAAAGGCTATCTGGCCATAGAAGTGAAAAAATGGCTAGATGTAACATGGAAGCATTTTTTTCAGGTTTCAGATTGAGCCTTTAGTATAGATTAACTTGCAAATCTTCAGATCACTCCTCTGCTGCCCTACTCCAGTTCATCAATTAAGAACAATAATTTTTAAGTCAGTATTTTCCCATCTGGAAATAAAAGGGTGGTGGAGATAAGAAGATAGCTTTATGTATTTCCCGCCATTTGGCTGGTGACACTTTTGCCCTTAGCCAGACCCAGATATCTCATGCCTGGCAGAAGATGGATGCAACAGACCTCAGTTCATGATGATGTTGTGCCATGGGGTAAATTAGGTCAAATTATGTCATAGCAGAAAGCTCTGCTATTCTCTGTTCTGGAAGAGGAAGAATGACAACTTTCACTCCTCACTCAACATTTTACAACAAGCTAAGATTGCCATACTTGCTAGTTGATCATCTCTAGTATGATGGCTTAGATGGTACAAGGGAGCTGGGAAAACCATAATCACTATTATCCTTTCTTACTTTTTGAGAGATTTCCTATTCAGAAAAGCATACTTAAGTATGTCGCAAACTGGTTTCCTGAAGTGATGCTTAGTACTCCCCAAAACTGTAAATTAAGAGTAAGGACCGAAATTGAAAGCATTTTCTCACATTTTTGCCTCTAGGCAGGCAAAGTTCCCATTCAAAACCAATGTATGTTTTGCCTGAGTAATACTTGAACAGACCATAAGGATTTGGCTGTAGATGAATAGAGCTTTCTAAGAATAAGTAACAGGAGGTTCAGTCCAACTTGGAAGGGGAAAGAACAACACATTCTTCAAATTATACATGTCTATATACCTTTGCAATTTCCATCAGAAGATAAATGTGACAACTTCCAGACATTTTTGCTAATCTTGGCACCAGCCACGCTGGAAAATATTCTTTGAACGTTTTCTCTATTTTGGCCTTTGGCCTTAGTCAGTCCTGTGGGAACTGAATAATTTGATATTTAATAATATTGAGGTATATGAATTGTTTAGTTGAATGTCCCACACATCAAAATACAGTCCTCGTCTCTGAGGGTAATATCATGCCTAAAAAGAAGAAAAAGAAAATTGCTTTGGAAAATGCATCTAACTATTTCTCTAGTATATCCTGAGAAGTGTTCTCTCAGGAACAGCCACAGACTATGTTCCTGGCCTTCTAATGACAAACAGAGGTTTTGTTTCTTTAACATTTGGTTAATGTAGGAGAGATTTCGAGATAATCAATTTTGCTACTTCCAGTAAAAAGCAAAGATTCATCGACTGAAAACTAACTGAAAGCCACTTTAAAGACAAGAGATCTTTATTTACTCTGCAAAGTTGACTTTCATCTTGTGCAGAGACAAAGACTGAGAAAAGCCAGGTTCTACCGAGCTCCCCAACAAAACATTTAAGAAGGGGGCATTAGAGGTTTGTTTATTTATGGATCAGAATATCTCCATGGTAGATAATCAGTGTATTTGTCAGTAATAACAGAATTATTTTGGGGGACACAGATGTTTTTAGGAGAAGCTTCTTGTAGCTGAAATACTTTTTTTCCCCTCTCTTTTCAGGAGTTGGAGATAGACAGCAGCCTGTTTGCAGGGGTTGATCTGCTGATAGCCGTGGGCTCCATTATTATGGTCCTTGGATTTCTGGGGTGCTGTGGTGCCATAAAGGAGAGTCGGTGCATGCTGCTGTTGGTAGGAAAGAAGAACATTTGGCTACCTTTAACAGGCCACAGCTACATTTGATGGACAAAGTCCTTGCAAGCAGTATCAAATGAAGATGGGGACCTTTTTGTTTAAGAAAATGCTTGATTACAATCAAATGTTTTCATTGCTTACCTTGTGCTAGAGCCCCTTCTGAATTCTAGTGCAGAAAAAATGATGGGTGGTCTCATCAAGAAAAAGACAGGGTCCAGAGAGCCCTGACCATGTCACTAGCTTTTTTTTCCATCCAACTTTCACCGATGTTCCCTCCACCAGTCCTCCCCAACTACCTATCATGTTTAATTTCATAAATTCCCAGTTGCTCCCTTTGCTGGTTCTCCTAGAACGTCCTCACCTACACACTGCCTATCATGCCACTACTCTGGTGTGCATCTTGTTTTGACCACCAGCTGAACACATTCCATCTCAAGCACCCTCTGTTCTCATCG
This sequence comes from Burhinus oedicnemus, assembly GCA_008921705.1. Classification (NCBI taxonomy): domain Eukaryota; kingdom Metazoa; phylum Chordata; class Aves; order Charadriiformes; family Burhinidae; genus Burhinus; species Burhinus oedicnemus. Next base: position 2,214,730 of record VFFE01007795.1, on the reverse strand, counting down.
TCAAAGATGGAATAACTGGAACAGCTCTGACTAGAGCTTCAGTTCATTCTACCTACATGGTTATTCAAGCACATGAAAGCTTAACATTCACTTAGATTAAATTATATCATCTTTGTCAAAAGTACTATAGTTTTCTTCCTCTTTTGTTTTCTTCTTAGTTTTTTATTGGACTGCTTCTGATCCTGATCCTTCAGGTCACAGGAGGTATTTTAGGAGCAGTGTACAGATCTCAGGTACAGCATTATTCTGCATTTTCATTGATGTCTTCCCAGAGTTTTGTTTCTACCCCAAAAACTAATAAAATATTTGGACTTGCAGATTGAAACATCCCTTAACAAGACTCTCCTGGCGAATGTGAATTCATTGCGAAACTCTACAGAAGAAGCTAAAGTGTTTCAAGAGAAGTTCCAGAAGTTTGAGAGAATGGTAATTAAAATGTAATGAAGGGCAGGGGTTGTTGCTATCTGTTCCATGACTAGCATTTATCTATGCTTCATTTTATGGCTACTCTGCCATAGGTTTGAATTTCATTCCCTGGGGATGGGGAAGGGTCTGGCTTAAACGCAAGTTAAAACACTACATAAAGGGCTTCTGCTCTCTTGATATGACATGGGCTTTCTGTGATGATTTCTTTGTGCAATAGTGTTTATAAGAGCAATGGCGCAAGGACACACAATGTGGAAGTGAGACTGACAGCTAAACTCTTCCATGAGAAGGTTGCCTGCTCCTTTGTTACAGCTTTCCTTTCTGAAGAGACATTGCTCCTTCACTGTATCCCAGCTAAGAACTATCCAGATTACCCCAGGGATAAGGAAAACTTCAGGAGCGTATTTCATTTGGAATATCCTGTTGTTATGAAGTCATTAAATGCCATACTTTGCTGTGTAAGAAGGAGAAAGAAAGTATGATAAAAGGGAGGTTTGTTTTCACTTTGCTTATACCTATCCTGCCTTCCCCCACCTGCAGGACCCCAGAACATGGACACTTAGTGCCAGCTTGCTCCTGGGTATCACACCGAGAATACCCTTGAGTCTCACTGATATCCTTGATGGTGTAGACCTCTGTCCCTCCCACTGTGTCTATACATTGACAGAGTGCTGCTGTTATTTTTTTTTTAGTCTCTAATGGGTGGTGACTTTGATGGGTAGGCTTAAAGAATTGCTGTATTTTTAAAGGCTGCTGGTGTGAAAGAAAAGGAAGCAAGAAACAATATTTGGGTGGTTTATATTACTTCCGCTTCTTCTTCCCCATTGCACCTCCAGCCTTGTCCTCTGCTTCTTAGACAGCTTATTTCTTCTGATACAATAAGCAGCTCCCTGGAGAGATGATTGAAGGGTGAGCAAAATGAAAAATCCCGTAATTACTGTATTAATTTTTAAATAGACCAGGGTTGCTTTATTATGTCCCACGGCCTTTGCTTTTATACAAAATTACATGAACATTTCCAGCTGCTTTTTAAAAGAGGAAGGACCTCAAACCCAAGTCTGCACCCCTGAGCTTTAGTGGCTTGAATAAAGTGGAACATGAAGTGAAACTGCACCTGGTTTAGGTTTCACAAACCCCAAAAGGAGCCCTGGCCTCCTCAGTCCATTTCTAATTTAAAGGACTAACCATCATTCAAGGTGGTTCTTTTTCTAGATTTCAGAGTTTTATGTGCCTGAATTTTACATTTTCAACCTGGCTTTTCAAGATGTGAAATGTGGATGTTACTGGAGCTGTTACTTACCTTCTGCAAGTATAACATGCAGAAAGAAGACTTGATTCTCAAAAAATACTATACCCAGCGTTGTTCCATGTTCCCGTTCCATTCTAGCACTGACAATTACTAGCTATGTTAATGTTTTTTGAGCACTGTATACTGAAAGTCTGGTTTTTTTCCCTTTTTTTTTTTTTTTCCTTTTTTTTAAACTTCTGCACTTACATTCTTATAACTGGTATGGAAATGCAAAGGGTATTTGAGACAAACCACTTTGGTAAAACTTTCACATGCGAAAAGATGAAAGGAAATTTCTTCTTTGTTGTTCCTCTCATCTCCGTCCCCTACTCTCCTTGAACTGCAAATCACCACTTTTTTCCTCATCTCCCCATTTCCTCCTTTTTTGCAGCACCAGTGCTGTGGTTTGCTGAATGGACCTGCAGACTGGGGAAAGAATTTTAATACTCCTTTTGGTAGCAATAAAGTCTGTGAGTGTGAAGTAAAGGACCCATCAACAAACCTCTGCACCATCTTTCAAGGCAGATATGTTTATAAAACGGTAAGAAAAATATAATGTTCTACTATTCTTTCCAAAAAGTTTTTAACCTAAGGTTGTCTTTGGTGACTGGCATAGTCAGCAGTTCTCTGTCTTTCCAAAAAGGTGAAGTTTTACCTTCTTTTCGTTAGCCAGAATTGTCCATGTGCCATCTGTTATGAAATTACTGTGCATACATGAAATACTGCTTCCTGTTCCTGGGACGCCTCTATCTTAGCTGTGCAGCACAGTACCCTTAGGACATCAGCAGTCTGTATAGTTACTATGGGTAAAAACTATTATGACTTTAGGGTCAGGGTATGCCTCTGGGTCAGAGTAGCACATCAGCTACTCTTTGGCCCTCATTCCTCCCTCAGGTTATCTTCACGCCCAGGCTCACTCTGGTGGTAGACATGTTGACTCAGAGGCTTTCAAAAGGCTAAGGGATATTGAAAAATGAACACATTAAATGCAAGACCTTTGGGGTTTCATAGTCCTTCATTAAAAAGCCCGCACTCATTTTGCAGGATCTGCTGAAAAGAAACCTTACATGTTGTAGGCTTCATGGCAGCATACTCAAAGTGTAATTTCCTACAACTACAGCCTTTTGAAAAGTTTGTGGCAGTTATTATAATACTCAGGAAAAAATGCCTGGTGACAGGCAACAAGAAAGCATACTCAAAAATTGGTAGGTGGGTAGCAGAGATGTCAAGTAATTAGCATCAAGATGTACCTGTCTCCTTGTACGGAAATTTGGACTCCATGCATGCAAAGAAAAATATGAAAAAAAAAGTGGAAAACTAGGAAAAAATAGCTGCATTATTAGAATGTTGGTGGTACAAAGTTTGCCAATCTGCACCCAGGACAGCAGATTTTAGCAAATGTCCAAACCTGCTTGTATACTTTTCTAAATGCATAGCTCCTTAGCCAGGTCCTGCCTGAACACTAATTTCCTCCCTGTGTAGTCCCACAGAAGCAAATACTGTTTTGAAGCAAGGGAACAGTCTGGTTAAGTAGAGGATGCCAGAACCCAATCTGGAAATAAGATGTATACAAAGAGGCTGTTTTGGCCACATTTTAATGTCTTTTTGGCCTCAGGCAAACCCTCAAAGGACATATGAGAAGCCATCAGTGAAATTACTGCAGGTGCAAGATATCGCTCACATGAACACACAGATTTCATGGTGGTGTTAGATGCTAGTAAAGACATTTGACTCTTCTGATCCACAAAAAAAGATTTGAAATTCAGTGCAGTTCTGAGTCAGCTTAAATGAGAGGGTTTTTTAGGAGGACTTTAGAAGACCAATGTGTTTATTGTGAGGGAGGAAATATGGTGAAGGAATATAACTACACATTATATTTGGGGGGAAAGCAGTTGTAGTGTTGGAACAGTACTGTGGTTGTGATGGATTTAAGCCATACTTGGCTTTCCCTACAGTTTGCAAAAGTTTGCAATGCCTGGAGAAGATGTAGTCATTATGAGAACAGATGTATGCACTTATTAAAAAGGAGAGTAGCTCTGCTTAGAACATCAGATATGATCACTCTCTTCCTCCCAGCCTCACCCCAAGACCACCAAAAATTTGTCAAAATTAATATTTAAGCTAGGTTTTATACCCAAATATTCATAGTAGAGCCCAGTTCTAGTATTAGGCTTTGACGTTTCAAATCCAAAGAGCAGATTAGTGGGAAACAAGTTTTCTTGTCTGGTCATTGCTGCATTGGCTCTTTCCTAGCGGCAAAAGATTACCACGTGAAAGTAACCATAAATGTTTCTTTCCTTGTCAACTGAAAATCATGCAAACATTAGACATTACAGCTCTATGTCTTCATTTGAAATTGTACCCTTTTATGGTCAGCTACTAAATTCATCTTTGTATTTGGGAACGCAGAGACTAGATACCTTTCTCAGAGTACAAGGTACATATAGCTGTGTTCTTTGTGTTTGTTAGCAACAAGGCAGAGTAAATTCAAATAGCCTTTCTTTAACAAAGAGAAAGAGAGAGTGCATGAGAGAAGTTATTTTAGAGGATGCATTCCTAATAACCTTAGGATAATATTGCTTACCTATAATTATTAATTTTGTCTTATTTTTCCAGCCTTGCAGAGAAGTGATTATGGAATACCTTAAAGACCATCTGCTCATAATTATGGGGATTGCCTTTGGATTGGCTGTTATTGAGGTACCCGTATACACCATTAAAATATTTAGTAGTTGACAAGCAATATGTTCTACTTACAAATACACTGGGAATGGGATTAAAACACCTGGCTTGCTCAATTAATAGACAAGGGAAAACCACCTCTCACCTTAGCTATAATCTTACTGTTATTTCATATAAACAGTATATGGCTGCCAAGCTGTGAACTTCAGGTGGGATCGGACCACCCTGCTGCCTGTATGAGCGTATCACGTGGTACTTTTTCTGCAAAGATTTGACAGTCCTGGAGCCAGGCTGTGCCTTGACAGCGAGCCTTGTGGCCAGAGGGGTGTGTGGATACCCAGCTCCAGGAAGACACGAGTCAGAATAGCTGGTATTTTCCTCCTCTTTCCCTTCTTTGCTTGAGGAAAAAGTCATCTCATAAGAAAACTTAGCCCCTAAACTGCATATTCTTATCATGGAGAAATTATGGTACAAAATTATTATTCTGAGGCATAATTTTGCCACCATGATGGTGCATGAATGTGCCTGAGTGCACACCTGTGCTGCTTCATATATTCCTGTGTGTAAAAAAAGCAGAGTATGTGAGCTTTTTATTTTAATTGCTTCATCATACACTGAAGAATAACATGCAAAGTTTTCTCCAAAGAGAGGAGGAAAAACAGTGAGGTTATCCAGTCAGCTACTTGATGAATGATAGGCTTTGATTAGGAGAAAATGACAAAGAAACCGGGGATTTCATCATGTTGCTTTCTTCGGTCATTTTCTTCCTTTTCACTATTCCTCTGTGGTTTCCCTCCTCCCCTGCCCCCCGCCAATGGCTGTTTGAGGGAAAAGTAGAAATGACAAAGATTGCTGTGCAGAGTTCAGTCTGTTATTCTGAGTGAAAACTTCGTAACATCATTGGCAGAGGATTGCTCCTCGTGGTAGATGAGTGGGCAAGAGCCCCAACTCAAAAATACATTTCCAGGAAAATAATAGTAAGCAGGGAAGAGTTACGCAGCTGCAGCACTGGGAGAGGACAGGCCACTAACTTCTCATTCGGCACAGGCTTCATGTTATTTAAGGTGCTATACGTGGGGGGTCAGGTCCCTCGCCTGTATGTAGACTTTGGGGGGGAAATAGGTGAAATACACCAATATTAAAAGGCCTTTAAAAATAAAATAGAAGTATAAAATTGCATCTGTATCCCAAAGGAAAGTTATAAGTCACTTTGCTCTAGTTACTGCATTTACGAGTTGTAGCCTTTAGTTCATTGGCCATCATTCTTCCCTATTCTCCAGTTGGCATTTTCTGTGGTGGTTGCCTCTCCCAATCATAAAAGGATTAGAAAACAACATGAACAAACAATATGAGCATCAGCTGGTACAAATTGTCAGCTGGCAATTTACACTTGATAAACATTTAGCCTTTCCAAAGATATTAACATATTATGACTTCTCAAATAATTGCAAATCAAAGGCCACATGCTTAGCCATCTCTCTGCTCTGGAAAGCCCCAGATAAAAAGCGGACCAGGAACAGTGCTCCTCCCTAGTGTTCCCCCCTTCATTATACCACTTGTGGGCTGTTAATGGTTTCAGCTCACCCTATTAGTGGAAATGATACTAAGAAGGGCCTAGTTTCACTTGAACACAAGTGAAAATGCGGGTATGTCAGGGAAGCCCTGTCAGCTTATTCCAGCTATGAGATCATCCCTTCATCTTAGCTGTACCCCTGTGTTCTCTACACTCTCCACTGTCCCTTCCTTAAATAAATGAAGCATCCTTGTGTTCATGGCTTCATAAATGTCATTTGGATACTTCCCACTTTTGTGAAACACCTTCACAGACTGGTTAATTTTAAATTCAGAAGGAAGCTTTCTGATCTTCTGATCTCATCAGCTGTCTGCCACAGGCTGTGGAATTTCACCCAGTAATGCCCACTACAGAAGGTGACCCTACTGAATTCTATATTTCAAGCAGCAGCTTCTTTAGTGGACTCAGTGTTTCTGTCCCAAATCTATTACTGATGAATATAAAATACTTTTTGCACAATCATTTGCCACTCAAAATGGTGTGGCATGTGTGTAGATGTATGCCTTTACACATATATTTACACAAAAGAGAGTGAGAGTTGAAGACAGATTTCAAAAGGAAACAGCCCTTAGAATACACAATGGAATCAGAAAGTTCCTCAAACTTTCTTAGAAAATAAAAGACCGAATTTTTGTACGAATTTCTTGAACACAGTATTTGCTGCTCCATTGCAGCTAACAACTGCATTTTAAACTCCCAGAGTTACAGGGTTCCCCATCCACAGAGACAATCCATCTTTTAAACAAATGAAAGTTTTCCATCATGTCTGCAGTCTTACCTGTGGTACATACTGATTTCATTAAAATGGCTATATTCCAGAGTCATGTTCTTTAAGAATTACATTGGAAAAGATCTTCTACATAGCAGACTTAGCCTGCATGTAAATCCAAGACATTTGCAAACAAAATGTTCCCACTGTGTATCAGTTGTATCCTGGGATTTCCAGGACTGCCAAGTAATACCAGAAATGTCTTTGTTTTCCAGATTCTCGGTTTGGGGTTTTCTATGAGCCTCTACTGCCAGATCCAGAGAAAATGAAACTGTGGAAGTGTCAGAACAATGTCACCAGCCAAATCAAAACCTTTGTAGATAGGGGGATATTTGGCTTGGCACATTCAGATAAATATATGCATGTCCCAGGCAGCTGTTTTCATGAAAACGGCAGCCCTTGTGCACGCGGATGCTCCAGAATTTGCAAAATGACCTCCTTATACTTCATAAGATTTAATGATGTGAATGTGAATTTTTATTTGCAATAAACGTCTTTGTGTATGTTTCTGAGGAGTTTATTTTGTATGATGATAGCGTTTAAGTCATGTTGAGATTCCGAGTCCACCACGCAGTGTGTCCACATGGGTCTTACGCCACTTGAAGCAGAGTCACCGTAAACAGCTGCAAACGATCTTGTGGTGGCTGACTGGTCTGGGGAATCACACGCCCCCAGGCAGCTTTGCTTGTGGGGCAGGTCGGTTTGATACTCAATATGGTATATATGGTCAGGGTTTTGTTACTTGTGAGAAACACAGGGACTAACTTTCATCCAAAAAGGAAAGCCGCTTTTCCCTTCGGGGGCATTTAAATCAATATCCTGACAGCTGAGACGGTCACTCTCAGGCCCAAATGATGCGTAGATTGCATTCGGGAGTTGGATTTAGTGGCACGTGTTTTGCAAATACGCATCAAGGGTGAAATCCAAGCCCGCGTGGAGGCGAGACGTGCACAGAAGTCATGGGGGTGAGGCTGCACCCAGAGGGGCGAAGGCGAGCAGTGGGCTCCCCACCAGCGGGGTGGACATCAGAGGGCATGGCTGCTGACGCAGCAGCAGCAATATAAAGCAAACGTGCCTTTGGATTGATCAGTGCTTGCAAGTGTTGGGGCTCTGAGGCACTGACAGCTCCGACTGTCCCTGACCAGGCCCCGGGGCTCCCCCCACCCTGCCCATGGCCCAGGACCCCGTGTCGGCCCCCTCAGGGCCATCAGTCCCTGCCCCAGTGATGCCACAGCAGGGCCGGTCTCCAGCTCCCCACAGCCCTGCCCTGCCCAGCCATGGGCCCCACTGAGCTGGGCCCACCCATTGGCGCATGTCCTGGCCTGGCCTCAGCCCTTCCCCATCCCCAGGGAGGTGCCCAAGGCTGGGGCTGCCCCAGTGCCCCCCGCTGCCTTGTGCCTGGCTGGGGTGGTGGGATGGGCTCTGGCTGCCAGGCTCTGCCCTGCCACCCCAGGGGAGCCTGTGTGGTCCCAGCCCCTGGGGAGCTGCTGGCCCAGACAGCTCCCCGACAGAAAGTAAATGGCATCAGGGAGCAGAATTTTTGAAGGTATGAAGATGCCAAATGATGCCCATAGGGATCTGTTTTCCACAGCATGCCAATGGTCTCACTGCTCTGCGTTGGGGCCTAGCTGTTTTCATCAGTCCTGTTGGGCCCCCATCTTCATTTTTAAGAGCAGCTTTAAATGCCTTCAGACAGCTGCTCTGAAGAGAAAACCACGTACCGTGGTCTTCTACTTTCAGACCCCTCAAATGCCCACGACCGTCTCAAAGCACACCCAAACTGCTCCCACCTTGACAGAGCCATGCAACTGTTGCTTAGAAATGTATTAAAAGCTTTCCTTGAGCAGAGACCTTTGTCCATGCCTTATACTGACAGAATTGGGTTCAGGTAAAATTCATCTGCAGCAACCACTTTATTTTAAAACAGATCCAGATGAAAAGTTTCTGTCCTGTCCCCCACCCTTTCCCTAGCACTCAGACCATTAGGCCAAGCAGTGAGAGCTGCTCTCAGAAACTCGTGTGTCTCCCAGGAAAGTCATCTAGCTACCAGACAGTTCTGGCACTTGCCCTGCCCTTTGCTGAACCTCAGAAACTGTGCCAGAAGAATTCAAACTTTGTTGGACCACAGAAAAAGCATGACTCCATCACCCAGCCACACTCACTGGAAGGAGAAACACTGGCTTCTGGATCCTTCTCCTCCCCAGACTGTTTTTTCCTGTGCATGTCTTACCAGTGATTTGAAATCCCGGGAACTGAGCCTGAATCACCCAGATCGTGGGATGGCAGCTGGACTCTTGGATTATCACTACAGAAAAAACTGGGAGTAGAAGAGCAAAAAGCAGACAGAATTGCGTCTTCCTTCTACTCCTTCCCATGAGAAGGAATGTTCTCTTTGAACAAAGGACCAGAGGGTCTCCCATAGAGAGGGGGCTCAGAGCTGTGGATGCCTAATAGATGGACATGAAGGGGAAACTACAGCTCACCCTTGCTACCAGAAGTAGTTAACTGCAGGCAGCTGTAAACTTGACTATTAACTGCTAGGGGGTTGTGATGAACATCGACATGAGGTTAGCACAATATATGCTCTCTTGGACACAAATCCAATCCTGTATCTACTCTAGGGGGGACAGCTGTACAAAGGGAAGGTGTTCATACATGTAAATTTTGGTTGTCTACAGCCTGGTATGCTGGTTTTGGCTGGGATAGAGTTAATTTTCTTCATAGTCACTAGTATGGGGCTATGTTTTGGATTTGTGCTGGAAACACTGTTGGTAATACAGGGATGCTTTAGTTGCTGCTGAGCAGTGCTTACACAGGGTCAGGGCCTTTTCTGTTCCTCACACCACCCTGCAGAAAAATGGCTGGGGATACACAAGTAGCTGGGAGGAGACACAGCCAGGACAGATGACCTCAACTGACCAAATGGATATTCCATACCATATAACATCATGCTCAGCAATAAAACTAGGGGGAAGTTTGGTGGGGGGGACTGCTGCTTAGGAGCTGGCTGGGCATTGATTTGTTGCTGGTAAGCAATTGCTTTCATTTGCATCACTTGTTTTTCTTGGGTTTTATTCCTCTCTCTTTGTTATTTTCCTTTTCATTACTACTACTACTACTACTACTACTACTACTACTACTACTACTACTACTTCTTATTGTTATTAGTATTAGTATTAGTATTAGTATTAGTATTAGTATTATTTCCACTATTTTTTAATTTCAATTATTAAACTGTTTTTGTCTCAACCCATGAGTTTTCTCACTTTTACCCTTCCAATTCTCTTACCCATCCCACTGCAGGGGGAGTGAGCAAGCGGCTGTGTCGTGCTCAGTTGCTGGCTGGGGCTGAACCACAACAGTCCTTTTCTGGCACCCAGCGTGGGGCTTGGAGGGTTCAGGATAACGAAAGATTTGATTGGAATGTGCTAGATTGAATTTATAGCTGTTGTTGCTGTCTGGCTATTAATCAGCAGGCTTCTGTGCTTGCCATGGGGCTTGATTACCTTGATTTGGAGTCAGATGCTCGTTAGTGGCTGCTTTTCACTTTTGCTGCTCGCTGTACTGCTTATCATCTTACTCTTGGGAACATTTTGATAACGGTGATGGCAATGCACCTGAGCTGGCAGATGGCCAGGGCACCGCTGGTTCTGTGCCACCATACTGGACAGGCTGGAACTCCAGTGTGAACTTGAGTCAAAGGGACTGTGACCTGTGGATGAGTCCACGCAGGAACAGGACACCCTGAAGCATCTGTAGCCATGAATAAGTCCACACCAGAGCAGGTACATCTCAAAGTGTCCATGGCCATGGTAATGTCTGTGCCGCAGCAGGTATACCTCTGAAGGGATTGTGGCCCTTCCTGCAGTCAAGCTAGCATATAATCATAGTACTTCAACATTTTGGATACAGCCCTCAAAATATCCTCCTTTTGTATCAACATAATGGTGCATGATACAACAGACTTTTTGGTTAAAACTGTGGTGCCATTAAATTCAAGAGCAAAATTTTGTCTTCATTGAGGAACTTTGACACAAGAGTTTCATCTGGAGCATTCTTCTGTTTATTTGGGCAGTTTGTCTTTATTTCCTAATGCTCTAGGGAATAAAACTGAAGTACTATGATTATATGCTATCATGGCTGTTTAAACGGGATTGAATCAATGAAGTCATTCAGAATATTACCAACTTGCTGCTGCAGTGGGTTTGCCTCTAAAACATGCCCACTGCCTTTGATGTTGCAAAACTTATTTACTTGTAATGTTCTGTAGCCTCCTGAAGTTTTCTCCTCCATTTTTCAATGGAAACAGCAAAATACCAAGCATAAAACAGAGAGAAACATGTCTGGATGGGATTCACCCAGCTGCATGCAGAACTCTACAGGGTAGAAATTCATCTCATAGAATCGCAGAATGGTTTGGGTTGGGAGAGACCTTTAAAGATCAGTTAGTCCAACCCCCCCGCCATATCTGAGATACCTGTTTGGACTCCTGTTATAATCAATGAAGAGAAATAAGCACATCTAGGATTTGAGCCATCTCATTCTAAAACAGATGTCCAAAGAGATTAGATGAGTCATTTGCCTTGCAGATAAGTGAAGTTGGAGTGAATGAATCCTACCCTACGATACTGAACTAGTTAAAATCAATAGAAGCAGAGGTCAGTCAGGAAAGAGCATCAGTACAGTATTCCATGAGGGTGCATTGACTATTCATTGATTCATTGACCTTTTTGCTTAGTCATAATGCAGCCTGCTAGGAAATGAGCCCTGCTTACTCTCTTGGCTGGTAGGATGAGATTCATCTGCTGTGCGGGAATGGTCCTCTCAGAGCCACAATGCTGTAACAGAGATCCCAGCACTGCTCCTTCAGGGCGTCCTCTTGGTATTCTTATCAGAGAACATTTTGTGTTAGCAATTGACTCAAAATAACAATGGGACATTTTTCTGAGTCCACATCCACTTTTTAATCATGATGTCTGGAATCGCTGAAATGGAATTTGACAATAAATCCTGGACTGAACAATAAAACCATAAGGGTTTTCTTTTGTGGGGTGTTGGGGAAGGTTGTTTTTGTTTTTTCACAACAATCTCATCCAAGGTTATGTTCCTCTCAATGTTACCCAATAAAATCAAGCATGCAGGGGAAAGACACATGGCCAAGACCTTAGTGCTTTGGAACAGCAAAGGAAAAAAAAAACATGTATGATTATAATCAAATAGTATAAGAAAAGAGTGGTAGGAAGAAAGACAATGCTTCCCTGCTTTTGCTAGAGGAGCTGAATGCCAACTGAAAACCAAGTCTATTTAACACAAACTAGTGATTTATCATGTCAAAACCAAACAACTATTTAGTGGCAAGAGACAAGACATCACACCTGGGTCAAACTATGTCCAAAGAATGATTTTTTACATCATTTAAGAGATTTTGGGGGAACATGTTGTTCTCAGAAAGGATTTCATTTGGGGGAAAAATACAGCGTGGATAAAAAAAAAAAGAAATTATAGTTTATGGCAAAATATGAGTCAGTAAAGCAATGTCAGGAATGGCATAAACAATGAAGGGAGCGTTAATAAGTCTTTTATTGGAAACAAAAAACAATAAAGGAAAAGACAGAGGCAGATAGTCAAAGAAAGAAGAAATCTGATTTTGACAAATGAAAGAAGAATGAAGCAAAACAAGACAGGTTAATTTGAAAGAAAGGAGAATACAGATATTGAGCTTATCAAGATCGAAGAGTTTGCTGCACTCAGCTTGGCGTGAAGGGAATTTGGCCCTGATCCACCTTTGTGTCCTGGCTGTCATGTTGAAAGCCAGTTCAACCTGTTCTTCATGCAATGCCAAATCTGCCCCAAATTTGGCTGGCTGTCAGGGCCCCTAAGAAGCCAGTGTTGCAGCTGGGGCTCATCAGAGCAGAGCTGGTAGGCAAAGGATGCCCCAAAAGACAGCTCTGTTAGCTGTATGGCGCCCAGGGATGCCTGGAGAATGAGCCCAAAGAGCTAGAACCGCTGGCTTTCCCTCCGGGAAGGACACCAGGGCACTGCAGATCTGACCCAAGTATGTTTAGAGACATGATTAAGTGAGGCAGCAGGGTTTATTTTTAAATTAAGATGGAGGATTATCAGTTTAAATTCTGAAATAGGATTGAAACCACAAAATTAAAAGCCAGTTCTTTGGCTCTGCTGTAAGACCTGCCCTAATTGCTTAGCCAAGGTCTTCTGGCATGGGAGAAAACTCAGCTGATTTAGGCTGGATTCAACCCTCCTCAGCTGAGGGGGTATTTGACTTTGGGTCAGCCAGTTATAGGGCAAATACCTAGTGCTGCTCCAGGCCAGAACCAAAACCTAGCCCGCAAAGGTTCAGGCTGGGGAAGCTGCCTGGACACCACTCCTCCAGGAAGGAACTGGGCTGTGGCAATCTGGGGAAACGTTACATTAGGACCTCGTTCAGGGACCAAAGGGAGGCTTGGATCTCTTCTGGCATTACCCATGGCAATTTGATTGTTCTTGATAATTATATATCAAGAAAACTGGCAGGTTTTCTCCCCACCCCGTCAATAGCAATATTCTCATCCTTTCACTGAAGGGCTCTCTTTTTGTGCAGTGGTTTGGATTAAATTGCTTTTTGTTCTTTTCAAGTCTGTCTTTTTTGAACTGTAAGCTGACCCTCGGTGTATTTTGCAAAATGCTGAGCCTGCTTGGGTTTCTTGGGGAGGTAGAGGGGTGATGTCATTCACCACTTGATAGGGTTGAATCCTTTATCTATCTGAACTTGGACACTGGGGAGGAATGGGAAAATTGTGCCTCTCCCTTTCTGTCTCAAATCCACTTGCAAATTCTTTCTCTTTGTAGAGAATAACAAGTCTCCACAGCAATATCCCCTTACCCCTAGATTTTATAAAATTTGCCCGAGCAGTCCAGAATTCTTTAAAAGACAGGAACCAGAGAAGTGGAAAAGGCATGAAGGAATAAGTGGCAAGAGATGTCCTTGAGCAGTAAGAGGGATAAGAGACATATAATATTCTTCCTTCCCAATCTGTGAGGAGCTCAAATTCAGCTAGTATAATTCATCAGAGAGACTCCAGTTTCTTCATCTACATTAACCTATGAAAGATTGGAAAAAAATGTTTGGCCCATTTTTTCATGAAAACTGAACTAAGCTGTGTTAATGGACTTGTACACACAAGGCTATGGAAGAAACTGGTGAGAAAACCAGGCACTGAATATGGACAAACCCAAGTCCTCTCTCAGACAGCTTCATAAAACAGTCTCAAGGCATTTCAGTGAACCAGCTCTTTATACTGAAAGTCTGTGATCTTGCTAATGTAAGGAGGTTAATTAGTGGAGTGGATTCCAGGGAATGTATTAAAAGGCCCAAAATGTCAGCAGTTTCACGTCTGCTCTTAAATGAACGTAATGTGTTTCTGAGCTGTTTCAAACTGTGCTTTTGTGGTGTTTGTTATCTAAAAGATTTTCCAGATGAGCTAAACCCATATTGATATATAAATACCAACTATTTTGTTGCCGTAATGCATTTTCTTGCTAAAGTTTCAGCTGAATATATTACTTCACTGTAATACAAATGTTTCCTAAATTACATTTTATTATATTCATGAATTAAAGCAGCAGCTACAGTCTGAACCATTAAATCTATCATTACTCAACTTGACATTAAGTTCTTTATTAATACAGTTAATTCAGACCTGGAAAGATCTTTTGTAAATTTGATTCTGTTGGGGATGAGAAAGGAATTGAATGTACTTGCTACTATCTCTGTTAAAAAATTATCTTTTAGAATGTATTGGGTTTTGTTCAAAAATGTTTGTCAAAACCATCTTTGACTAAGGCTTAATATCTGTATCCTTGATTATTAAGAGTAACAAATATTAGGAAGTGAAGCTATGGAAATAAATGTTGGCTGTTCATTTCTATTCCCTGCCTGGACAAGTGTCTACTGCTGTAAATACTGTTGAGATCCTCTGGCATAGGATTGAAACAGACTCTTTCAAGAAAAGCAGTGACTGAGGAAATTGTTTAATAAAAAACGTATAGTAGCAGTGTGAATAGGAACAAGAATGAATATACCAAAGAAATATACCAGCACTGCGTTACTGTGTAGGAAGCTAATTGCAATCACTTCTCCCACGGCTGTACCAAAGGAGTTGGGAGCATGCTGCCTCAATACCCTGTCTATTGCTGTTCCATATATGTTTACAGGCAGGAAAACAGCCGGGGAGGGGAACAAGGATCATGCGGCAACAAGGCTCAGAACATCAGAAAAGGAAGTGAATGAGAATGTCATACCTAATTGCAACTGGGAGAAGAATCCAGGGAGACAGAATGTGAATTACATGAACCTAAATGCAATTGGAGCAACAAGACAGAAGTTTACAACCCAGTCTGATGGGAAGCATGATGGATCCCTGGAGCCTCTTGCAAACTGATCAAGGACGGGACTGTTTGTCAGCACAAATGAGAAATTACAGACTACTGAACACAACAGAGTGTGCTGAAATGGGAAGAAAATAAGGGCTTTTTTTATAGTGGTTGGATTTCAAAAATGTCCTCTGCTCTAAGAGACATTCAAGATTCTGAAAGAGTTTGTCACATTGAGTACAGGAAATTGTCTGTCAGATTTGGTTTTGGGTACTGTGATCGTGGTACAAAGGATCCAGATGTGCTATCTCTGACATGCTTAATACCATAGCACAAACAACTATGATGAATTACCTTCTCCCTGTAATTTAAGATTCTGCTCTCATTCTACACAGAGACTCTTACGGTGACATGGGGAACTTCTTGCTAATACCTTTTTTGTATTATTATTTCTCAGTCTTTCAGCCAGTGTTAAAAGGATTTGAATCAATAGAATAAAGAGGCCATTCTGGAGTACAGTGTGGCTAACTTGTTTAAACAAAATTGTAAAAACATATATACAAAGAAATAAACAAACCATCTGAGAAAAAAAATTGCCTGTGGCTTTAGAATAGGAGACGTGCTACAGATGCAAAAAGTTGTGGACAAAAGACTTCAAGAGCAGTTTTTCAGAGCTGAAATTGGCTCTGCTTCAAATATTCTCAAAAGACTAATTTTTTTTGGATGGCAGCGACCATAAGTTGATGTTAATAATGCAAGTCAATTTTAATAATGCGTGGCTCTAACTGCAATAACCACAACAACGTTATATAAAAGGAATAACAGCCATGGATTTCATGCTGGTGTGGAGAATTTTGTGAGCAGGTGGAGTGGGTTTTATATCTTCCAAGAGGGACACTTGATGTATTTCTGGTCATATGGCAGCCATTCCTGAAGCTTGAAATGATAGGTGATATAGCTGGTATAAACCTTCTGTGCTTGCAGGTCCATGGTTTGAATTTATGCGTATTGTCTGATGGCTATCACTTTAAGTTATACTGGAATAGAAGAGTATTAGAGAGCCTGGAACTATGTAGGCAGAAATGAAAAATATGTACAAAGAGATGAAAACAGAAAAGAATATTGACACTTACTCAAGAAATGCAAGCCACTAGACTGAATATTTACAGAATATTTCACAGGGGAACACAGTTTATATACTAATGTGTATTACAGACCATGACCATCGCACCACAAACATGCTAACGTCTCCAAACAGAGAAAATACAGAGGTTCCCTGATCTGTTCTGGGCTTCAGTGGGTCCATTTATCAAACTAAGATTGCATAAATTAAGTGGGAGTCAGTCACCTAACGAAGCTTTTAGTGCCTTTGAGATGGCTATGGTCTTCTGCCTGGCCTTCAGCTGCTGCTGTGTATCCCTTGGGTCCTGTGTCACACCTGGCAGTCCTGCACAGATTTCTTCCTCACCTTAGCAGAGCTAAAGTGGGACAATTTACTTTAAGGCTCTTGATTCACTCTCTTGGTCCCTAGAAAAGGATTTGTTATCACTCGACTGCCATTTACCTGGGTTATAGCAACAGGCAGCTTAGAAAAATTAAAAGTCTAGAAAAGCTTGTTTTATGCTGACAACAGAACAATTGTGTCAAAACTTTGCTAAGAGTTAGATATCCAGGTAAGGTATTGTTAGAAATCCTAATGGGGCTACACCGACTTCACACCATGCTGGAAATAAGAGCGCAGTATATAGTCTGTGGTCTGAAGCAGTTGACCCAACTGTGAGACTGAGAAACAGACACAAATGCTCTTGTGGATCTTGTGGACTTAGGTGACTTGTCCACATGAAGATGTGATGGCGAATCAGCAAAGCCACAGGCATTATGACTAAATTAATTTCGTAGGCAGCAGAAAGGGAGAGAAGGCTGCAAGGAAGGGAATAACTAAAATATTTTAAGGCTGCAAAGTGTAGTTCAGCTACACTTTCTAATTTGGGGCTTTGTCATGCACCAGGGAGAAAAATTATGTTGACACGGAAAATGCTGGGTGGTTTGAAACCCAGGTGACAGAAGAAAGCAAGGCAGCAAGAGCCACCTTAGTTAATGTTCACGGGTTGTCCTGAAGCATGTCCATATACGCAGGACAGTTTTCTGCAGCAATAGAGCCATAGGACACATGGAAAATTTGTGACCTCAGGCTTTTACTTTCCATTTGTTCTCTGGGGTATATGTCTTGCATGTATCTTGTAGGTTGTATGTGTGTTGTTACTCTAATCAATGTGATGGTGTTGCTACACACTTTGCAGAGCTCGGGAGGTTGTCTGTAGCCTAGTGTGTGACCAATTCTAACAAGGATATACAATTATTAGGGCCCAGACACACTGAAAAATGTGTGTGTCGTCACTAGAGATATGGGTTACCGGGGCCTCCATGCCAGCAGCCTGCTGTCAAGCACAAGATACAGCTCAGCACTTGAGCCGCACTTCAAAGCGTAGCATCTGCCTGCAGCCAAGAAACATCCACCCCACTGGAATATGGATTAGCACTGTGCACAGAAAATAAGCTTTCACAGTCACCTTGTAATTTGTTATTTTGACTTTTCTGTGTATTTTTGCAAATGTTAGAGAGCAGAACTAAGTGTTAAGGACTCTGGGGGGGAGGTGAGGTGGTAGCAGACGAGATGGATTTGCAGAACAACAGTGAACTAATAAGATATCAGCATTATTTCGCAGATTTTTAAACCATGTGTTGTTATTCTTTTCTGAAGCTGCAGAATTCTGCGGAGGATGGTACTTGTTAATTGTAAACACTTAAACCTCTAAAACAGCAAGTGTCGGTTTCTTAGGAATGCATCTATTTTTTCTAAAATTGAAAAGTATCAGTCTGGTGGCCAGACAGCTTTCACAGGCAGGAGTCCATGTTCAAGCAGATATAGTGAACTTGTGCAAGCTCAGAGTATCAACAAAGAGCACCACATCACGATCTTAGGAAATGGAAACCTGTATTGTCCTATTTACCCTTATTTAAATTAAGGAATCATTGGGAAACAACGGTTTTAAAAAGCAAGTTAATGTTTAGGGCGACAGTGCTGTGCCGTTTGTGGCATAATAATGTTCTCTTTAACACAGAAAATCTCATTCACCCAGGAGACGAAATGGGGCCAAATCCTCATCTGATGTCAATCAGCATGATTCCTTTGCCATTAGCATGGCTCCAATGTGTTCGGTGGAGCAATACCAATTTACTTCTGCTGAGAGCTTTGGCCTTCTGTCTTCATAGCTCAAAGAAATTAAGCTGCCTTCCAAGTCTTCTGACTGAAGCTGTGTGCAGTTTAAATCTTGTTGCAAAAAAGCCTGTTCAGATATGTTTTTCCTTTCTGTTTCAAATGATTTTGCACATTCATCATATGAGTTTAATGGAATATGTCTAATTTTCATCAAACCATGGAAAACCAAAAAATGTTCACAGGTTTACGCCAATGACCCATTTTGCTGAAAAATATAATAATGCACTTAACCTAAATTTACTTTGCAGAAATGGTTTCTCTTTATTTTTTCTTTTTTTTTTTATTTGTAATGAAATGTGAAGAAAGTTAACAGATGAGCCATTTTACACCTTATTAATAACATTTTGACAGCCCTGCTTTGAAGGTCTTCTCAAAATAACGTGAAAATCCAAGAAAATTATGTCAATATTATTTTAAGTTAGAAAGGCACCCTTTTCTCATCTTTGTTTTTCCCTTGGTCATGTTTAAAATGGCCTGTCTTAAATTTGCAGTTAAAGATATAATTCTGTCCTTATTGAAACTAACACTATATTACTTTAGTCTAAGACCTCAGCTCATTATCTCATCTCACAAATCAGGTAAACTATGATGCTCCTACAAAACAGGAAAACTATAGGAATTACCGTTTTCCATGTTCCATAGCGAGAACATCCTACACAGATGTTAATAGTAGCTGAGATCAGGAGTTTTGTACACTTCCTCCTGCTGTGATTAGGTTTTGCAGTTATTTTGCACACCTCTGCCATCACTAGGGTTAACTTTTTTATTAAGTGAGGTATTGGGTAGGTTTATACATTCATTTAATTTTATATTTGTTATGGTAGGCCTAAAAACCCCAGAGTCGCCCCATGTGTGGGTCTCACTTGCAACTGGCTGCTCCCTAGGTGGTGAATTGGAAGGCCAATAAACAAGAGCTGTGGGGAGCCTATGGGAGAAAAAAAGGGCCTGAGAGGGGCTGGTCAGCCCTCACAGTGAGGAGGACCTTCCCATGAAGAGGCTGAAAGCCCCAGAGGCAGGAGGCTTTGAGGAGACTGAGTCAAGTCCCTGTTGGTGATACTGAACTGGGACTCCGGACGCCAAAGGTCTCCCTAGGAGGAAGGAAGCAAGAAATGGTGCCAGTAGTTTGGAGATACTGCCATACTGGCACATGAAGTGGTGTGCTGGCTTATTTGAGAAAGAGGAACATGAGGGAGGATCAGACATCTTGGAGCAGGTCTACTTAAAGCTTCCTCTTAGTTTTAAATTTCCCTGCACCTTTGTCACCTCTCCTCACTGACCCTGTGGCGATGGCAGGAAACCTCCTTGTAACTTGGGTTCGGCGTGGCCCTGCAATTAGAAGATGTGACACCACGCATCCCACCACATCAGTTGTGATGGCCACTGTGGATGTGAAGAGGGGAAAAGTCACAGGGCACGAGGACATGGTGAACTGCTGTGCTGGCTGGGCTGGGAAGGATCTGACGGCATGTCTGAAGGAATAAGCCCCCGTAAGGAGAAAAGCAGACAATGTTCCCCAAAGGAACTACACAAGATGACCAAAAGAAGCTGTTTCCCAGCAGATCCTGTCTATACTAGGGCTCTGCTGGCATGACTGTGTCAGCAAGTCTGGAAACTCCTAACTGAAGCACAGCTCCAGTGGCCAAACTTTAGTGCAGATCAGGCCTCAGAAAGGGCCAGGACGCTCTGATGCATTATTTCCAGTGCAGGTCCCGCTAGATCAGGATGTGTTTTTCATTTGAAGTCGAGCTACTCTAAGCCGGTTCCCTCCACACAAACAAACAACCCAACGAGCGAGGAAACGACCCCGTGGGAGGGATGGCTTATTCGTGCGCAGTGGAGAGCAGAGCGGGGTGGGGACCGACTGGCTCCGAGTGCCGGCGCTGGCGTTGTTTTCCCCTGTGACTTTCATCCTGTTTGTCGTTGTTACCAGGGGTTTACAAACTCAAAGCAAACATCTGGTCTGGTTTAATACCAACAAGAAAGAAAACTGGATATTAATTTTGATATGACAGTAAAGCAGTTTGATAGTGCTCCTGCTGACAGAGCCGCCACACCATTTACGATCTCTAAAACTAAATTGATTTTCATAAAACCCTCGCAAGATCCTATTAGGGCTGACAATTAAGATTGTAACGCAGCCTAGCCTGCTAAAGAGCAGTAAATTTTCCTGGAATCTGGTCAGTTGGTTACACTGATTTTATATTAAGTTAGAGAAAATTTTGGTCATGTGAAGGCAAAAGCAGTTTAAATCTGTTTCATACATTGCAGCATGGTCTCACTGATTAAAAATACCTGGGCCTCTTCCAAACTTGTCGTCATATTGGCTACATGACTGTTATAAGCAAACCCCCGCAAACAGAAAGATCTGAAAGTTCAAAGCTTATTTAACTGGAGAGTGCTTGTAAAAGGGGAAAAATGCCATTTCTGCATGGAATAATGGCTTGTAACTTTTCCAGCATTATTTTTTCATTAATATCACCTGAATCTGATATGCATGTTTCACAGCAGACTCTAAATAAGAAATCTGGTACCTTTTGGCCTGTTATTCCTGTACCATCTGGCTAACAGGTACTGTACTGTTCTTGCAGTGTGACGCACCAAATAAAAAAGTCAGATCTTTTTAAAGCCACTATAAATTTCCCAAATGAGTTTGTGTGAAATGTTAAAAAGCAGAAGATAGAGGTTTTGGGTTACATTGCCTCTAATTTGAAAGGGGGATAAGTGGAGCCAGGTGGGCTACTTAGCCAATACCTGCCTGTTCCAGCTTTTTGAATCTGTGAACATTACACCCGGATACAGATGGAAATTGGAAACAATAAATGATTATTACAGAGACTTTATCATCCTGTAACTCATGCACAAAAGATGAGCCACTCTCAAGGACACTTTGAAGGTGCGCTGCTTAGGCTTGTATCCGGACAGATGTACAGGAGTAGGAATGTGCCATATATCAAGTGAGAGGAGTAAGATTTCTTAATTCCACTGTGACAAGCACAAGTATCTTTTAAAAAATGAATCTCCCCTTCTCACCATTAATCCAGTTTCTTTCTGATGTCTCTTTTTTGGTTAAGATGAACATCCACCCATTGCCAGCAATCTGCTAGTCCACAGCTGGAAATGGGGGACAGTATAAGCAGACAGATATTAAGAAAAGGGGCTCACGATATCTTACTTGAGTCATAAGTACAAGAAATAAAGGTAAGCTCAGACAGTTAAGTTCTCCTCTCCCACTGGCCACTTCTGACTCATAAGTCTGTATTCTCATCAATGTTCAAAAAGCTACGTTTCAGGACAACAACTGCAAATAAAGCCAGATCAGAAATTACTCAATGGCATATTTCTTCGTTGACTATCACAATTAAAACTTTTCACATGGATGGCCTGACTTTGCTGGAGGATGGATGGGAAGCAGAAAAATTTCCATCACAAAATGTCTAGCTTGCTTTCAACTTTCTCAGCAGAGGCCAATTACTCTGTGGCCTGGGGTCCCTGCTCCCCATCCTCTACCAGCTGTTGGGAGCAGAGGCTGAAGGAAAACTGGGCCTCTGGGAGCCTTGGCAGCAGCTCAGTCTGGTTTCATCTCAACCTCACAAGAGATAAATCCCTCTGTAGAAGTGTGCATCTTTTCCCATTAATGAGGAAGGCAGCCTGGATGGATGCAGGCACTGAGCAGATCCGGGCAGCTGGTCTGCTGTGGAGTTCAGGGCTTTGCTTTGAATTGGTGACAAAATGAATGCCGAGACATGAAAATCCTCAGCAGGATGGGATGAGCTTCTCTGCACACCTCTATAACCAGCTGACAGGCTCTCCCTTGGGATGGGAGACCACCACAGCCAGCACAAGTCCTGATAAAGCTTGTAAGCACTGGACAGGTCTTCCTGCATTTGATTTCTATTTCCATTTGATTTAAGACAAGTATGCTGAGGGGCTGAGCGTCGTGATGCTCAGCACTGCCATACTAGGGGATGGGGTGAAGAGGAATTCATAAACCCAAGGCAGGGGTCCAGTTAAGCTGTCCTCTGAGTGGAGTGTGGGGACTGTAAGGGCACGGGTGGCCACAGCCCATGCCCCGTGGGCAGGCAGGTGGGCACCCTGCCAGGGCAGGGGTGGGTGCAGCATCCACCTCACTCTTGCATGGGATTCACAGCCCATGAACTCTTCTCAGGAGCCTAAGTCTCTCCTCTGTTATAAGGGATAGATTTTACTCTCTTACAGTATTGCAAGGCTTTCTTAAGGTTCACTGAGCAAAGTGCATATACTTTGGGTTAGACAGGAGAGGACAGAGGACTCACCGTGCTGGACTTTGGTGATTAAATTTGCTTATGGCTTTTTTCTGCCTCTCACCCTCGTGCCTTAACGCTGTGCCACTGATTTCTGTTGTCAGCCTTTTTTTATTCACAATGGTCAGCTCACTTCAGCTCCTTGGAAACTGTCACCAAACTCTGCAATATGATGATTAATTAAAGAGCAGAAAAGAAGTGTAGGGATGGTGATAATGTAATTCTTATCCATTTTCTAGTAATTTTTTTGTTCTCTTAGGGAAAACAAATATGAGCTGGAACAGCAGGACTGCATTTAAAACAAAACCAAAACCCTCTTCCAAAATACCTCCATATATAAGAATGGGAAATTATTCCTTGTAATTAGATCAAATCAGGGTATTCCACAAGATGTGAGACTCAACTCAGGAAGAACCACTGTAACGAAGTGCAGTGGAAAGCTTAACACCATCTCTATTTAAAAGGAAAAAAAAGAAACTTTACAGATCTGATCTTCTTTGTATGAGAAATCAAATAATATTTTCAGAATTTATATTCAGGCTGAATCAGTGGAAATGCCACAACAATGATAATTTTTTTGGCCTAGCACAGAAACTGCCAGTTTCATAACAGCTGTACATGTTAACATACTTGTTCCCTTCGGGGTATTTGTATGTCTTACCAGCTTAAATAGCTCCACTACTTATAAACTAGAACACAAACGTCTAACAGATGTACAAGTTCACACGAGAAGGAATAAAAAATGCACAAACCCCATCACTCTTTCACAACTAATCTGCTTTAATGTAGGAAACACAGCCCACTTGCGCTTCCTTCACTGCGAATGCTTTCTTACTCCTCGAGATCCCTGAATCCCAGCCTACTCTTTGTTCTTTCATATTTGAAATAGCTGTTGGACTTTTAAAAATGCTCTGTCAGTCTTTTTTAATTGTCTCATGAGACCCAGTATTCTGAACAAGCGTAAAAAAAAGCCTTTAAAAGCTCCGAGATGGATTTACTGGGAGGACTGAGGTGGGCACATTCACTCTTATATAACAGCAGAGGAGCCATGACCCTGAGTGGTCCTTTCCTCCCCTTATCCACAACCATGCAGCATCCACCTCTGATTTTCATTTACTTGGCACTTTAACCTGCATCTAACTGGTTTTGAGCACCTGGTCCTCCTTCTTCCTTGTTTTGCTTCTTTTGTGATTTTGGGCCAGAGCTGTGTGGAGCTGATGTTTCTTCTTTCTCCCATCTCCTGTTTGCCGTGTCCTTTCTCCAGGGAAGGAACTGGTCTTACATGCACCTTTAGGATATGCCTATGTCCCACAGTGGGGTCCTGCAAAGAGGTGGCAGGAACAAGCTTCATGTTAACAAGCACAGGCAATGTAGCACAGAGATGTTTGCAAAGTAAACGAGTCTGCAGTTTCACCTGAAGATAAATTTATCCTCAGAAGTACAATAAATTAGCCTCCCTGGACTGCCGCATGAATTGAGCTTTACTGCTTCTACTGGCCAAGGTAGCCTGCTTATGGTCGAGGCAGATTATGTACGGCATCGGTTTGTCTACATAACTTGAATCCAGCTCAGCAGTAGAGAACGCTGGGACTGATCAGTCACTCAAGTGAGTTTCTCCCTCCAACTATTGCACAGAGCATACACTCGTGTGTGCTGTATGACACCGAAATCATTCTTGATCAAGCAGCCATGTATTTTCTGAAAGAAAAGACAGACCAGTTATTAGACCATGCTTGCAGAAGGGTAAATGAAGAATACATTCCTGTCACTTCAGGAGACACCTCAGTGCTCTGCTAAGCATCCATTTCCTTTACCGTCATCAAATTTAACTAGATGTCAGTTAAACGATTACAAATGCTGTATCCTTAATGTCACTATGGATCTTGCCAGTTTACTGGCACTAGTGAGACCTAGATTGACTGGGATTCCCCCCCTCCCCGTGTTCTTTGCTGTAGATCTTGCCTATGGCTTTTGGGTTAGCTCTTCTCCTTCGTCAAGAGAAGCAGTAAACAAGCTGGTAAATCTGTCCTCTGCATTGTCAAAGTGTAAAGTTACACCGCATCTGTACTTTCTTCTTCGTTTTGTTTTTTAATAACCTATTGGGTTTGTTTGTTCAAGTTAATGAATATAGTATGTTATTGTTATGTAGTTATGCCAAAACACTTCACCAGAAATTTCATAAATGTTTTCTGGTGCATTGCCCAGTTTCATGTGGTTTCACTTTTTCCCTTCATATAGAAGAAAAGCACATGGAAGATAAAGATCTTAGGGTTAATACAACTAGAAAAAGCCCTGGGAAGATTACCTTAAACAGCAAAAAAGGAGTTAATGAAAAATCAAGTACAAATGAATTATTGGCTGGCTGGTTAACAGTAAAGCTTTAAGGTCTCGATCGCAGCTTTTATTTGCAATGGTAAGCATTTATTCTTAGCAGGAGTCCAGCCAAGTTTTGGGGGGACCATTTGTGTGAGAAAGCACACATCACCACAGGGAAAGGTCTCGCCACCTCACATTTGCAGCTTCACAAAGTTTCAAAATTGTCCTTTGCTCATAGTAGTATTCCTCTTGGGCTAAGGGGTTTCCATACAATTAAAAGGAGGACTCTGCCTCCAGGGAGTTCACAGCTGAAGGTCAAAAAAACCCAAGGGGAATCAACAAAGGCGTTTTTGTGCAAATCAGCAGGATGCTACAAAACAGCATTGCACTAAGCTTTTAGGATGTCTCTGACTTGTTCTGTTAGCACAAAGAGGCTATTTTCCCAGAACACCTCTATTATCTGTGCAAAAACGCTACTTTTGGAAATGGCACCCGAGAAGTTCTGGAACTGTGAGAAAGCAAATTCTAAGAAGGCAAACTAAAACAAACTAGTTTGTTCATATAGAGAATGCAGATCTTGAGTGCAATAGACTTGTGAGGAGCAGCATGGGTGTAAGGGTAGAATTTGTCCCTCTGATGGTAAATATATCTACTAATTTAATTTTAAAGCCTGAATTCTGATAAATCAGCCTTGTATCCCATCTTTCCATCCTGGCGGTATACATCTACTGAAATTCAGGGCTGTGGAACTTCCTGGATATTTTTAAGCAGTAAAATATTCCCTATTTCTGATTTCTCTGCTGCTCATGTTAAAGTTAATGGAAAGCTCTCTTTGATTTTATTCAAGTGGGATCAAGCTCTCAAACATAATTTAAGACCTCAGCCAGTTCCCATTGCAGCAACCAGGCCCAACAGCTAACAGCTAGAGTTGCACATGCAGATTGCCAAATGGAAAGAAAACAGGCTGAAAGAAGCATAAATATAAGGGGTACTGAAAATAAATTTATTGGAAATGAACACTGAATCTGAATGAAAATCTGAACTGCTTCCAAATCAGTTTCAAAGAACTGATACAGCAGAAAAAGACCTTCTTAGCCAGTATTATGTCTCTTACCTTAGATAAACTAACCTGTTAATGATGTATAGCGGAGTCGCGTACTTTTTTCTGATGCATCTGCCAAACATGTATATGTGCAAGTGAATTCACAGATCCTGGATTGCTTTCAGAGGCAGGGATGTAGACAGCTAAGCTCTCAAGTCAAAGTAACGTGACCCTCTTTGTAGCTGGATACTTTTTTTCCCTCTAGTTTCACATACACTAGTGCAAATTTCCCCATGATTGGCCACAGCTGCGTGGAGTTATGTGATGAGGCACATCTGCCTTTATGAGCCACATGGTGGGGGGCATGATGCCAGCCTTGGAGCACAGTTTCTGAATATGGGGTCCAGGTTACAGTACTGGGCCACAGCCTCTCCCCTGCACTAGAACACCTCAGGCCTGATCAGCCAGTTTGACAGATTTAAAGTGAAGCAGAGCAGCTGGATTTGGCATTTAATTACAAAAAAATTAAGCACAGTAAAAGAATGAAGAGTCTCATGTGGTGAGATGGTGGGTGATGGTAAACTGCCCCATGTTATCTGTCAGTACCACCCACCACAAGCCCCCATCCTCTTCCCACCCGATGCTCTTCTGCTCACCTTTTCAACCCCACTCCTCCAGCCTTTTTCAATCCGCAGGTCTCCAGACGCCTTCTTTCTCCAACCCTCTCCACTCCTCCCCATCTGCAGATGTTCCTGATCCACTATTTCCAGACCACCTTGTGCCTGGTCTCCCACTGCCCATGCATGTCCTCTGGCTAAAGCCCAATTTGTTTTCAGGATGATGCTGATGATGTCCCATCCCTCCCCCTAGGCTTTTTCCATCCCCCCGCTGTCCACATCCATCAGTGCCGTCCCATCCTGGCCATGTCAGCTCCTTGCCCTGATTGTCCCTGAAGAAACAGTGAGGTTTTAAGAACTTGAGTACAGGCTGCAACTGTGAAAAGCCTTCCAGAGCTGCACTGTGAGGATGCAAACTGTGGGAAAGACAAATGATTTTGCCTGGGTTCACAAACTGGGAAAACATCATGGTGTTGCTCTCCCAATATGCAAGGAACTAGTTTCATGGGGGAAGAGCACGAGGAAGGAGCCAGTTGCAAAAGTGTTTGGCACTTGAGACTCAATCAACCCACCAACAAAGAGCTAGCAGTGGTTCACCAAACTTAAAATAAATATAACAAAGCCTAGGACACTTGGAGTTGGGAGAACCGAATATGGAGCTATGAGTCCTTTGGGGGGCTGCAGAATAAATTAATTTCTGTGAATTTCCTCTCACACACAGAGACACATTATTTAAATGAACATGTGTCTGTCTTGTCCTCTTCCTCCCACATTTCCCCGCTCTTCCTCCACCAGTAGAGGTTCAACAATAAAACAGATTTGCTTTTTTTTTTGCTCTTGGAAAGCTGGGCTGCACATTAGTAACTTCCCTTTTGAAATCTAAACTGAAAAATTATGTGCACTAGAAGACCATATTGTGTTCTTGTTCTTGAAGCCAAGCTCCCCTCGGGTACCTATACAGCTTAAAAAAGCAGTGACAGGATATACAGCTGGACAGAGTATTTCCAGTGGAGCCACTTTCCACTGGACAGTGACATTTTGGTGGAATGTGTTGATTCTATCAGAATTTGCGCTGGGAGCCAGTCTGGTAAGCAGGTGGGTGGCCAGAACCACAAAAAGCAATTTTTTAAAAATTCCATTATAAATTTCTTTTGTCTTTCTGACTTTTCCTTCCAATGTGAAGTAAAAAATAAATAAATCTGGAAATGGTGATTTTTCTGTGGAGCAGGAATTCCTAAGCCTTAACCAAAAAAGAAACTATTTGTTTATTTTTCCATTTGGCTCTTCCTCTCTGTTTCTCTGGCTTCTCTCACTCAGCTGTCCTTCCCACTCCCCCTTTTCTGTTCCTTCTGCTCATTTTTCCCCTTTCACCTCTTCATTTCTCAGCTGAATTGTTCTCTCACTCCTGGCTTTGCAATCTATTTCACAGCTGATCCTTTGCCGAGCATGAACTCAATAACACTGGAGGTGAACTTTCACACTCACGTCAGTTCAGAGGATTAGGGTAGACAGGTTTGCCCCTCTCTGTGTAGTAAGTAAGGTTAATGTATAAACTTCCTCTCTTTCTGCTTTACATTCTCGGCGTTTTTATTGTCTTAACTTACTGTTTTGTTTTAAAATCCTGATCCATATCTAAACATAACCTCATGTGAACTGCCTGGCCATGAGCACCACCGCTTCGCCCTAGCCCAGCTCCCCTGTTCGAGTAGCAGAGCTGCTGTTTGAAACAGGACTTTGAATTGGAAATGACTTCAGCGTTCGGTGCGGTACCTTCAGTAATGTAGTTCGGTAATGGAGTTCCTGCTATAGGCACCTTTTTCCTCTCAGCCTGAGAAAAGTTTTACCTCCCTTATTAGTTTCACTAGCAGTAGCACAGGTTGTTTTAATATTCTGTGCTGCCTGTAACATATTGCAGATGTACCTGTGTGAAATGGTCTCTCGTTATTGGAATGCAATAAAAAGAAAACAAGCTGCTCAAGAGGAAAGAGGGTAAAAGAAAAAAGTTAACTCCGTTTGGGTCTGAAATTCCCCAGATTTTTATACTAACATTAACATTTTATAATACAGCTATTAAATTACCCATAGAAGTGCATTTAAAACAGCTCTGGGCCAAATTCCATATTCTTTCCTTTACTCAGTCCCTATATCTGTTGCTGAAGCAGTAATAGGGCTTGCCTGATTAAGGCAGAAGAGTAACATTTGCAGAAGCATGGCAGTGATTCTAGGACCTCTTCCCTGAAAGTCTGAAGCCTAAGCATACACTTGTGTCATGCCACAGAGAATGATGAGGAGACACCTGATGCAGCAGACACCGCACTGGTTCCAGCAGTGGCAGGAAACTGGGCATCTCGTCTGTGCTGTACCGCAGCTCGGGGCAGACCATTTCAGCTCAGCTGCATCTTGGTGACCAGGCTACAATATGCCAGAGACAGGGGCTGATGTTCGCACACATTTCTGCACTGTAGCTTGAGAGCGCTAGTCTTGTTATCTGTGCACTGTGTTTCCTTGTATGGTGTAGATCTGCTGTGAGTCAGTTTTTAAATGGGACTTAGGCTCCTAAGTTAACTGGAGACTTGCAAAATGTCCAAGGAAAACACGAGGGCCAACTGCTTTCCCCTGAAGGAAATCCCTCATCTGGTATAGATCTCACACACCGTGCCTCTTCTTATTAAGCCCACAATGTATTAGGATACTTCAAATGAGGCAAGATATATCCATGTATTGGTTGTTCCTCGAGGGAAAGGGCCAAGTAGTCCAACAGAATAGCATCCACGCTGATCTGAAGTATGCTAGATGCAGCTCAGAAGTGGCGATAGGATCAAATGATGTGTCTGTGCACTTGTTCTGTGCACCTATTGCCATCTCTGAAGGGCTTTTGGTTCAACTGAGCTGGCAGATGAACTCATTCTCAAATTCTAAAAGCACCTTCAAATTGCTTGTGTAGAGGTCTCCAGCTTGTACCTTGAAGCCCATACAAGTATTTTAATTTGTTTTAATTCACTGCCTCTGTGAAATGAGACCAAGGCAGTATGTCCCTCTCTCCCTCAGAAGAGCACAGGACTGTGCCAGGGCATTTCTCAAGGCAAGCTGCATTATTTCACACCAATTTACTCCAAGTTCTGCAACAGTTTCTTGCAAACACTGATTTTTCCTCAGGGTTCCTGTTTTCAAGTATAGTGTGTATAGCTGATCTCTTCCAGTTTGAATGCTTTATTACCCATTGACAGTGGAGCTAGAAATAGGAATGGTTTCTTAGCATGAGAACATCATCTATGATCTGAATGGACTTAGTGTACTAAAATGTAAGAGTTGAATACAAATGCGTGGTTGTTGGTCCCACGCCAAAACAGAGTTCACTAAAAAATGAATCCAGGTCAGCATAGCCTGGGATTCTGACTTGTGTTTGCATAAATCCGTGAGACTGGTTATCTAAACCTAGGGGAAAAACCTGTGTTTGACTGTCTGCACCTAGAGAGATGAGCAGTGAGAAAGAAACTGGATTATTATAGTGGAAAGTAAAAAAAAGCCATTGTGTAGCAGTTGTTTGTAGATCATCAACCCGCTGTAATTTGGCAAAGCTCTGCTACCTTCAGTGAAGCTGCCCCAGTTTATACCAGCGGACAACCTGGCTTGCCATAATTTATCATTACTGTCAGCAGTCCCTGTAATTTTAATCTTACAGCATCTATGAAGACCAATGTGTTAAGCACAGCTTCTCTTCTGGAATCATAAGGGAATCATAAGCCTTCTGGTAATCTTGGATAATCCCTGAAGCTATGAGTCACTAGAACCAGAGGCCCTTCATGCATCATTTGAACCCCTAATTATCCAACACATGTGGGTGAAAAGTGAGAGGCAAGAGCGAGGCCAGCAGCAGACAGAAAACACTGGACCAGCGATTTTGAAGGGGACTTCCCGTTAATATAAACAACCTTCTTTCCTTCCTGATAATGCACCTGTTAGCAAATATATTCCTGGAGAGCTGCTCTCATGCATCTGCTTACAACTTAGCAGAGGAAGTAGCTAATTGACATTAGGGGACTTTGAGGTGTTTCCTGACTATAACTGTGCAGTATTTAACACTGCTTTATAGAGCACAATGCTCAAAACACTGCCAAAAACTCTGGAGCTCTGCTGAAAATGTGGAAAAAGCAAAAGGTTTCCGTGTCCAGAATGGTGACCTAGAATTTAGTCTATTTCCAGGTAGAATTAATAGCATTCTGGCATGGAGCCCAGTCTTTTCCTCCACACAGAATGAGTCCTGATGAGAGCTTTTTTCCTCTCCGAGTCACTAATCGTATCTCTTTTCAAAGAGATGCAATTCCCTTGATCATTCTCTGTTCCTCAGGGTGGAAAAATCGAAGCTATGGAAGAGAAATCTGAGAAACTGCAAGAACATTTTAGAAGCAGGGTGCGGGCAGTGGCGGCAGCAGGACTCACGTTGTGCCAGGCTCAGTACATGCTGCGCAGGAGGAAGGAGGCATTCGGTCCCTTGGTTGCGTACCACTTTGAAATCACTTGTTGCAATAGCCTGTTGTGTACACTACACAGGCAGGGTTCATCCTCTAATCTACAGCCTACTGATAATGCAAATGAAGTGAGGGCGACATTAAGAATGCAGGTTCTTCTTTGAGCATTGTATCTCTCAATTCAGTCAAAGGGAAACATTTTAGCCAAGTTTCTGGAAGGAACAAGGTTAGTAAGCTTGCTCATTGTGCATTGTTTTTCTCTATCTTTTGAACATTTTGGATTATTTCAATGATATTGAGGGCTTACACGTCTTGAAGAATTCACCAAAGAGAGAGAGTCAGAGATTTATGACTGCCCCAAGTGTGTAAAAAGCTGCAGTAGAACCCATGTCTTCGTAGACACAGGAATCAACCGATCCTGAGACACCAGCAAAAGGAGGCTCCATTGGTTCAGGTGCTCTTTTAATTTAAATACTGATTCTGCTGCATTTCCAGTCAATCACATGGCAGAACTGAAGGAACTTCTCATGGGGATGCATGAGGCTTTTGATAGTAGTAATGGATAGGGCCTTTTTCAATCAGTGGTGTTGCTTCTGGTCACTGCTCAAGATGAATCTGTGCATTTGTACTTCGAGTGTAGAGTTCCAGAGAGGAACGGGCTGGTCAAAGTTCATCCAGCAAGAAGGGAGAGAGGACTGGGACTCTGTGCTCATGTGCTACGAAACTGTTGTTGGTTTTAAGACATCTGTACATCAGGCCTGTCTATTTGGTGTCTCAGTTTAGCTGGAATTATTTGGGCCATTGCTGAAGCATTGCCTCTTTAAATCTTCAGCAGACCCTCACTGGCTAACAGGGATGGACTGCCACAGTATGCTTCTAGGGTAAAGGTGGGATATAGGAACTACTCCGTCTCTCAAACATATGTTCAAATTTGCCCCAATGGCTGCAGAGCACAGCTGGATGGTGAAAATCCTGGGGATTTGGCTGTGGGCTTGTTACAGAAATTATTGCAGCAGAGCGCTCTCAAGCAACAATCTATTGTATTTCCGGGAATGTTTTTTTCTTCTCATTATAGCTGGAGGTTTTGCTCTTTTTTTACTTTTAGTTTAGCTTGCCTAATCTGTTCCCCTCTTTCTTTTTTCTCCTTTTAGGAAATTCATTTGTGAGCAACTTCAAAAATGGAAAATATTTTTAAAACTATAAACAATTTCTTTTGTTTTCTTGCGGGGGTCCATTAGCTGGCACTGGTCTAAAGAAGAAATCCCATAGCTCTTGCAGCCAATTTGTTTTGGTTTTCTCCGTTGGTTTATTTTAGAGTTACACAGGCCGGATGGGTGGAGATCAGATTGGTATCATTCGATGCCTGTTATATCTGTCATCCCACAAGTCTGTTTGCTTTCCAGAAATGATTGGTGTTGATTTCAGCAGCTCTATCAGCTAATATATTGTGCTATTTGGTGCTTCTCTTGCCAAAACACACCTACTGTATCCAAATGCAGGAAGAAGAAGGTTACTTATCCACAGCCTGTGTGTACATCAAGAAAGCTCTAGCATATCTCTGAATGTTGTGAAACAGCTTCTCCTTTGCTCTGCATAAATTTTCCAGTTACTAAACAGCTCTGACTTCTTTCACACCTGCTGGTAGGACTCTCTCTGTGCAGAAGAGGCAGCTAAAATTCCACTTTTATTATTAAAAAAATCTCACAAACCCTAAATCCTTTGTTCTATTGGAACATTGGAAGCAGCTCTGGGCTAACGGAAATCAGCAGCAATGTTGACATATACTTCACAGGGTCTAAGTTTTCATTCAGTAATATTATACCAGAGTGTAGATCTTCAAAGAATTTTCTCACTGGAGAATTTCTCAACCTCTACTTTCTTGCACAGAGTCAAGCTGGGAATAGATGCTTCCCTGTTAATTTAGAATGGTGCTTGTCTCCATGCCATATCCTTAAATCAAGACAGTATTACTCTTGTCACTGGATGATTTTGCATACGCGAAGCCCCAGAAGATGCAGACCCTGGCACCACACAAAATAGGTAACAGAGGAGATTAAGATACCTCATGTGTCATGCAGCCAAGAAACCAGACAACTGCCTTGATCTCTGCCAAATGGGAAAAGGCGTTAATCATAATGAAAAAAAAAAAAAGAAACCTCAGTCATCTTCATTTGCTCATTCCAGTACTCAGCTTTTAAGCAGAGGTAGGTAAAACACTTCTGGGCATATTTAAACTATCCTGTTTTTCCAAGATTTAATTTATACCCAGTTTTCTTGAGAGAGAGAACTCGAGGACATCAGCAATATGCAATAGCTCAGGACAGGGAGTTAAAGATAAATGCAGTGGGAATCTGCATTAGGAGAATGATGGTGCTCAAGACTAATGAGCCAGAAACCACAGAAAAGTCAGGGCCAAATTTAATGTTAACCTAAATAGTATATCAGTTCCAGGCAGGTATGAATCTGAAACTCTGCAGAATTGGGTATTATAGAAAACCCATGTAGTTTTGATCTTCGGGGACTGTGAATAAAAATAAAAAACAAGAGAATGGCAGAAAGGGGGCTACAACAACCAATGAAGACGATCAAAAGTAACATGAGCAAGAAATATCACCTAACATATCACTAGCATTGCAGGTTCATTCTACCATGTACTGTAGCACATCTGAGAGTGGCATCTGCGAGCAAGACATGAGTCTTACAGAGGAATAAGGCTGATGTTAAGGCCATTTGCGTATACTCATGTCTTTGGCAAAAGCTGAATTCATCGTATACTGTATTCAAGACTGTTGGTTGAATCAGAGCTGTAGGTATAAAATAAAAGCGGCTGTTCACCTGAGTTAGTTGGTTTAGTATTTGACCAGAGGAAATAAAGTTGTTGATCTTCTGTTATTTTTCAGTTGCACTGCATTAAAGTGTGTTCAGAAGGCTTGATAAAGTATTTTTCATAGAACCATTATTGTGTGGCTGATTTATGTGGCTACTTTGATGGTAAGGAAGTTTAATTAGTAATAGCTGCAGTTCTTGAACAGAATTTTAACAAGGTGCCTCACATATGAAAAGCACAGAAGTCTCTTTGTTCTGAACAAACTCTAACAGGGTGTAGAAGGAGACTTTTGCTCACCCCACTCATTCTAATAAATTAGTCGCTTGCTTTGAGCAAGTAAGCGGAACAAGATCACAATACCACTAAGCATCAAGTCTTGGCCCACTTAGGGAACAGTTGCACCATTGCTAAATTGCTGCAGAAGATTTATACCATCACAATATCAATGGTGGGATTTCTTTCCTTCCTTCATCGAAACAGAACTTCAAACTCCAGAGGCCTTTTTCCAGCTGTGTCTAGCTAGGTGCCCAAAATCTAGGCTATTCCCCCTGTGCACAGAGAGAAATTGGTACAGCTAGGGACATCCAAACACAGGAGTTTAGGATAAGCCAATTCAATGGCTGTAATCAAATCTGTTGAAAACGACCTTCCATGCTTTCTGTTATGAAAAAATATAGGTGGGGCTGGTATTGCAAGGTCCCACTAATTCAGGCTGTGTACCCATCTGGAGATCATAATGCATTCTCATCTTTATGGCTACTAGGTTTTGGAAAGAAAACAGGTAAACAAGTTGTTTGAATCCATAAATCTGATATAACATTTAATAAATATTTTGGTGTTGTCTGAAAGGCAGTGCCTACACCACAAAATGAGGCCAGGGATCATTCTCTGTACTAAAGGCCACCTGGCATGGCATCGATCCTGTCCACAGACCTGAACTCAACTGCCCTTTCAAAGCAGAGATGCCAGGTTGCTTTGCAGGAATAGTCCATGGCAGGCACTGGGCTTAAGCACGGTCCATGGCAGCATTAACAGGCACTGGCCAGAAGCGGGCAAGAGTGTGCTCATCATTTCATCGCAAGTGTGAACCAGGGTGTGAGCTATGCCCTGTCTGTTTCTTATTTACTAGAATAGATGTAGTCAAGAGACTTTATCCTACAAAAATACAGTTACTACTGAAAACACTTTTTTTAGCAGCAAAAGACTGGAGGCTTAAATGGGACACAGTGTGCCCTGGCAGGGCGAGGTTATGGTTTCAGGTTGGGAGGGATTCCCAGATAGTTGGGTATAATTTCTTATGTTCTTTAAAGAAAGATCCCCAAAGGGAAAGTTACATTGCCTGTATGGTCATGAGTGAATCCTGACCAAATGATTTTTTATTATTTTAGCTAGAGCAGATAAATTACCTGATAGGGTCTTGAATCCTTCTCTAGATATAGAGGTGGAAGCTCTCACACATTTTGTATATGCTGTGAAAGTTTACAACAGCCTGGCAAAAGAGTGATGGAATGGACCCATCATTTACTTCTAGTCTCTTAAATGTATGGCACATAAAAGAAAAAAGTAGGTTGAGCATTCATCAGACATCAGGATTTATGATAAGACTAAGAAAGGTCAAGAATACTATCTTCAATTCTTTCTTTTTGATGAAGCACTTCAAAATTCTAAGGTCTAAGACAGGTCTGAGGTGCTCAGTTTTCAGAGGATGAGGAATTACAGTGAACAAAACCTCCCTCTGCAACATCATGAAGGAACTGTTTCTCTAGCCCTGAGAAATCCAAGGGGAATTGCACCGGGGAGTTACTCAGTCTCACAAGAATTGGAAAGGAGACGGATGGACACAAGAAAGGGACTAAACCCAGAAACTATAAATCACTTCCATGGTGCCTAGAGCTAAACTAAATTTCCAAATGCTAGTGAGATGCTTTAAAAGTTGGCTTTTGTGAATAAGTCACCTACTTCCCATAGGGATCCACTTTCAAGCTTATGTACACAGAATTGTGAAGTTTTTGTGACATTTTGTCTTCATTTTTGATCTCCAGGACATGAAGTCCTGTGACTCCATACAACTCTAGCATTTGACTCAAATCAAGAAGTTATTAAAAATAAGGATGATTGTCAATGATGGGGACAAACGGGTGAGTTCCTACATTTACTTACAGTAGATATTGCCATATACAACCAAATCGGTAACAACGGCAACTGGGTTAAGAAATAAGCAAAAGGTTTGATTACAGAATAAGACTACTCATTTCTATGCATGCAGACCCAATGGTTATACAAGCACAAGCTTTAAGGCAAAGAAGTATTTCCCACTGTGGGCATCTGCACACTCTGAAAAAAGCCAGTACATAGACTCAAGCAGAATTTTTTTGGTCTTCGATATGTATTTTACTGCAAAGACAATGGGATTCAGATGTGCCATAAAAAAAACCAAAACCAAAACAAAACACATGTATTTCTTAGGTGGCGTGAGATAAAGAGCTGTATATAGCCCCTTATATTCAAACCTTTTCAAAACCAGACGTAGGGCGTTTTAGTCCCACAGTGCTGCTAACGTCTAACAACTTCTGAAGAGTAAGGAAGCAGGCAGTGTCTCCTGTTCCTCAGCCACGTTGCTGCAATATCAGCACAGATGCCCGTTGTGATAAAGGTTTCTCGTAATGTAAGCAGTTATCGGCTCTTCCACTAAGAAATCCTGAGCCAGACTCTCTGGCACACCACAGGGGCTGTGCGCTGAGCCGGCTCCTGTGCTGCTACCTCTCTTCCCAGGGTCACAGGTGCACAGCCAGACCCCTGCCGTGTTCCCCCCTTGCCTCGGCTGGCCATGGGGACCCCCTGCCAGCTGGACACACTGCTGAGCTGGGTGCTGCATCTGCTTGAGCAGCTCCCTTCTAGCTAAATTCAACAGAAAGCTGGAAAATATCACCAGCGAAGAAGGAAGAATTATAAAAATAAGCAGAGCATGTAGGACACTCTCCATTGTAGTGGACAGCACTGCAGTCTGGGTCTGTAATGAGCGATACGGACCTCTTGTGGTGGTCAAACCTCAGTATGTTCCTGCTAGTGAACTAGTGTGTATTTCATAAACATCAGCTGGTATGTTACTGTTAAAATTTTATTTAGAAATCAAAAATTCTTTGTGGCTTGTTGTTCTTTCTCAAATATCTCTGTGGGTTTTTTTAAATAGTCTCATACACAGACTTTTATTTACGTGTTTTATAAACCCTGTAAATTCCTACTAATGTTTCCTTCAAAATGTAATAAACTAATGAGACCTGTAATTCTATTAATGTAGGTCTTTGTAGTGCCTTTCCTGTCATTCACACTTCCAAGTATCCCAGGGAAATCTGCTAATTGAGAGAAGTCAACAGCAATCAGAACAGTTACAAGACAAACTGGGAAAAGCAACAGTAACTATGCAACAAATTAATGAATATATTAAAGTAAATGGAATTCTTTTTTATTGCAGAAAAAGTAGACATAATTAAGAGTAGGGACCAATTAGTGTTCTTCGGTGTGACAAGGAGAAATGTTAAGGTAAAGGGCAGATGGAACAATTAAATTATGCAGACGAATCAATCTGGGAGGTGGAAAAAGCGAATGATTAACTGAATGCCCTGATCTAACTCACCAGACGACTACAGCATGAGAATTAAACAGCAGCATGTGCACAGTTACCAGCAAAAATATCTGGTTGTTACTTCAGTTTCACAAAAAGAGGGACATTTTATACTCACATAGATATATAGATAGATAGATAGATAGATACATATTACACCTTCTGTTGTGTGAGGAATCTTGCAGACTTGGCCTTATTTCAGAGAACGGTGGCTTTGGGCCATATCAGCATGTCATCAGCAAGTATTCTCTTAGTTCACCCATGAAGACTTCCCCAGTGAGGATCTCCCAGGGGCATCTGCCATTCAGATCTTGGCGATACCTTCAGAGGTACAACATGCATCCCATGGCGCTCTGAAATGGTCTTTTTAGTGCTTTCCTCACCTATTTGAAACATGCTGCCTATACTGTCTGCTGGCATTGCCCAGGAGCAAGACATTTGTTGTGAGCAGCCTTCTGCGTGCACCCCCATGGTCCACCTGGACCTGGACCTGTCAGCCCATGTTGTATCCCTACAGGTAGCTCTCTACTCTTTGTTGAACATAGTTTTTCTTCAATGAGGTCCTGATATGAGACCGTCTTGTGAGGCAGGTGCTCCTGATGGCAATGCTTTTGGCCTCCCAGGCAAGGTGGCTACATACTTCACATGTATTACTGACTCTTTGAAAAAAAATCTCACCAAATGCCTTGGACTCTGAGGTGAAGACAGCCATATTCAAGTCATCCTTGTGCAGCTGCTAATGGTAGGGTCACCTGGTCAGTGTAAGGGAGCACACCCGAGGGTGAGGTGTTGAGTATCTGAACCAGAGGTTTTCCCTCTCAGCAATCCCATTTTATTACAAACTTCTCAGGGTATTGTCCAAGACTAAGACATTTGCCCTCAAGGCCTTGGAGTCTCAAGAGCATGTGGACACTACCAATGCCTTTAGAGCAGCATGGCTTCTTTTCATATCTGTTTTCTTCTTGTTTTCTCTCTGAAGTATGCATTGGGAGGCAATATACAACACTCCCCCAAATCTGCATCTACATTGCTGGACACTTTGTCCTCTGCAGTTTTGAGCATTTACATCAGGACCAGATGTTCAGCAAATTCACTGGAGCTGGAATTAACACTTACAAGCTTTTTTTCTATAATGTGAATGCCTTTTAGTAAAACTAAAGGCAACCAACCCATATGGCATAGGCCATCTAAGTACAGTAAGAAGGCAAATTTTTAATTGGTGACCAGTAGATGTATTCTTTATTTTCTACCGCTGATGTTTGGAGATCTCCAGTGTCCCAGGACAGATTTTACTAATGTGTAGAAAGGGAAGACAGTGACAAAGACCGAAGTTTTAGTCATGCAAAATGCATTGGTACAGTTTGCGTTTCCTTTTTTTTCTTTTCTTGCAGTCTTACTGTGATTTTTACCTGATCTTCACCACTTTTGTCACAAGTTGTTCAGTTTTTGTTTGCTGAGAGCTGACAAGTGGTAAGTTTTATGATGAGTAGTCAACAGCTTTTGCAGGAGAAAGTGAACGTTTTAAAATTAGCTTTCTTTGATAAGAACATAACTCTGTTAGAATCAGATGGGGTCACCAAATTC
The DNA here is from genome assembly GCA_008921705.1 of Burhinus oedicnemus. Taxonomy (NCBI): domain Eukaryota; kingdom Metazoa; phylum Chordata; class Aves; order Charadriiformes; family Burhinidae; genus Burhinus; species Burhinus oedicnemus. The sequence continues at coordinate 2,175,582 of VFFE01007795.1, read as the reverse complement.
TCCTTAGACTAGTGCTGATGAGGTTATTGCTACTGCTCCGAGTCTCGTACTGATTCTTCCTTTATTGCAAGGGTTAGAATGCACATTGCTTCCACTGCAATGAGAAGGTACTTAGATGGCTCATGCATGTCCATCTTCTCTAACTATCGAGAAACATGACCGGGTCTGAGACTCCAAATCTGTGTTAAAGTTGCATGATAATACCATTTTCAAAGACATGTACATTTTTATGCGTCCTGGAAAACAGTCAAACACATGCATTGATGTCTTATTTCTGATAGAAAACAACAGTGCCTGCAGCCCAGACATTACTTTTGAATAACTGTAACAAAAAAGGAAAACTACAGAGAAGAAAAGGAAAGTCTACACTAAAGAAAACCCTTTACAGAGAAATGGTAGACTTTGTATGATATTATTCCAGTTTTTCTTAACAAACAGAATACACTAAGGTTAAGAGTTACATTTTATGGGAAAACAGTGTCTGTGGGTTTTCAAGCTGAACTCAGAACATAAACTGGACGATTGCACTTGGTTATCTGCATGCCTGTAATTATTCTAACTCTCCACTGGATGTCAATACTGCTTAATACAAACGTTGGCTTGGAATGCACTGCTTAGAGCAGAGCAAGCCCTGCTTTTAGAGGTAATTACTGTTTAAGAACATAATTAGGTAAGGCATGTAACTATAGCAGGTGAAACCTCACCCATTTGGGGGAAGGCAGAGGACAGTCTTTAACAGAAAGGTACTTCTTCCTGCGTTCTCTGAAAAGTTAAGGTTGCAATTGAGTTTCCACCATGTAGCTGATATTGTGCATCTCTCTGCAAAAATTTCTGCCCTGAACAGTTCAGCAGAATTGGAAACTTTGTGTCTAAAATTTCTACCGAAGATAAAGTATTGTAGAATAAAATCACCCTAAAGCCATTGCAAGGCTACCTTCCACTTTTTACAGAGAGGGGACACTTTCAGAACTCAGATACTTGAAACCTGGTGCACACAAGAGACACACAGAGTAAGTTTTCATTAAAAGAAGTTGTCAAAACCACACGGCTGGTATTAAAGCCAAAATTACTGATTGGCTTGAACAAGCCTTAGTTAAGCTCTAAACTTCCAGGAGCTTCCACCCCTTTTGTTGCCACCTAAAACTGATCCCCTGGTGCAGAGTTTTCCCCTGCAGAGCAGACGCATGGTGGAGGTGTTGAAGGCAGACCCAACAGCAGCAGGACTGCAGAAGCAGAAGAGACAATAGCACGAAGGTAAGGAGAGAGGAGGAATAAAAATTCCCTGTCCTGCAGATATAGGGACTTGGAAGATATCTTGTTTTTCCTCTGCAACCCCAGTGAACTCTCCCTGGTAAAAATTCTGCTAAATGAGTAATTCTGTGGTGTAAGTGCAGTAGAGTTTAGTGATTCTCTATTATCCTCCTGCTGCTGCCAGCACAGGTGAGAACATGATGCCCCTTGAAGAGGAGAGAGAAAATGTGCTCATCACAAAATCTGAGTTAGCAGAGTGTAATTTTTAAATGAACAACATTAAAAAAAACTTTTTTTTTTTTTTTTTTTGGCAGGTGACTCTGAAAGACAACCAATTTAACATGCTACTCTTGTCAAAGCAGGGGGTTTGAGGTTTGGGTGGGGTTTCTTTCACTACCATATGTAGCAAATCAGCTGAAACAAAATGTAGAAAAGAAAACGAACAGAAATGGTGTTTCAATGATTGAGCTCCCAAAGCTGAGCTGGTGCCAGTGGCACCCCATGCTTCTGTGATTCCGCCTAACGATGCCTGTGGTATTTAACTTTCATAAGGATTTAATATTTGACATTGTGACAAGATTTTTTCCAAGCATGCATGGAGTGTTTTTTATACTCTTTTTTGGCATATTTATTCAAAATGTACTATATTTAAGATTGCTGTAATCACATACATACATTGGCTACTGGCCACAACGTTTGAGCTATTAATCATACCCCGGAATCCATGGCAGATGTAAAAATTAAGTTTTATTTATCAAACTTACTCATTGGAAATGGCAGCCCAAGAAATTTACTCCTTAGGATTTTGACTTTTCTTACATACTTCTGGCAATGGGTTCAAGGTTTTAGAAAGGTGTAAATCATATTTTTGCTCAGTCCAGACAGCGTTGGCACAAAACTAAAATTATTTTTCCAGAAATGCAAACCCTTTTGTTTGGATGGCCTTTATTTTTCTGCCAAATTATACCACCAGTGCGATTTCCTGAGCCTAACACTATTTTCCATTATAATCCCATCTTTCAAGAAACAAACCGAAGCCTTCTACCCTTGCAGAAATTTCAGACCCACAGATATGACTACCTTTCAACTGAATTGGGAAAGTGGTCTCCAGTGACAGGCTTGGAGGATTCTGGTTACTTTTTCCATAAATAGCTAGATGAAATGCCAATAACTTGATAGGGAAAACCAGGTTCAGGAGGAAGATTGTTTCTGTGGTATGACCCACAAAAGTTCCGGCTCTGAAAACCTTAGTATATGGGTTTATTTACTAAAGATAGTGCTTTTGAAAATAACGAGCATGAGTACTGTTTAAGCTGAAGGGCCCCCAAATGATTGTGATGCTGTTTCTGTTGTTTGCTAGCACAGGAAAAGCTCCTACAACCCAAACTTTCTCAAGTTTTGTATTCAAAAGAACAAATTAGCTACAATAGTATGGAAAAGAAGAAAAAAAACCCCCAACTAACGAGGCTACCATTATGGGACAAAAATACACCCACCATATGAGTGTACAGAGTGCCACAGATTTGTTCCTGGGTTTTTTTTGCTTGCAAATTGTTTTTGATTTACAAGCGTTCCTTTTATATACATATATGATATATTAAAGTGTAAGAACTAAATTAATTCTAATTGTCTTCTGCTTGGACTAAATATATGTTAATGTCTGGGCTTTCTTTTATTTGCCTTCACATTCCAAACATTGTCATAATACATCTTTTTGTATTTGTACCACAGATTTATATAGCATGTTATGATCCAAAAATCAGTTGCTTTCCTGAGCAGCTTATAAACTAGCCCAAATGAAGAAGGTACCTGAATGACAGTATGTAAGAGAACGTATGGACACCGGTGGAGAGCAGGTCAGCATAAAAGGGACTCCTCTACTAAGATGCAGCAAAGGAAGTGTTTGGGCTTTGTTCTTCTAGCCCTACCTGCTGGTTAGCTGGTGCTGCATGTTAGAAGCTTGGTTACGATGGTCTTCCCTTGCAAACACTGGAGAGAGGGTGATTCAGACATTAGGTGAGCTAACTCATTAGGTGCCTAATGCTAAAAGGGGTGAATACTTCGTGTCCAGGGAACAGAAGACTGTCCCAAGTACGGTAGGTTGAAAAGGAAGTTACCAAGTTTGCAGGAAAAGCTGCTTAAAAAATACACTGGTTGTTTAATCCAGGCTGTTCTGGCTGGTGACCCCAGTGCTCCCCAGCTGGGCAGATATCCCCATCACCAAAACCAGCATTTCCCTCTCCCAGGTGAAGGCATGACCACCAGCCAGCACAGCCCTCACCCTGGATGTGACAGAGCTGTTCCAACATGGCACGGCACACCAGTGAGACATGGGTTTATGGGGGAGAGACAGGGCAAGGAGGGGAGAAGTCAAGCAGAAGGATTAAAGCACTGCAGTCTCCACTGCATGTCCCATTGGACGGGGTGTCCTCACCCTGTCCCCCCCAAGAGCCATGGTCAGTCAGGGAGTGCTGGCCAGGTGGCTGCATCACCTACCTGCAGAGAGGGACAGGCTGGCTCCAGACTGAAAAGATGGAGGCTCCTCGAGCAGCATCAGGGGTCTTGCCCTTCATTTTATTTGCCTGTTTTATTTTCTGTAAAGCAGATTTTTTCTGGTTTCTCACTTTGGTGAGGAAAATAAAATGAAGAAAAACTGAACTCAGTTCAGTCTGAATCGAATCGGTGTATAACTTGGCCTCCAAACTGAAATATAGACTCTCTGCAAAGTCCTGAAGGAAACTGTCATGCTGATTTGAGGTAAACCAGTATAAATCCAACTGTTTCAATAGGCTACTTCAAGCATGAGTGTCAATACCTGTATAGTTGTTATGAGAGGAAAGATAAGCAGTATCTACCAGGTTCTGTCCATGACTTGAAATGTGGTGATACAGATTCGTTAGCTGTGGCGCTGCTCAACACACTCATCATTTATTTGTTCCTAAATAGTCCTCTCAGGTTTTGTTTTGTAAGTTTTCCTACATTCCTCCTGCTTCAGTGTCATGTTGCTTGCCAGCATCCTACTTGTACTCAAAATGGGTAAGATTTGTTTTCCGAAATGTCAGCATTTCCAGGTGTCAATTTTCTTCCCTTTTCAGGCACAGAAGTGCCAGCAGAAGGTTGGCTCTCTTTTTCTGGCTCCACTGTGAATTAAGTTCAACCTTTCCTTAAAAAGGTTTGTGTTTCAGAACAGCTCATTTAAAAAAAAAAAACAAAAACCAAAAAACCAAAACCCCAAAACCAAAAAACTGACCCAAGTCCCCAAACAAGACAGTTAATGGAAGAAAAAGCTCTCGGCTTTGGTTTGAAAGTTCTTCAGGAGGAGGAATGCATAAGGAATAGTGAACACAAACAGTTCACATCCATGCCCCTTCTCTATGCCAACATATTTCTTCCTTCCAACTTCTGATCACAAATTAGTAGTTTAGTAACTGACCCTGTAGTGTTTTGGACTATTATTCTATCTGGGTCTGCTTTCACCTAAATAACAACCATCTGGTGGTGTCTCAAATCAGATTCGTGTGATGGACTGTATATAATAACCAGTTCAAGGATTGTCAGGGGAAGGGTTAACATTCTTGCCCTGAGCAGAAGGACCGCAGCTGCATGCCGTAAACTTTGCACAAAGATTGTCAGGGTGGAAGGGCTGGGTCAGCTGTAAAGAATTAAGCAAATCCCCCTACTACAAGAAGAGGGAAGAAGAAGAGTGGAATTAAGAAGTCCTTTTCTGTTCTTGTGTTTGGTTCGTAGTAAAATAGATAACTGAGAACATTTGAGGCATACCTCGACCCTTACCCTCTGCACAATTTTTCCTCATGGAGGGCCCTGCTCCTTCTTCTCACAGAACCTGAGCAATTCATCTTCTGTTCCAGTAACGTCCAAGGTTTGTGGAAGGTGTGTGGGAAAGAAACCACATGAACCTGCAAACTCATTTGCTATTTAGCTGGAAATTTGTACCCCCACTGTCAATCTAAGATTACGTTCCTAAAGGAAAGGTGGAGGGTTTACTCTGCACTGAAATGTTTCCTGCACAGATCCTTCTTCAAGGGCAAGATTGAGTTAAAGTAGCATGGATGTGTCTTGTCTTCCCCAAAATGTTAAAAACCTACTTCAGTACAAACAGCATTTCCAAAATGCAGAGTTCCCTGAAAGGTTTATCACGGGGATATGGGGGAAATAGCAGATCTTCCTGCTACAGTAAGTCATGGGGCAGCTGGAAACAACAGTATGTGTCACAGGATGTTAGAAATGGAAAAAAAATAATAAGGGCTGGTTGACTTTGCGTATCCAAAGGCACTTTTGTGGAGAGGAGGAATGTGAAATGCTGGAGCATGTTGCAGAAAGGAGGCTTTCACGAGAAGACGTGGCTGAGGATGCTATTACAGCCTGGGACCATGGTAAGGGTATAGTCCGGACTCCTCGTGATGGGTGGGGAAGGCCACATTCTGCTCTCTTGTTTCTTTCTGCTTTCTTGGGTTCTTTGAGTTTGTTGGGGTGCCAAGGGTTATTCTTTGTTCCTTTTTAGCTGTGGGTTGGGAAACAATTTTCCTCTATGTGTCTATGTGAATGTAAGGTATGTATGCATACACAGAACCTAAGTTTGTATAGGTCTAAATATATGCATATGTATACATACAAAAACTTCTTTAAGAATATAACTTTTTATGTACTGAGTTGTGCAAAAGCACAGCCACACACTTATCCTTGTAACCATAAAGAATCCTACTGAAATCAGTAAGACTTCTTCCAGCAATAGTGAACGTGTAGGGTACATTTGGTTGGCTTTTTTGTTCTGAGCCCAAATCCAGGCACTTGCTGTTTGTCACAAAGCCGCTGCATCTCTGGTGTCTTTGGAGGAACTGCCTAAGGGAGCAGCAACCTACCTGAACCTTTGCTCCTGCTTTTCCTGACTTGTGTGAGCCGATGCTTTATGAGCTTACTTGTTTTCTCTGTAGCCGTTGCAGCGCTGCATGTCGCTGTAGCCGCTGTCCATCTACAAGATTTAAAGCAAGACTCTTGACGGTATCTGCTGTTGACAATGGAAAAAGCAGATTTGTTCTGGCTTTCTATTTTTTTGTGGTGTAAGACTATACTTGAGATATGAAAACATTTTTCAAAATGATTAGATCAATCCCTCTGTAATTTGATTTGTTGGGTGGGAGGAGGGGAGGTGGAAGGAAAAAACCTATTGTAGAATGTTTTTCAATAAAACTGCAACAACTAAGACTCCAGACCAACAAACACTTACACATGTGCTTAGCTTTAAATCTGAGTTAGACCCATGGGGCCTATATTTGTGTTTGATTAATGACAATTATTTGAAGAAAGATGGACTGGGTGGAATCAACTGGAAAAAATATGTAGCTATAAAAATGTATGCTTACTGTAACCTATTTTTATACTGTTTCAGTTCTGTTATATTCTTTTATCTTGCATATTTGGCACACAGCTGTACGTTTCTAGCATAAGGAAAAGGTTGCACTGTCAAATTCTGTTTAGTTTTAATCAGAAGTGTGTACCTGAGTCCCCATTTGCCAACATGACCCCAAGCAAAAACTCTATTAACATAAGGGAACCTGGTTGTAGAACTGGGACCTTAATTTGAATGAGGTCCAGGGCCTGATCTTCCTTTCTTCCTTCTTCTGATGAGTTCAGTAGTCCTGCTTGTATGATGACGAGATTGAGCTTACAGTACAATAGCAGGATCGCTTCATTAACAATCCACTTAACCCTCATAAATGTTTCATCTTTTCCGTACACAAACTTGGCTGTTTGCAACCAGGCATTTGTGAGCAAAGTCAGGTGGAGCCAGCATCTTTCACATAAGAGCGAGAAGTATTTTTAATAATAGGAGAGTGCTGGGACAGGTCCTACTATGATGGCAGTATCAGAGCACAGCCAAGCTCCTAGGCTGTGGGTGCGCAGACTGTACTTATGTGGGTGACACACATTTGTAAAGTTTGGTGCCAGCACAGGTTGCTGCCTTGATCCACAGAGCAGCTCTGGGAGACCCAGCAGCCCTGGTGCTCCTACCCCAGCCTGGGTGCTCCTGCCCCAGCATCAGTGCTCCTGCCTCAGCCTGGACACCTCCCTTAGACCAGCTTTGGGAGGAGGAGCATTCAGGATTGCAGGAGAGGCCATGGAGCCGCCTAACTACTCTTTTCCTACTGGAGGGAGGTCCTTCTTCCTGCTGCCCAACACTTTCTTTCCACTGTGGCAGAGAGAAGGAGGAGGAATAGAGCACTCAGACTTGGCATGGGACCTGCTCAGTCTCAGCTCAGGTTAGCAGCTTAGAAAAGACACTGCTTTGAGAGCACAGCTCAGATGAGGAGAGCACGAGCATGTTCGCCCCTGAGCTATTTGCACTTCCTTTGTAGCGAGTGGTGAGAAACAGCCCATAATTTACCTCAGTCTTAGGGCAGGGGTAAGATTCAGCTCCAGACTGACAGCTGAATCCAGGATCGACCTGTAGGTGTCTAAATGTGAGTCAAGTTTTCAAGTGTCTGGTGTGGTCAGTGGAGATATAGCCTATACAGAGAAGGAGAACCACAGGGCAGTTCAGCCCACTACAGGCAATTGTATTTTAGGGTGAACTGAGTTGCTCACTGCTCTCCACTGTGTTGACCAGATCTCCATGACTGTTCTGAAAGCTTAGACATATTGCTCCCATTTAGGTATCTACTTCTGACACGTTTTTCTTAAACTGTATCCTGTCCCAGGTGTCTGTGTTTGGTCAGGAGAATCAAGTCCTGTAAGTGCCTGTTTCCCTCCACTGTCTTCAAAGGTAGGCAGAAGATGACTGCTAGGTGGCACAAATCACAACGCACCTTCCCTGCTCTGGAAGGAGAAACAGAGCAGTGACAGCTCCTTGGAAAGGTCTGGCTGAGGCTGAGGGTGACAGCTGTGTTTGAATGGGGGAGTAGCAATCTCCTCTGGACTGTTTCTGGCTCAGGCTTCTAGCTCCTAGGAAATGGCTTCTAGCTCACTCTGGAGTTTAAGTGTATGGGTTTTCCTTATGCAAATTGGAAAGCCAGATTGGTTTAGTTCATTGTAAAGTCTCTTCTACAGTTAGATTCCTAACTCACACAAGAGTTCAAAGAGAAATGTAGACAGGCTTGAGATGTCTAAATCCAAATTGCAGCTCTGCACATGTTAAGTGGTGCCTAAGCTCTTGAGAAGGCCAGACCAGACCCCAAGATAATACTTAATCCAGTTGCCTTACAAACAGTTGACTCTGATAAAAATTGCTTTGGTGCCTTAGCTGCAGGAGCTGGGTTAAGACCATGAATAGCAAGCGAAGGTAGGTGTTGCCTTCAGCACAGGGAAGGCATGCTTGGCCTCTAATTTTCAGCCTAGTGAGCTTCTGTTTAGAAAACATAGTTTAGCAGGACTGAAGGTGGCTCTCTATGTATTTCCTAGATTAAACACTCAGAGTAGAAAGCCATTTTACCATGTGAAATCTGCTCTGAGGAACCTAACTCTCCCAAGTCATCTGCAAGGCTTACCTTACTGTATTTCAGAACCAGGACATAGAAACATGAAGTGAGATGATAAAGGTGCCACCACCCAAGTTCCTTTGTGAAGCTGACATTTGGCTATACCTCCCCAGCCAGACACTCATGAGGGTGAGTCTAAACTGCTGCTCCAACCTCAGCCTAAAATGTCTTCCTCTCCAAAGTGCTGGGTACTGCTGTGCATTGTTTAAACAGCTGCAGAGCTCCACTCCTGAGGGACCTGCAGGCTTGCACTGGGTGAAGTCTTGTATACTCAAACACAGTTTTGTGTACTTCTTTGGAATCTGCCTGGGTAAAAGGTGGTATATAAACAGAAGATCATTGTTGCTGTACAGTGAGGATTACCTGTCTAAACCTCATTAGCTCTATGGCTGAGATAGATTTTACCTTTTTTTATAGTACTGCCTGAATGGAAACCACCAAGACTGAGGCAAAACATCTACACAAGAATTAGCCATTTATACTGCTCCATTCCGATCAAAGAGTTGGATTCTGCATATGTATCCAAGTGAGGTCCAACCTATATCAGGTTGGGTAAGGCCCACTGGCAAACACAAGCTAACAGAAATGACACTGCATCTAGCTCTAGTGCACGAGGTTGTTAAACACGTAAGAAAATTTATCCACAGGTCAGTACTGTGAATTCAGTGGATATGACAATAGATGCAATAAGACCCATCCTTGCAGTAAAAAGCCTTTGTAGGCTGCCCTTTGGGACCTCAGGTCAAGAGTTCCCAGTCTCTCTTCCTTCCGGTCCCATTGTGGTACAATTCCTACTGCAGGAGTACGGGGCTGTAGCGCTGCCGTTGGGGTGACCCACCAAGAGAGAGTTTTGCCTTCCCTGAGCCTGTAACTCTGGGCTATAATCACACACAAATGTCCTGTAGAGACTATTTGACAAACTGCTGGGAAGGCGCAGGAGCCATGGAGTCATTTAACAGAAATTGCTATGTTTGACATGTCAGGGGCATTACTGAAGTACAGTAGGAGTTTCAGATTTTATTTTCTATCAAAGTGTGTTTTGCATTTCTTTGAAGACTCTTTGAAGTAAATAAACTGAACAGTGCTTGAGTAGCCTAATGTAGTTGTTATTATGCCAGTTATTTAGAAATATACTTGTGTTTAACAATACATTCCAGAGCCAAGCAGGGAAGCCTGTTCTAGTGCTGTGGCATGAATATATAATTTTAATATATAAACTCCTAATGCAACAGAACCAACTGTATGTGTAGTAATGGCAAATTAAATTCCACATACGTTATCAAGTGAAAATAATTCTTGGGCCTTATCGAGTGCAAATTTCTGCAGTTGCCTATGATGACAAGCAATAGAAAATGATATGTTTGCTTCCAAACATCATCTGATCATTTTCCAGCTATTTGGCCTGCGAATCTCTGTGCTTGGAGAGCAGAATCTGGGCTGGAGCAAGGGTTTGAACCCCAGACCTCCCTCATCTTAGGAGACTACTCCGAGAGCTAGGTTTTCGGCTATTCAGTGGTGGTCCTCTGTCTGTAGTTTTGAGCAGAAATTCCATCCTCAAGCAGAGAACGCTTTCCCAATCACTGTGTCATTGAAGCCGACACACACACTGTGAAAAGCTTTATTTTCAGTGAGTCAGCACTTTCCGAGTAAAATCCATTTTGTCAGAAAATTGCCTACTAGCTTTCACCCTGTGCTAGCTGCATGCATCCCCTGCAAGGAAAAAACCCCAGCTGAGAAGGATGTTCCAGCTGCAGTAGGCGAAGTCTGACACGTGATATACCTAGTCTTTTGCATTCCCTCTCACAGATGCATCTGACAGAGTACTCTGGCTTTCCTCCGCTTTTCCAGCCAGCAGCTTGATCCCTGCTTCATATGGGTGTGATTGAGAAAAGAGCCCTCTGACAGCAGCAATGCTTGGTTAAAGGCACAACACAAGGGTGCACTGAGAGGGGTGAAACAGGGAATAATCCTGAACAACAAATTAGCCATGAACTTAACACGTACTGCTCTTAAAGCAATTATTTCTGTAATGAGTTTCACAGGTGAGATTAGGGTCTTATCAATCTTTACCACATAGCCTCCATTGTTTTCCAGTGTAGGTATTCCATTTTTAAGTTTGTGGGGTTTTTACATAAAATAAAATAAACATGTATGTATATATATGTATATCTCAATACAAATGGGAACAAAAGTGAATGCAAAAAAATCATTAAAAGGACAATTGCATGTGACCAACTGAAACAGGTTAATAGATTTTAATATAAACAGTTTAGGAAAGGCATTTATGGAAGAAAGAGGGAGGAAAAATATTTAAACATGTGAATAGTGAAGTAATGCTATCAGAGAGGAGTAACTACTTCAGCAGGTTGTGAGTGGGAATATTAAGGTGAAAGAGCTGCAAATTAGAGAAGATAAAATTCACACCAGGAAATATCAGAAACATGACAGAACTGAATAACTTGCCTTATGCATATGAAAATCAGGCAAAATGAGACTAGATAAAATCAGAGAACCCCAGTCTTGGTGTTTGTTGTTTGTGGGTTTTTTTTCTCTGAAGATGATGACAAAATTCTCAGTAGTTTCAGTAGGAGCTGGTTTGTGCTGTCCCAAAGGCTTAACCACAGTTCAGCTCTGGGGGTGGAAAGTATGTCCCAGAAGTGGGGCCGAGAGAGAGACAGGGGAAGGCCTGAGTGGCAGAAAGGTGGTGCTATATCATCTTCCCTCTTCCTCCTCTCCCTTCCCTCCAGAAGGAGGATTTAACACCAAAAAACCTGCTGCACTATTAACAATCCTCTTCTTAATTTAAAGGCTGTTCATACACAACCTAAAGGTTGGGTTGAATTAGACTACAGTCCACAAGCTATTCTGCCTTATTCCAAGTGGTATGAAACACGAGGAGCAGGAGTTGATATTTATAACCTTAAATAAATTATTCTGATCAAGAACAGCCTGATAGCAAAGCATGTATATTAATTTCTTATAATCTGTCTTGAAGGCCATTTACATAATCAGTTAACTGAGAAATACAATGTGGTTATATTATCCTACTGTCCTCATTCATAAGTATTTTGCCTTAATCAGGGTGGAAAGTTCAACTGACGCCACATTTCCAACAGGAATCATACCTTCTCCTCATGTCACAAGGCCGCCTTACTTTCACCAGAGAAGAGTGCTAAATACATTGGCATTCTTCACACATGGCTCTAGTTTCCCCAGTTTCTGGGATATAAAATCTGAAATCTTGAATGTTTCATAGTTTTGCTTAAATGCGTCTCCTAAATTCAGTTTGAGAGAGAATGAAAATTACTGAGCTCTGTAAAAAACAAAACAAAACAAAACAAAACAAAACAAAACAAAACAAAACAAACAAAAGAGTTTTGAGCAAGAAGAGAGAGTAATATTTTTATAGTAGATAAGTCTGAGTTTTCATGGAATCTCATGGCAGGGATATTTCAGCAGAATGCCTCTGCTCTGCACATTCAGGGAACATGTACTGGGATACCACATAAATGAGTGGAAAAAGTCATCACAGCTATTTGAGAGGGAAATAATTGCATTTTATTACTCATTTGGGCAGCATGAAGCAACACCACATCTAGTTTGACCCTTTACTGTTGCTAACAAGTGTTGTTTAGTTTAATAAAAATATCATTATCTTTTACTTAAACTACAACTCTAAGTCATTATTAGAGCTGGGCAGAAGAAGGAAATTCCATTTAATGTAGTCCTTTGCCATTTCAAATTAGACTTTACCCTGATTTGGCAATGAAAATAAAATAAATGTGAACTTTGTCCAAGAGAAGGAATTGAGGGTTGGCCAGAAGGTCTTGGAGATATTGTTGGACCTACCTGCTTGAAGGTTGAGGAGCCAAAGCAGAAGGCAGTAGAAACCATACAGTTCTTCTCCCGTAACCACTTTTGTTTTGCAAACCCACGCTTAGCTTTCTGTATGTGTTTAAGTATCACTGACTTTACTGGGATTAAGCTCATGTTTAAGTTTGAATGGGGATGAATCCAAGAGAGTTCATAAATCCTCTCTTGCGAACTAGAAGGCTGATGGCTGGAAGCCAGCACAGCTGTAGTGGTGGTGCTCCCCAAGTACGCATAAGGACATGCTAGCCTGCCAACAGAGGAAAACACAGGTTCCTTCTGCTTGAAAAGGTTCAGTTGGAGTTTGGAAACTCCACCTCACCATTGTACACTCCTACAAAACAGAACTGATGCAGGGATACCATATGCTAGGCAAGGGAGCTACTTCTACATGTAGAGGAAGTTTGCACATAACGCAATTTTAGATAATGAAGTTTGTTTAGGAGGGAGCTAAGAGCCTGTGATGTACTGTCTCTGTATTTCTCTGTAGTTTAAGACGTAACAATTGCATATGAGGTGCTAACATAAAAAAAGGGGGAAAAGAAAGAGACAGTATCTTGGTATGACCTTTCCCCATCTTTTATCAACACTGAACAAGTTACCTCTTTAATCTGCTTAGTCTGTGTTGGCTGGAGGTCTGGGAACCAAAGCCTTCACTGGCAGCCCAACAGCCACTACTTCACTACCATCTTGGCTGAGTCAAACTCATTTTTATTAGCAACTAATTTATTGTATAACATAAGCAGCAGGAGGACATTTCAAAAACAATAGAAGTTTTCAAAGATTTATGAACTACTAAAGACGGCAAAATATGCTTTATACATAAACTATGAATACAAAGAGATTTGAATTGTCTTGAGGTTGAGGCATAATACTCTTGGTCCTGCACAGCAGCTACTTCTTTATCTGAGTTTACTAAGGTGACCAAGAAGCAACTGGGTTTCTGTTTACATATTATTAAAATCAAGATCACAATATGCATCAGTTCATGAAAATTCTGTGGTAAGAGTGTTTGCAACTATAATGGTCAGGAATTTCCTTTGATTTAATGTGAATATGCTTAAAACCTGTTACAAGAATGTTATTACATTAAAAGATGGAAAAGTAAAGGGTGAATATTAAACAAAACTTAAATGTGAAGAAATTGTCAGTCTGTGAATACGCAACATACAAAGCCTTATGAGCCCCCTAAGAAGAGACGGAAAATATTTCCTACCCTTACTTCCTTACTTATAAAAGCAGAAGATATTCAGCAAACCAATTAAAAACACAGTTTGGAATTAACTAAATCTATTCACAGATTTCTGCTAACAAATATTGTTGTTCAAAACTATGAATAAACAAAACTGAGTATTTTTAAAAGATGGTATACTCCATTTTCTATTTCTTGTTATTATTGCCATCTGCATTTCAAAAACTGTTCCTCAAAATCCTGAAACATCATTTTTTCTTCATTTCAGTGAGCAAACTAAGGAACCTGATTTACATTGCAGCTTTTAGGTTTGCTGCTGGAATTGTTTTAGATGAAAAGCTGGACTTTGTGTTGAATGATATTCTTCATGAACAATGCGAGGGAAAAATGTGAACTTTTCCTTGATAAAACATGTCCAAATTGAACGGTTTGGGATGTGTTGATAAAAACCAGAACACTTCAGTTAAAATAAGCTAAGATAGTGGATTAGGAGAGAAGTAGTGTGAATACCTCCTACTTCTTCTCCCTATAGCTGGCTTCCCCAGCTGAGCTATGTTCCTGCCTTGCACTGCAGCCAGGAGGACTTGCAAGATACAGCCCAGCTGGACAATGGTGGGACCATCCTGCATCCTGGGAGATGTAGTCTCATGGAGGAGGTGAAATCAGACAGCTTTTGGACTGTTCTATGGGGAAAAAAAACCCACAAGTGGGCTATCTTAGCTTCCCAACAGCTAAAAAGGACAAACAACCTGGTGTAAATATCTGCACTTCAGCCAAAGAGTGTTCAGGGTATGTGCAAGCACCTTTACTGTTCCTTGCCCTTTTATCAGTGAAATGTTGCACCTTGTAGCTTTTATTTTTTTTAGAAATATTGTCTTGTAAGTTGGGCAATTGGATCAAATACAAAGCTCTTAGCAGTTCAGTGCTGTCACTGTTTCCTTGGGCATATCCCTCATGCAAACTTGGATAGTATCAAGTGTTATTTCTAAAGAATACATACTTAACCAAAGATGCCTGTGCAGACTGTCTATAAACTTTCAGTAGAGCAGAACCTTACTTGTATGGCTTCATTATCTAATCTGTTTCTCAAAAAAAATCTATACAGTTCTCTAAGAGCCAGAGCTATGAAAGCCCAGTTTCCAATCACTTTATTCTTACAGTTGGATAAATTTTTTAATGAGTTATGAGGCACAAGCTTGTACTTTATTATACACTGGGGAATCCACATTGACTATCAGCAGTCACAATACAAGGATCTTTTTCCCTATATCTGACAGCATATTTTCATATCTTTTGAAACCTTTATCTTAATATCAGATTAGCCTAAATCTGGTCTGAACATTATAAGAAAGGAAACGAAGAGGACTGACTGAGCACATGAACCTTGCCTCCTTCAGAAATCAGTTAAAATGGCTCCACACCCTTATCAAAGGGATAGGTAAATTTGACACTTAGATTAACATGATTGATAGAGCTTTTCTGGTGGAGTAATTTAATTCTCATAGCCTCATAATTTTTTTCACCTTGCAAAATATTCAGTTGTCATCCCATTTTACTGGAACTTTTTGAAAGGAAAAAAAGGAGATATGCAATATTAAAATACCAAGTCTGCCTTTGTCAAAAGCGTCAGTGATTTGTAGTGCTGGGAAGTCCGGCGCGGCTGAGGTCTATAGTGAATTAAACCCTGGAAGTATGGCTGTATTTTAGTGCTGAGCCATCAGGTGTGAATATTTGCCTGGCTGAAGGAGCCCTCATTTGTTACTACTGGCTAGATGTGCTGACCATAAATCTGAAGTAAGGAAAGACACCGAACTGAACTGGCATCCCAACATACTTAGGCTTGTAAAACCCCCAAGTATTCTGTTATGTGCGCCCTGAAATATTGACGCCTGTCTGACTGGAACAAATAACCTTGTATGACTGCTTTTTGACATGGGCAACTGCGTGCAGAATAGGAGGTCAAACGTCTGAGGGGCAGTTCATTCGGCTCTCTGCAGCTATAGTTGCTCCAAGGCTTGAATTAACCCTTTCATTCCATGACAGCTATTTTGTTAAAAACAAAGCATTTTGTAAGACATACCAGTATTCTCTGAAAATGTGATTAATGAAGTTCTCGGGTTCAGGAGTGTATCAGGGAGAGAAAAGCATTTACCTGGAAGGAGGGAAGCTCAAATTCAACTACTTCACTGCCTGGTTCCTTGTGGGGAGCTGAGTTTGACTCTTTTTTTGTCCAAAGTGAGTAACTAATTTGTAGGTTATAGACAATATCCCATCTGGTCTCCTGAAATAGGTTTCTTTTCTTCATCCTTGTTTAAAAGGAGGTACTGGTTTTGTTCATGTTAGAACAGGCTTTGAAACTTCAGTATGTTTCATAAGCTGGAATTACTGCTTTTCAGCCAGCCTTAATGCGACCTTTGGTTTTTACCATGCCCAAGGGTAGTTATGTGATACTGTTTGATAGGTTTCTGGTAAATCCCCAGGAAGATCTAATGGGGAGGAGATAAAAGTAGCTGCACAGATAGTAATGCTCTCCTTATTCTAATATCTTGCTCAGAGCTAGAAGATCGAGATTGCAGTTATGATGCTTATTCTGACCACAGGAAATAGAGAAAAATGTAAAATTAACCACCCCAGGAAAACAGAAAATATCTATTTATCTAGTAAAGAAAATAAAGGGATATAACAATTTAATATTTTGAGTTTTTTTGATGCCGGTGGGTAGGCACCAGGGCTGACTGATAAATATTTAGTGCTGCTACACAGGCCAAATAAATTGAAGAGGCCTAAAAAAAAGGTGAAGAGTTCACTGAAAGACCTGACTGAACCAAGAGCTCAACATCAACCTGCCAAACCCCAGTGACTTGGATACTACCACTGTGTGCTCAGCTGCCTAAGGAGAGGCTCAAGATAGTTGACATCTGTCTACAAAGTACTTTTGCATATACCACAGATATTTCTGCATCATGTGGTCAGTGAGTGAGCTTGTCACAAAATATATAGGAAACTGCTCACCACAAATAAGCATCCAAAACTCTATATCCATTTAAAATGACTGCATGGAAAAGTGTTTTACTCTGTTGCTTATTCTACTGAGTATTAGATCTTTATGGGTTGTGATAGGGATGCTACTTCATGTCCTGTTTCCATCAACAATCATTAGTACGTCTGTTAGGACATCCAAGCTACAAACTGCCAGCCAAGACCTGGGTCACAGGCACTCTATTCATCTATATTAGTTGGAAAAAAGTAGTGTTCTATTGGCAGAAGAATTATTTAAGAAGAATTTCAAACCTTTTAATGATGCTTGACCTAGTTGTCTTCATTTTATGTGAATAAACATCAGGCACAAAGGGAAAGGAACAGTAAACAGGACTGCAGCCATAAAAGATGTGATTTTTGGGGCTTCTTTCTTGAAACAGAATTATCAGTTAGACACTGTGCAGTGTTTCAAGTCTACAACAGAGGTGTCACAGCCATATTGCTGTTGCTTGTTTTACCAGCATCCATTTTGAAGCCATTGTAAGTCTCTCTCTTTCTCCCTCCCACTCCCCCCCCACCTCCCTTCCTCCCTTGAAGTCATGAACTGGTCTTGTTTCATTTAAACTAAAAGAAAATATTTTGAATTATCTGTAGTAAATGAGACAGCGGCTGAAAATAGCAGTAGCAGCATTCAGTCACAGGGCAGTTTAGATAAATAGGAGGACAATTCTTTCATACAAAAAAGTCGTAAATTGCCTTTTTGCTTAGTGACCCTTCTTTAAAATCTTCACTAGCTGTATTTTCTTTAACTAGATTATTCCCAGCTGAGTGACTAAAGCTGCTAGAAAAGCATTGGCTTCATCTTGTTGGATTATTAAATGTTAAAAAGCTAAATTATATTTTATTCTAGACATAACTATGGATCTCAGCATGCCTTGCTTATGTTTCATTGCATACTGGATTCTTTCTGCTACACAGGCTATGCACACTGAAATTTAATTCCTTAAGAAATTTGTGCAACTCCCTAAATAGTTACAGAGAAATGCTGTTTATGCCTTTGGTATTTTTCCTGCAAATGGAAAAAGTAGAAAATATAAATTAAACCTTGAGGCATTTCATTTCTGTTATCAAGTCTCCTGTGATCTCTTTAAAGAGATAGATTTTTGGAAAATTATGGTCTGAGCAGTATCTTAGCACAAGATTTTTTTCTGCGGATGCAAAGCATTGTTAAAATGTTATAATTTTTAATTATATGATAACCAAACCTTGTAATGTTTGTTTTATATACATACATACATGTGTGCAGAACGGAAGTTATTATTCCTAACTTTCTGATTATCTGATTCAAAAATACCTAAATATCTGAAATCTGGAATGTAGACCTATAGTCTAAACTGTTCATCTACTCTCCCACATAGCTGATAAAAGAAGCATATCTCCTGAGGGCAGCTCATCCCACCTCACAGACAGCAATCTTAGGAGGGGATGAATTACTGTTTGGAAATATTTCTCCACTGATTGAGGAGAGAGCTCGTGTGATGATCTTAGACTCAACACTTGAACCTTTCAATACCTAAAATTCGGAGAGCTAAGTCTCACTCACAGACAATACGCCACTTGGCTAACTGGGATAGGCTTTGTCCCACCAAACCTTAGACATCAGCCACCTATATCTGACAAAATCCCTGGAGGCTGTCCGGGCTGAGGAGAAGTTCCTTTGTTCTGCAGTGGCCATGTAAAACTGATCAGAGAAGTTGTCTAATTCCACACTTCTACACAGATGACTTTTTCTGGAGGCCACTGTACAAGCTTCCCAGAAAGGCTGTGAAATCTCCATCCTTGGACATTTTCAAGACAAAAGCCAGTGCTGATCTGATCCAGTGCTGCTGATAGTCTTGAACTACAAGTACTTCAGTAGATCCCTTCCAGCCTACATTTCCGTATTTTATTTTTTTTTTCCCTACCGGTGACAACACAGGTCCAGATAATGAGCTTTGACACAAGCATTGACGGTTAGGTGAGATGAATGCCAGCTCTGGTCTTAGGCTGCTTCTGTACACAGTTTGCTCTATTTTGATTACAGAGAAGTATTCCTGTTGGTCTATGCTAACCAGAAACGAAGTCTTCAGTAGTAACAAATATTCATTGATGGTTAAGTGTGTTAACACCTAAATGTAGAAATGTTAAGGGCTATCTCTAGGTGGACTAATTTAGGGCAATCTGAGAAAGGCACTTAAGTTGGATGGAATGAATTCTTCAAAGTAAATATCCACCTGTTTTGATTACTGTGGCAGAAGCTTAGACAAGTAGCTGAAACTAGATATCTAACATGTAAATACCTAATATTAGTGATGGATGGATCATAGCTGGGAAGTCAGCTTTTTTCTAAAGAATTTTCTGCCTCCTTTTCTTTCCTTTTTTTAGTTACTAGGGAAGCATAGATTGTATTACAGATACAGCTGCTTGAAAGAAAAAAAATCTTCTTAAGAAGAGCAGTTTTACCTGGGGTTTTACTAAAAAAGGTGGGTTTAGAATTTCCCTGTCTAATTATTTTTCATTATTATGTTAGGTCTTTCACTACATACTGGTTTCTTAAATTTTGTTTCACAATATATTATACTTAAGTTCTTAATGGAAACAAGAACATTTCAGACAAACTAAATCTTTCTTTCCCTCCAACGCTTTTCATAGTAAGTAAAACACTGTATATGATCTTACTGAATAGGAATAAGGGTTTGGGATGTGCTCTTGGATAATGAAAACGTCCAGAAGAGGTGATGGAGACCAACAAATTTTTAAGCAATAGGATGGTGGTAGAACCCTAAGCTGCAGAGGAGAGCATCAATGACAGTGAAGGGACTGCTGCGGATCACTGCAGTAATGCTGTTACTATTTTTGGAGCATTACACATTAGCTATCTAACAGAGATATCAGCATCTGTTATTTGAAGATTTGATCAATTTAACAGTTCAAGTACATATCACTGTTTGTGGAAGATGATTGTTGTTGTGGTTTTTTTTTGATTTGTGGGTTTAGCACTTCTGTAATCTCTCACTTTTTCTGACTCCTTTCCTGCACTGAGGTATAGCAGAGATCTCACTTTAGGGGCATGTGCTGGCAGTCACTTTATTATCTGAACCCTTTCCATGTAACTTAGAGAGCAGCAGTGAACTCCCTGATAGACCTTATGGAGGTTCTGGCTCTTCTCCCTTTTCTGTTCTAGAAAGCTCTGTTTGCCATGGGGTGTTATTTGAGGGAAGAAAGAGATGTTCTGGTTATGATAAAATGTACTCTATCAAATAAATGGGGCTGGCAAAATTTCTGAAGTGTGGTTAGACTCTGGATTCATTTAATCTCCTCTGAAACTTTGTTCCATATTTTCTTTCTGCAATTGCACATGGAGGACTAGATCCCCAGCTGTTTTAAGTCAACAGAGCATCACTGACATCAGCTGTCTGTTACACAGGATAATCTGGGTGTTACAATGCTCTGGCACACAGAAACCTAGGCAGTGCGATAGTTTCCAGATCTGAACTGGCTCATACAGAAGCAGCTTGAGTCCCTGCACTGGACTCCCCTGTGTATCTGGTATTACTTCAGGTGCCAAGCCATGTGAACCAGTGAGACTTGAGAGAGTTGAAGCAGTCTGGTCATCGCTGTGCCCAAGTTACCAAAGCTTTCCAGACATGGATGTGCTAAAGACAGCAGAGGCATTGGGGGAGAAACCCAGTGGAGTCCAGCAAGGCCAACATTGGACATAAATTGGAGGTGTGAACACAGTCAGCTTTCATTCCAGAGGTGGGGAGTCTCTTCAAGTGTGGGAGCAGTGATACAGGCTCAACATCCAGCTGTGTTCCTCGGCTGCCAAAACCCTGTCAGGCACTAGATTGCTTCTGTGGAACAAGTTCAAAAGTGTCTTTTCATAAGGATACAGTATATCCCAAAGCCTATCTACCTGTCCAGACTATCTATACAATCTATTTATATATAATGGAGATTCATATGTTGGTTTGTAAGAGCTAGAGATCCAGTCCAAAGGCTAAAAGCTACGTTCACCTTCTTCTGTGGTATTTGAGTTAACATCACCTTTCCTTTAATAAGTAGAACCTAGATATTTAACACCCTTGAGAAAATACTTTTCCAATTTCTCACTGAAGGCTTTGCAGAAGAGGAGACAACAGACATTTAAAGAATCAGTTGCCTAAACATCTCTTGCCTGTTTAGATCCCTGAGGGCACCCTGTTCAGCCTGCAGGTGACTATGGATCTCCTATGGGTACTGACAGTCCCAGGTGATGGTGCAACAGCAATCCAGAAGGCACTGTGCCTTTTCTGAGTCAACTGAATTGAGTCCTGAGACTAGTCACTGAATCTGTATTTGACTTGCTGGGCTAGAGCTTCTGCAAGCAGTGGTCAAAGAAGACAACCCACCAGATAGTCCAGTGACTCCTGCACAGGACTGGCAGCCACATCATGTTAGCTATGTTTGGAGAGGAAGAAGTTTGATCATGAGCAGTGAACAATATGGACCAGCTCGAGAATGTGGCCATGGCTGATGCTACCTCTTAAACCGACTGTAGGGAAGATACACATTGTTTATGAAAACACGGGTAATGTTGTCCCTGACCTTTTTTCTTCTTGACTTTTTCTGGAAAACAGATTAATCTATACTATTGTGCAGTCCTTCAACTTCCTGGAGGTCTCCTTCTCATACTACTCTATAACCACTACTTATCAAAAACCTGTGGCTCACTGTTTTTGAGGTGGGACACAGAGTCTGAAAAGGGAGTAATAAGAGGCTAAAAGGGATCATGTGGATTCAAAAAGTGCTATAACTAACACTCAGCAAAGGCAAAACATGATTGCTTTAATTTGAGAGAAAATTGTATGTGTTTCCAAGTTTATACTACTTTTGACATGCTAGCAAGTACTTGAATAAATGTAGCACTTTACATACAAAAATTGCAACCCAAAGGGAGGCAGCAATAATTTAGCTCAGAAAAACCATAGAGCTCTCTATTTCTCATTTAGTTGGCAGAGAAGCCCTCCCATGTCCTCAGAAGAAATGAAAACAGATGAAGAAGTCCTGCATAGTCCATTCTCTAGTAGGAAGCAGATCATATTTCTCACATCTGTTACCAACATGGCGGATCTCTCTGTTCCCAGCAAAGTGATAGTCAGGATATCAATGATTTGAGGTTTTGCCTTTTCAGGAGATAAATTTCTCATCTTGTTTTGTCTTTTGTTAATTTTACAGCAGTTTGATGTTATGAAGGAGCTCCTCCTTTTCTGTCAATAGTACAAGGTCACCCTATCACAGTAACATAATACATCACCAGCTTGCATGCTTCAGGCATTTGAATAGATTCATTTTGTTCTGGTAAAATTTAGCAATGCATCTTTACTTCCTGCTTTTCTGTGGACAGTCAGTCCAATGTTAATGTCAAAAGTAACCGCGTGTTATGGTGATATACAAGGCTTAAAGAAAATCAGATATTGTAAAGATCTGAAAGTACAATGTCATAATGCTTTAGTTCTGGGAAAGTTTTTTAATTTTATGAGCTATAAATAAGTTGAATGATGGAAACCACCTAAACTTTTTATCCATTTGCCAACTTGCCAATATGCAGCAAGGAGAGAGAGACAAACAGGTTGACAAGCCTTCATGTCTGAATGCCATACAGAAAGAAATTCTGGGATGAAACTGAAGAACGACAGCACACCTGTAGCTTCTACAAATGATAATAAACTGTAGAAACTGCAGCCTGAAACACTTCTGAAATGTAAAAGAGCTATCTCTTTGGAGTGAAAGCTTTGGAGGCATTAAGTATACTGAGTCTCCCAAATTTTAGAGACGGAAATTGCCAGAATAAGTCCATATGACTTATGATCTTGTGGATCTCATACTCTAATAAAATGTCACTATTTGCTCCTACTTCAATCAGAGGTTTAGAGCACAGAATAATATTTAATCATAATATGTAAGGTAGTGGTTAGAAAAGACCTTGACAGGCTTGTATAATAAAGTAGGCAATCATGAAACCTAGTAACTTCTAGAAGTGACTTCAGAAAAGAAAGAGGTTGCATAAAATAGATGCAGGAAAACTGGGAGATCACTAAAAAGTAGCTACAACCATAATTTTTGTTGTTTATATGTTACATGGGTGAAGACTGAGGTAATACCAGCAGATAAACACAGACAAGTAATGAGCAAGCTCATTACATCAGCCATCAGTTAAAGAAATCCTGAAATACTTATAATGCACATCTAAACAGAAGAATATACAGTGGTGAAAAGTCAGGGATACAGTTGATAATTTTACATTCATTTGAGAAATTGCAAACAATGACATTGATCAAACACACTCGAGTTTAAAGGCTAAAATCCTGCCATTTTCTGCTCTATAGAAATACTTGCTAAATATTTCAGGATGAATTTTCAGTTGAAGGCTAAATTTGCCATAGGATTGGAAATCCAAATTCAAATCCAAAGATTGGAAAGCATGTTACTGGTGGATCATTTGAAAAAAATCAGTCTCTGAGAACAGCAGAATAGGCTCATTCTACTCAAATAGGTGTCACAGAAATATACATCATTAAATAATATACATAGAAGCAACAGTTTGGACAGTTGGTAAGAAAATGACACCTTGTCCGTGAAAGCTACACAGACAAAAAAAAGAAAGTGGGAGCAACTGCCACTGCACAGTGATTTTCATGTAATTTATTAGGTTAATACACAGGGCTTGTTTCTGTTATTATTGGGAAATAAAAAACGTGTGTCCATTTCAAGGTAAAGAAGCATTGGGGCTTTTGGTTCTGAATCAGGACATCACAGAAGGGATAAAACGCTTTATTCTTCCAAGTGATTCAAAAAAAGCCGAGATCCTTACTTTGTGTCTTAAGTTTTGGATGACAAATGCATTTTTAATTATGATGTTCCTTCTACTATGATTAGCATTGTTAGCAGATGTTTTTGCTCAAGAATCAAGACTATTGGAAACCAATATGTTTCTTAAACTAGCTATGTTTTTCCTCAAAGAGAATTCTGATCTAATTGGCATGTGTATTAAAGGGATTTCCTGTTCTAAATATACTGATTTCCTCAACTGTTGTGACTATGTGTAACATATGTCTCCAAAAGCAGAATATCCTCAATTACCAATGCTCCAGAGTTTATGCTGTGAAAGCTCAAAGATCTCATACAGTTTTTAAATTTCATTCTTAACTTCTGAGTTCAGTGGGATTTAGGGGCATTTATGACCTTTCATGACATACTGAATATGTTGCAGGATCAGGCCCTTAAGTCTTGCCACAAGAAAGTATTTAGAATATGACTTTCTGGATTTTGTCATTCTGAATGTCATAGAATTGGCTCAACAATCGCATGAAATTCCGAAACGTCTGGAAGGCATCACATTTCATACGGATGGTACCTACTAGGTTTAGGTAGAAAAGCTCCAAACAGTGTATTTTTTTATTATCATTTTTTAATGCTAGTCCTGTTGGAAAGAAGTTGATACACACATAGCTAAGGTCTTAAAAATGTAGAAAATCTCACCAGATCTGAATAAGGGTTTAACAGAAGGATTTAGAAGAGACTATTATGACAGCCTTGGGCATGTCGTAAGTGGGTCAGATTGGATATAGCAGAACAGATAGAAGGTGAAAGAACCAAGATTTGCAGGAAAAATGGAGTTTTAACAAGAAGTATTAAATTGAATGTGAAATATTACATCCATATGCTAGAGAAACCACATGTCGAACAGAAGGAATGGTAGACTATCAAAGCAGTGACTTAAAATTTGTTAGGTTTGGCAGAGCAAGTCATAATCAGTACAATAAACAGAACACTCGAATACTTAAATAACCTTGAAGGAATGTTGTAACTGCAAACGA
Source organism: Burhinus oedicnemus (assembly GCA_008921705.1). Taxonomy (NCBI): domain Eukaryota; kingdom Metazoa; phylum Chordata; class Aves; order Charadriiformes; family Burhinidae; genus Burhinus; species Burhinus oedicnemus. The sequence goes on along the minus strand of VFFE01007795.1, from coordinate 2,150,899 downwards.
TATTTTCCTCTTGATTAAAAAAAAAAAAAAAAGTGGGACCAATTCTGTTAGGCAGTATTATGTTTTAGGTTTTTTAAAATTTGAGGGTACCCAGCATTACTACATTTTGTTTTTATAGAAAATACTACTCTCTTGTAAAAACACTGCCGCTTGTTAAATATTGCATGAAAAATATCTACACTTTGTGAACAGTAAGTAGAAACAAGTACAGCATATACAGCAGCAAACTGCTGATGAATGTAAGTGCTATGTGTGTTACCTTACAGTATTATTTCATAAAAAATATCACACATTATTTACAGTATTGTCTCACTCTGTGCAATGCTGAAAGCTTTACCCATTCTTTTAGAACTTCTGAGGACACTATATCATCTTCAAAATGCTTTTTTTTCCAAGTATTACAGTATGTCACACTAACCAAGATGCTACCTGGAGTCAGAAGTTTAAATTGAGTCTCTTGTTTTTGCTTTAATGATTGAACTGAAGCAAATGTCATTCACAGATTTCAGACAGATGTTACAAAAAAAAAAAAAGGGGGGGAGAAAAAAAAGAGCTTATTTAAAAAGTAAACTTCCACAGTGTCTCATCATTTACACTAACAGCATATGAATCTAGAAATTACTAGTATTTACAAGCAGATATTACCTCTGATCCACAGGATGGCAGTCCTGCAAGCTGCAGCATGTAGGATGTATTATACATCTCTAACGTCAAGAACCTCTTGAGAAATCATATATTGGAGATGTTCTCTCTTTTTTTTGGCTTGTGGGTTATCTAATGCTCAGGCTGCAGCAATTTATGTTTGCTGAACTTTACATGAATTTTAGCTACCTTTCTGTGTGCTAAGATAACAAATCACACATGAATCAGTCAAGAAGAACACATCTATAAACAAATAATGTCCAACAAACAGTTTTTCAGTAATCATTCCCTGTAAATCCCAGTAGCAGTCTGAAAAAAGGAGATGTTGATGAAATCGTAACATTTCTTCCAGTTTCACAGAGATGAGAGCACTGGGTCTCAACTCCAAAGGTCCACAACATCTCTATTATACTACATCACACAACAAGGTGTCCCAAACAGGAAGGTGTTGATTGTGATTCAGCCTTTGTTTTCAGCTAGCATATACATAGACACACATTGTGAGTGATTTTAGCTGGAAGAGCCGGAATGCATAGACTTCGTCACTCACTTTGAAGGGGTATGCCCCTCAAGGAAGGGGTAGGTGATCACTGCTGCAAGATCCTACCAAGAAGCCTAATTAATCTCTGAACATTAGGGTTCATGAAAGACTGAAGTGCCTGAAAAGCATTTGATGTGATTTATAAGAAACTTGGACATTAAAATATATTGTTTCTGTTTGTCAGACACTGTTTCAAGGCATTTTATTATGAAATAGTCCCATCACTCACAGCAACCTTCTACAACATGGGAGAAAACCTATGTGTTTTTGTGCTTGTTCTTTAGTCTGGATTATCAGTGAATTAGCAGCAAATTATCTATGCAGTTATATTTGAAAGGAGAGGGGGCAGATACAGGGTGGATTCTCAAGGCAAGATTTTTTCTTGAAAATAGGGCTCTGTTCAAGTGGCAGGCACTTGTGGTAGCTATTCAGATGTGATCTGCAGGACTAGTCATACTTACACAGAGGCTGGGTATGGATGAGAAACAGTGCACTAGGATGCTTGCACCTCCTCCTGCTTTAACTGAACAGTTACCATCCGTAACTCTAATGTCTTTTGTTAAGGTTGCCCCAGTCACCTATGCTGTGCAATTACAGAATGACATTTTTGAGCAATTTTCTACTGAAGTAGATATACAATCCTTTCGACAAACTTAGATGTTTTATTGTTCCCTTTTCCCCATCAACTGCCAGCCAGAAACTGCGATGGCACCCTCTGCCAGGGCTTCATCTGTATTTCCAATCCACACAGGTGCATCAGCAAATGTTCAGCAGGGAAGAGCTCTGCTCTGCCCCGTTCCTCCCTCCAGGGGTGGAGGGCATCCCTCCTCCCTCCTGAGGAAAAGGCAGAGAAAGACGGAGAGGGCTCCACTTGGATATAGGGGAGTGGGAAGGAAGTCAAGAGGCAGAATAAAGAGTTTCATCCCTAATCCTAAAGCATTTCAAATGAGATTAAGGTCTCAGCTCAACAACTGGAGCACAGCTTTTTCTTCCCAAATTAAAATTGGCAAGTGTGTAATGAAGACTAATTGCATATTTTGCAGATTAAAAATATTCAGTTTTACTTACAGACTAGAATCAAGATTTTTTTGATACTGATTTGGGGATATTTACGAGTGATGCCTGTTTAATAGCGGAGATTTTTAATGGATGCAAAGTGTCGATCAGTGGCTGCAAAGAAACTCCCTCAGCCTCTTTGGTTCATTTTCTTCTTTGCAACAGCATAATAGTCTTGGCTCACTTCAGCTGTCATTAATGGTAGTACCATTGCTAGAAGAGGGTGATTAAGAACTCCTTAAAAGAATGAAAACTCCTGCAATCCCATTGCTTACTATAATGTACGTTACTGGACAGTTTAAGCCTGTAAAACTACTTTAAAGTAAATGAAGTTGGTATGGGGGGTTGCACATCCCAAAAGTTAGTTCCTTTTTTAGCCAGGCTGCCCTGAAAGCATCTTCTGTTTCTTGATCCCTAGACCAAAGGCCAAATGACAGCATAACTTGTGGCAAGCTGTGAAGGCACAAGTTCATTCCTGTCTCCTGCTTCTGTGTGGAATGGACCATTTCTGGGACCCAAAGGTACAGATGGTATAGATATAAACAAATACATTTTATCGTATCCAGTATCATGCCCACTCATATACTGGGAAATTCCCAGTTCTCCATCACCTTATCACTTTTTATCAGTGCAAGAAAGACTGAATCCAAAGCCAAAATCAAGTCTGAAATGTCTGGTTAATTTCTGCTGGGCTGTAAAGAACCACAAAATTCATCTGGTAATTCATATGCAAGTTTGAGCCAGACAACGAAGCCAAAGACTAAAGTAATATTCAGCATGGTGAATTGCTAAGGGTGTTCAAAGGGAAGCTCTTCCTCAGTTTATCCATTCTGGGGTCACTTATATTTTCTGTAGGGTTTTAAATGCTAGTCTGTTGCTGGCCTTTAGCCAGGCCCATTGCTGGCGCCAGAGAGACTCATTATTTTATCAGGCTTGCCTCTGTTACACGAACATTTAATTGTTTGTGGGATATTCTTAGAACACAGAAATGATAGATCTTTCTGGCATTCAAATGAATTTGTTCATTTGATTTATTTGTTTTCCGTAATAGCACAAGAGGTTTCGGCTGAATATTTATTTGGAAGGGCTTGGTATATAGAGAAATGTGAAGAAAAACAAATGTTTTTGTTCCATTCAGATTAGCTGGCTGTAGTGCACATGGAGAATACACAGCCCATGTAGATGCAGAAGAAAAGCCAGTATAAATATTTGCTTTACAGTATTCAATAAGAACTGCTAGAGGCGTAACTTGTTCCTGGGGAAAACTGCTTGAGCTCTGCCTTCAGTGTTAGCCACACAGCTTTCTGGTTTTCAGACTGGGTGTCTTCTTTTGACAGTAGTATCTAGAGGCTCTGACTAAGAGCGGGGTACCAGTCCAACACATGCAGAATATAGACAGAGCAAGTGTACTGATGTATGTTCACTCTTAAGAAAGCATAGGAGTATCGTTTCCATTTTTTGGACAGAACGAAGGCTCAGCAGGCTGTGTGCAGATGGCCCAGATGCCTGACTCAGGGACTAGAGTACCATGGTGTTTACACTAAAGAGTGCAACAACTAACCCAAACTTTCTCCTCTCAGGACAGCGCATTTGGATCCCTGTGCAGGTGGGGAGAGAGAGATGAGACAGAAGTAACACAGCAAGGCAAAATAATATAGGCCTCTATAATTCCTGTAACTCACTCCATCTAATTTAGATGTTGGCATTTCTCTCCATTGGCTACATAGACAGCACTGATTGACAGTCTTGATGAGAAGACAGTTTCATACATTTGCTGCTGTCCTGAAAGAAGATGTCATCCTGGTAGTGGTGACAACTAAAGGATGACCCGTGATCATTAAGGTAGCTGATTGTTGTAGAGGCAGTGCAGCAAATTGCCCAATGTCATGCAGTCGAGCCAGTGACCTGATAGAAAATCGTCCTGTGATCTCCTAAATCTGGCTGCATAATTGTCACAAGAAGAACCAGCACAGATCTAAATGACAGGTCCTGCAAAGCCGTGGACATATGTTGTGATGTCAGAGACTGTGCCACATTGCTACTGTAAATGATGGAGATAGGAAAGGAAAGAGGATGATATATCCCTTGTCTCCATTGCATAGCTGCACCTGACCCTATGGTAATATTTATCTCAGCATAACATTGAGGTGCAGTAATGGAGCATATGAAGGCTCAAAATTGCTACAGATTTCTTTAGTATATAAAGTTCTTCTGGTTTAGTTCTTGCTTTATTTTTAAAGAGTTCAGACAGACTGCTACCATGAAAGTGAAAATGTGAGTTTTACTTTTAAAAATCAACTTCTAAATCTCATGCATGTGGATAGGAAAATATTTACCAGTACGGTTTGCACCTTGAAAATATAGCATCATCAAGGTTTAATGATTATTTATCAGAGAAAGTAATTTCAATCTATATTAATAAAGCTGAAAAAGTTCATCTGGACTTAAAATTAATGGTATTTCAACATTATCAGAATGAAATATGCCTACGTTTTCATACTTAATTTTTTTTTAGAAATTATGTTCCACAACATTTTTTAACAATTTAATGGTTTTGTCTGTTGAAGACAGAAATTCCATTTATGAATAGCTCTAGTTGTTGAGGAAAGCTGGAAAAAATGATCATGGCAGGCTCAAAAACCAGAAGACCAATAAAAAGAAACAAAAAATCTAGTATTTCTTAATATTTGGATTTTATACCAATGCCATGAATGTTGGTGGCCTGACACTGTGGTTTGGCAGTCCTGCATTCATTCAAATCCTAAATATTTTTCAGCTCAGTTGCGCACTCAGACATTTGTGCATATGAACAATTTGCATATGAACAAGGCATCTGTGCAGGGATGAGCCCATTTGTTCTTAGCCATAGTTATTCATTATTGATTATTTATTATTCAGTCACATATGAATAGCAACACATTGTGGAAATTGTATTGTTTCAGAACTGCTGTACAAACAGGACTTAACCAGTCCCCAAAGCAAATCTCAAATATTTGTTGTGATAAAAACTCTAACCCTTCTATTGCTTTTTAACCACAGGTCTTGAAGAGCATCACGGTGAAAAGGCATGATGGTTATAGAAATGGGGAACTGAGGCACAGAGCAGTGAAGCGACCCTTCAGAGGTACTGCAATAGGTTAGTGACAGACTCCTGCATCCCTTCAGTTAGGCACCTCAGCCTTCCTTGGCTTCTAAGGATGCTCTGTTCTTGTGATAGTGTTAAAGCACTGAAATGCTTTAATTGCCAGTTTTTTGGACAAATTGTTCTGTGTGTGCTTGTCCGAAACGCGTAGCTATTCACTTATACTGCTAGACTCATATGGGATAGATTAATTTCTAAGCTGCGATTTTTCACAACCAAAATGTTCTTTGAGTAGTAGAGTAGTAGAAATAGCCGTTAATACAGTGCATATGCTAAGGGGAAAAATTTAATTTACTTAAGACTTTCTTGCAATATATACATGACTCTTCTTATTCTGCCCTATGTACTGAAATTTATTATTGTTTCCCTATTTTGACTCCTGTATTTTCTGACCCCTATTTCTTCTGTACTGTCCTGGTTGACACCGGAAGATTTGAGTTATACCAAACTTTCATTTCATGTAAAATTTGAGATTATCTCCCTAGGGACCAACGACAATTAAAATTGTTACTATTTATAGCCTACAATTATACATATGTGTGATCAGTGTCGTGGTTTGGGCCAGATTGGCCCAATCCGATGGAACGACAGATGCTCTCTCTCTCTCCTGCTCCGCTCAGGAGACAGGAAAGAGGGGGGAAAGAAAAGAGAGAAAAAGAGAGACTTAAGTGTTTAGTAGGAAATGAAATATACAAAGCCGTATCAAGCTCCCAGGATGACAATCACGTCACCAGCAGGCTCAGGGGAAGTCCCAGACTGGACTCAGTGACGGACAGGAACTGGATTCCGGATCTGGAGTCAGGATCAGGATCAGGATCAGGATCAAAGGTAGATGCAGAGACCGAGTC
>VFFE01007795.1:2081268-2144650 GCA_008921705.1 Burhinus oedicnemus | reverse complement strand
GAACATGGTTTTTTTAAACAAAAAAAAAAAAAAAAAAAAAAGTGTTTTTGAAACAACAAAGCTTACAAAGGGCTGAAATATTGTGACCAAAGCATAATGGCAATCTAAGAACAGATGGGAAGCCATGGCACAGAACATAATTCCAATACTCACACTATTTATATATTTTGTTACGGTAGACTAAAAAGAATGGAAAAAACCCCATCAAATATTCTGTTCGCAAATGAGAGCCTGGGGATATGCACCCATGAAACATGCAGTGTTTCTATAAAAAGAACCTATTTCAGCAAAAGAGATGGAAGTTACCTAGTACACTTGGTCAGAGCACTGTCTGGAGAAGTAGGAGAGTTTGGATCAAATCCCCGATGGGGCTGCAAACCAGAGGGTTTTAGACCATGACCTTCACATTCCAAGACCATCCTCTTTTCTGTCTTGCTTTCCTTGTCTTCTGTTTTTCTGCTCCAGTCCCATTAACCTTGGCAAATCTCAACGCAAATATGTATTTCTATCAATTTCCTGAACACTCCACCCCCCTGGAAGCCCCCTGAATACGAGAAATCATCAGACTGTCTAAGAACAAATAAAAGAAGGATAACAAAGCAGAATTGTCTGTTTTCTTACAATGTGAGCCACAGTTAGAAAATGCATTGTCTCCCACTCCTTATGCCTATTTATTGAGTGCCTTCCATTTTATTAGATATAGTCTTACATAGATACAGAGATAGCTGAGCAGGGAAACCAGAAATGGCTTACTTGGGAAAAAGCCCCAACGTTTATTTGATTTTTAGCCTTCTTAAATGCAGGTGAGGATAAACACCTGCATCACAAACCACAGAGTTTTCTAAGTCTCTGGCAAATGCTTGCTGGCCTTCAAAATCTCTGAATTTATCATTTATTTCTCAGCAATGAAATGTAACCAAGGAGACACACATTCCCAGACAGAATATCTTTAAGTAGCATAGGCTCCCAGACATGGATAAGAAAAGTAGAGAATTGCTTGCTTGTAGCCTATGAATTAATATTACTGTGAATATGTGTTCTTAGAAACAAACATCCTGCAGACAAAACCTAGAGCTGGCTGGCAAAGGCACCCATCAGTCTGAATCTGACAACTATCTGGTCACATATTTAAAGACAGTCTTATTAGCTTCATCCTAAGGAAGTTCAATGAAATCTTTGAATTTCTTTGAGAAATTCCACGTGACAGGAATTTCAATTCACATAAGACTCTTGATGCTACGGGCTAGTTAAAAGGCTTTGATTTTCATCTTTCTCCTAGTTCCTTCTAGCAAATACAGAATCAATCTCCCATAGTTCTTGGCACTTTGTAGTGCAAAAGACCATCCATGAAATGTTCTGATACAGTGTCAAGAATGATGTGAAGTTTCTGGACAAAATGAGAGCAGATGACAAGCTGAGGTAAGTAGTAATGACTCCTGAGTTTAGCTGATATATACACTTGGCAGTCACATACGTGTTTGAAGTTTTTGTGCCTTTTTATTTTTTTTTACTTTAGTCATCTAACAGGGAAACAGCTTGATCTTTTGAAATTAAATTAGACAAGCTGTTAATGAAGACTAATTGCTTTGCATAATTTAAAGTATGTAGAGAGAGCTCCCTTGATTGGTGGAAGCTGTACTTGGGTTTGCACTGGGGCTGAAGACAAAAGATATCTCCAAGTCATTCACCATCCTCCTAATCTGTAACCAGACTGAGAGCCAAGATGCCCCCGAGAAAGTTAAAGCAACCCAGAAATATGCATCACTCCTCTTTTATTCTGCCCTGTCTTGTAACTTAGCTGTGCTTTCATGTTTTCCTCCCTAGGGAACGTGACTGTCCGCTCAGCGCAAGGTTCTCACTTCATTGACAGAGACCCTTTCCATGCTCTGCCGGAGAAAACCTTGTTACCTCATGAAAGCCAGGAGCCACAATCTGCCCTGGAAGTTTTACACTTCAGGAGGTGTGTTTAGGGAATGGAGGCAGAGACTGGAGGGAGAGGGGGCAGGGTGGAGCTCGCATTGCCCAGCGCAGGCTGCATTAGGCACCTACTAAAGGAGGCCCCCAGCAACATGAGGAAACCTAAGTCAGGGTGACTGGGGTTTTGCCTTCTGTCATCCTAGTGATGAACATTCCCACGTTCCCCCCCCAGCACTAACCCTGTGGCCAAATATCAAGTCTCTTCAGGGCACTTATCAAAAATAGAAAACTAATCTGATTTTTTCCTCTGGATTAATTTTTGGCTGAACCAGCTCACCACCTACCAGACATGAGGGAGAAAGAATAAGAATGTACAGCTGGAGGTGGAGGTGGGACTTGCCACACCACTGACTTAGATCAGCTTAAAATGCTGTTGAACTGCACTCCTGAGGTCGATTCACAGCCTAGTTTCTCTATATAAAAGTAAAGGAGTCACTGGAGAGCAGTAGATTCTGCATAAGGCGAGTTAGAGCTTGCTACACCTAAGCTAACTGCCTCAAGTCAGCAGTGGGACCCCCCATGTTGAAACATGCTGTATGCACTAATGATACTCCGGACACACTTGGGTGACTGGTGGGTTGGATTTTTTCCCCAATGTTTATTGATTTAGCAAACACAAAGAAAGGAGTGCCAAATCTGGCAGTTATTAGTGACTACATGCTGTAGCCTGCTTGTGAACGTACAATGTTCTGAATTATTTTCTGAAGAGCCTAGCTTAACACAGCCTGATTTAACTCAGTTACCCTCTTCACAGATTATTACCTCACTAGCAACTCCTCTGCCTCTTCTTCCAGTCTGCTTTCTTGCTCGTAGCATAATTTCTAAGTTAAAATACATGGATACAACCCAGTCCAGTATCTCTGGGAGCACTCACACTGCCAAACTTTAATCATGTAACTTTATGTGTTCAGGTGAGGAAAGCCACCTCTCCCGGAGCTACTCACTGGGAGAAGCTCTTCCAGAAGCACATGAACTGTGCTTCCTTTTTGAATCACTGTGCAAGACCCAGTTGCTCTCTAGTGATCGTATAGGGAGCCTAAGGAAATGAACTTCTAATTTAGACAGATGAACTAAGTACCCAAAATTAAGCACTTGGACAAAAGTGTCATCAAAATATTTTCCATTTTCTTTATCTGCAGAGTGAAAAAACCTTAAATACACATGCAGCCAGGCAGTGTAAAGTGCTGCATAGTTCATTTTGAGATCACCCAATCTCTAAAGCACTATCTAAAGCACAGTTAGGTAAAAGATTGAAAAATGGCAGGATTCCTCTATGGCCATGAACCAGGACCACTATTCAATTTTGAGAGAAGTTATTCCCCGTTTACATTGAGGTAAGTGAGATGAAGATCAGACAGTGCAAGTGAAGTATGGCATTTGGAGAAACCTTTTGCTGAACTGTGGAAATTTTGTAGATGAGCTCAGTTTCTGAAAACACGAGTTGCTGCACTACTTGGTTAAACACCCACTATATTTACAGCCAGAAAAAAGTGCTTACACGTTTATTTCTGGAGAACAGTGACATCTAGTGAGCGTCCTGACAAATACTGAGCATTCCCTGGGGTCTTTAAGACTGAACTTGCTACTTGGGCTCAGTTTGTTGTTCTGCTATTTGAACTTTACAGTTCCTTGAATCTCAACTGCGTGTGCTGCTCATCTCTGACAGCGTCTAATGAATACAAATGGCAAAGTAGCTGTGAGCCAGAATGGTAAGGGGGTGGGGTGACTTCGAAGAGGGGACTTAAGCATGATAAATAAAATGTAGGTACGTGCCCTGGGACAGATTTGCTGCAGCAGAGGAATTATGGTGGTAGCAGTGTTGCCTAGGAGACAAACATCAAGCTGTCAAATGGTCAGGAGCTGCATCAGCCAGGAAACCACAAAGTCTAAGTGGTTCATTAGTTCAGCACTATTCTGGTAGACTTTCTGTTCCTGGGCTCCTGGGAAGCTCCCAGCAGAATTCACAGCTGCCTTCTCCTGCTGGAGATCCCAGGGCGTGTACCCATACTCACTTCCACTTGCAGCCACGAGGACTTCCCCAGATACTGGTTTGAATTCATCCATCAGGTAAAGTCTGCACTTTCCTTCCCTACTGGGGTTCAGCCCAGGACTGTGAGAGTGTGTGGACACATCCGTGTAAGAGTAAAGATGTTATAGCTTTAAAATAAAATGCTTTTCAAATTAAAAATACTACTCATTTTACATTGCAGCTCTGTGAGTAAGTGACAACTGGGATGATCCTCCAAGGACCCCTGGGTGGGGGAAGGGATGTCAAAAAGAGCTGGAAATTTGCTGTAAAGGAACAATTCTCAACAATTGCAGTGAATCACACAATGAACTTGGGAATTACAAACAGTTTTGAGGTACACATACACCAAACTGGAATTCTTCAGCACTCCACTGGCATCCACAGCTGGACACCTCATTAGCACTTGGTCTTTTAAAAAACTGGAGAGGTGAACTTTCAGCTGTGTCATAAATTACCCTTATATCCAATCCCATCTGTTCAAGCTGTAATCATGTATTTTATTATGTATATTTTATATATTTTATTATTATTCAGCAGTGTTTTTTAAAGACATTTAAATCTAAGGAAAGAGTTTTTCTATATCTATGCCAGTTTAAAAATGCAGAATCCTTTTACACCTAGATTATATGATATCACTTTCATCTGCCAGCATTTGAAGAAACTCAGTAATAATGATGAGAAGGCTTGGATTGGTGGAAAACTAAAGGTAATTAAATCTTTACATTATGTGCTATGTAGTTCTGAGACTGGAGGATGAAAAGTTTATTTTACATAAATGTCTTATCATAAGCTAGTTGAATGGATGAAATCCCCACTGTTATGTGAGTTTTTTATAATTTCCTGTGCCATGCCATTTACACTGTTGGGTTTTTTTCTTTTCTCTCTTTTTTCTTTTCCTCACTGCCAATGCTGGAAGCGTGCACACATTTGAAGAAAACTTGTGCAAATATCTCAAATGTCAGGAATAGAATCTGAAGACTATCCCGTTGTATTACACTTCTTCTTGTTTTATCTTAACGAAAGTGTAGTATGTGGCCACCTCATGGAAGCTGCATTTTAATGGGTAGGCACAACAGAACCAAAGCAAAGTTTTCTGGGCAAACTTAATCTTGATATTTCCCATCTTCTGCGCATTTGACTTTGCTACCATAACACTCTGTGATAGAGTCAAACATGCCTCTAGGATCTTTTCTAATGTTTACAAGGCAGATGCATTTAATTTTGTGGAAGATAGTTGTTGTGTCCAGAAAAGGAGCTTGAGTACTGCCGACTGTTATAACCACACTGCTACCAGCACAGACTGTCTCTCAAGTCTTGTCTCATCCCTCTCGGAACAAGGGCTTTTCTGCAGAGATCTACTGAAAAGTTTGCTGCAATGAGAGAAGAGTTGCAATGTATCAGTGGAAACGTGACACAGGAGCCAGGCTGTGTGGCAGCCGGGTTATGGGGACAAGCCACAGCCATGTGATAGAAAGTGTTTGTAGGACAGAGGGAGCAAAATCAGTTTTCCCCCTTACACCACCAACAATCTGACAAACGCACTGCGGAAGGACTGAGATCAGGTGCTGAGAAAATTTATCTTACAGTGAGGTCTTAGAAAACCTAAGTGCTTTAAGAATAAATCTTCAGCAGTTAAGAAATTTTGTCATTAAGCATGTGCTTTGCTATTTCGTTCCTTGTTGCTAGGACATCTAGTTTATGGTCTCCTTAGAGATCATATTTTAGATGAAGCAATGGATGGAAATTATTTAATCTTAATGCTACACGTCCAAGAGAGGGCTCTTTGACACTAATTTGGGAATCCAGTGCAGCCTCCTGTCAGATTAAAAAGTCAGATGAGCGGTCTGACGTAGGATTGTATCCAAAAAAGACAGAGCTATAACAGTAAGCCTGTATTTAGCCATTCTTAGCTGGTTTAAAAGCATATAAGTTTTAGCAATAGAGTCTAAACAATGAGGTATTTGTCTTTGCTGTGTAAGTGTAAACATAATGTTTCAATTGAAACCTTCCATACTGGATGATTTTTCTCTTCAGTTTGCATTTTGTAAATAACTTGGAATTGTACAGATTCCCAAGAGTCAACAACAAGTTGAAATCATTACATGGACAATGTCCTCTACGACCTGAGCCACTTCGAGCATTGTAGGCTATTTTCCCGCTCAGGATACCAGCTGGTGGAGGATGAGTGATGCATTTTGTCTGTGGCTTAGTAGCTCTTTTCTGGTAACAAAGTGTAGGAAAAAGCAACAATATTGATTCAAAGATGGTTATTAGTAAAACTGTAATGTTAAATCATTCCAAACTTGTCAGAGTCTTTTTCTCAATTTGAGAAGGTATTTGTGATTATTTTTATACCAGCGATGACTGGAAAACATAAAAATAGGTATTTATGGGTTAGGTTTTGGGGGAATTACTTTCTGCTAGGAAATGCTCTGGGTAAATAAAGGAATTCCTCATCCTTTGTTAGTTAACTGAGGAAGAGTTAGACCACCATTGCACCTCATTGGAAAGAGCAAGGCGTGTCTCAGAAGGCTGAAAGAACTTTATTGTCAAGAAAAAAACCCTCATGGCAGAGTTGAGTATCAGAAAGATTCTAGACTTCAAAAGAAAAAAAGATTATTCTCTTCAGAAACAAAAAAAAAGTAGTGACACATAGTAGCAAAGGGGGACACAGCTTTGGTTTGATGCTGCATGATGGAAACATGTCCAGAGTAAGGGTGGACAAAGACAATGAGTCTGTAGACAGTATGAAGCCCATAATTCTGACCTGATGGGCACCTCCTTTTCTGAAGTTATAAAAAAATGAGATTATAAAACAAGTAGCCAAAGAAAGCATTTGTTCCTACTCTCAAGTTTATCGCAATTTTCATAGTGTGTCCGTTGGCTTACACAAATGGAGAAATAGCCAGATAAATGAAAATGAATGGTGAAGCAAAAACTCTGCAATACACCACTTGGGAATACTGACTCTTTTCATGAATGTTTCTGTAATATGATGACGAGACTGCATTGTCCTGTGAAAGACAAAGTGGTAAAGCATTGCTAAGAAATTAGATTGATACATCTATTTTGAAGTTTCTGCCAGGATACCGATTTAGTAATTAAATATTAAGGTGAACAGAGAACATTAGAAAGACTTATTTTTTATGTAAGATTATTGAGATATATTTATATGATTATTATTTTTGACAACTCCCCAAGTGACTTATTTTTATAAAACCACTTTTCAGATTTTGTAAGACTTAAAATTTCTATCCATTGATCATCTACAACCCTACAGGTTAGGTTATCTGTGATACATTACATAGGCCTGATCAATCCTCAGCTGTAACTGCTGATCCACCTACACGCTACCTTTGTTACTTATGTTACATTAAATGAGATTTACTGCTACCTGGAAGAAGTAGATATTCTGGACTCCATATGGTTAGACCGCACTCAGTGATGTGGTCTTTGTTAAGGCCTTTTCACAAAAAGGATAAATAAAAAGAATTAAAATGAAACAGCCATTCATTTTGCTTCTGCTCTTTTTTTTAATTTTTCTTTTCTATGAATTACGAAGTCATGGTTAATAAGCACAATTATTTTCCTTGTCTTTAATCACTGTGTTCCCTAGGTGTTGGTGAGGGAGCCCATGTGACTAGGAAAGAAGGACTGGAGCCCCTAGACTGGCATTAAGAGAAACAATTACTAAATGTTGGCCTCTCATTTTTATTTCGCCAGCTTATGAATTGCAGAGGGGAGCTTTGTTTATTTGTTTGATAAAATTACTTGCTGCTCAGCAAATTGGAACATGTTTTTTTCAACCCACAAAGAATCTGGCATTCTTTTCCAAACTATGGTGTTTACTTTACTGTCCACAGACCCCCATGCTTCTATTGCCGTCTCCTCCTGTTTCCCTGACCACTTTTTGTCATGTCTATTATGTTTTCTTTCATCCACTATTGTACTTAATTTTTTTCCTTTTTCAGTCAGACCGCATCAGAGTATTAATGCCTGTGCTGTCTCACGTTGCTAATATTTTCCTTTCCACTCATACCTGTTTCGATATTCCACTTTAAGCTTCTCCTTTACACTGCAGAAGCAGGTTGAGAAAGAAGTTCCCTGTATTCCATTCTGCCACCTTGTGACTCCTTGTTGCTAAGAGTAGTAGTTACAAGGAAGTCCTCCTACCTTTGCAATGAAACGTGTACTTTTGCTCGGATGGAATGGCAAACAAGCATTCCAGCCAGCAACTAGAACTGGAGTATCTTTAAGATAGAGGAAATTTTGAGAGAATTTTGCTTCCAGCTGAAAACAAACAGCAGTCACCACCTTCAGAAACCCTCAAGCAGACACACTGAAAATGTTAGTTCTCATAACTCTGCCAAATCTGGGACAACGTTTTACAGTAACAACAATAGATACATCCTGACATCAGAACGGCTCTTAGTTTCAATCAAAAGCTTGGCTCTATTAGAGATAATATCTTTTTAATGGGTACCTCTTGGTGTTAACAGATAGAGTCAATTTTGTTGCAATAAAATTAAGCAAAGTCTCCAAAAGAGACATGGAAAATTTCACATCAAATCTTTAAAAAATGATAGGCTTTAGAAGCAACCAGTAAAAAAACCCACCCTCTAGTAGAGGATGCCAGGAAACCTTAATTAGAGAGTTAAAAATTGCAGATGCTCTGAAATTTTTATTTAAGTGTTCTCTGGCACTTCCCTAAAGAATACATTGTGTTTTATTTAAGAATCACAATAACACTTTAAATTCTCAACAAAACTAGGTATACCTGGGTATCTAGGCTTGCTAGGAAATTGTCATACAGTCCTCATAATTCATAACAATACTTCCAAACCTGTAGACTGGAAATTGGATAAAGTTTTGCTGTAAAAAATTTCTTTTTAAAATGTGCACACTAGACTTTTTATCTTTTTGATGATACCTTTATTACCCTCTTTAAAAGTGATTTCAATTTAGACATTACTTAAACATTATATTATATATATTTAATATATTTTTATATATATTAAGTGGGATAAGAATTTGTTATAGGCTGCTGCTTTCCAGTTTATATGTATAAAACAAGCAAACAAAAAAAACCACCCAAGAAGTAGTATTTCTAATAAGAAAATCTGTGACTTCTTTAAAGATCTACCAGTGTGCTGCAAGCTCCTCAAACTCAGTGCGTAGACCCATACTGTTCAACTTAAACCAATTTGTTGTTGTGAGACTGGTCTTCCTTCCAGAATCATATTAAGTAACATGGCTAGCATTTGCCTGATGTTGTTTATTCTTTTCCCCATCTTCTTCCCTAGAGGAAAATTGTTTGAGAGGGATTTCAGAATAAATATTATGTGCAAAGGGGAGTTTGAAGAAGTATGCCTTAGACTTGGAATGAAAGTAAATGAGCTTTTGCCATGGCTCTTAATACCTGTGGAATTTCATTCCATGGTCTTGACTGGTCACAGAAAAGGACTTTTTTAGGACACCCATGAACTTCAGTAGGATTGTCTGTGTGTGTAACTAGCAGTATGAGCAGAAAGGTGAAGATTTGATACTTCAAAACAGCCACCAAAGTTAAAAAAAAATACCTAGAGACAGATAAACATAGAGTTTATGCAGAGATATTACTGGGCCCAACCTGAGATGTCACGGGGTGATCAGGTACCTTCTCCCTTAGCAAACGCATGCATAGCTTCAGACTGACATGAAGAGATAAAGAGTTCTTCTTACTAATTATCTAAACTTTCTGGCTAGGGCAGTTACATTAAGATCTTTACATTTATGGTATGTCATGTGTCTAATAAAAAATTAATCAAATTATACCCGAAAGCAAAATAATTAATGAAAAAATTCTTCTACTCACTGAGTGTCTGAACAGTGTCAGGCTGAATATTTTACTTGTTATTTGCTGAGGACAACTGCTATGACTCGCATTCACTAATGTTCCATGAATGTCAGTTCATTATTGAAAGATTACAGTTTACTGTCCATGTTCTTGTCAATCACAGAATCACAGAATGGTAGGGACTGGAAGGGACCTTCAGAGATCATCTAGTCCAACCCCCCTGCTAAAGCAGGTTCATCTAGAGCAGGCTGCACAGGATTGCGTCCAGGTGGGTTTTGAATATCTCCAGAGAAGGAGACTCCACAACCTCTCTGGGCAGCCTGTTCAGTGCTCTGCCACCCTCAAAGTAAAGAAGTTTTTCCTCATGTTCAGATGGAACTTCCTGTGTTCCAGTTTGTGCCCATTGCTCTTTGTCCTCTCGCTGGACACCACTGAAGATTCCGGCCTCATCCTCTTGACACCGGCCCTTTAGATATTTATCAGCATTGATCAGATCCCCTCTCAAGTCTTCTCTTCTCCAGGCTAAACAGACCCAGGACTCTCAGCCCTTCCTCATAAGAGAGATGCTCCAGTCCCTTGATCATCTTTGTAGCCCTCTGCTGGATTCTCCCCAGTAGTTCCTTGCCTTTCTTGAACTGGGGAGCCCAGAACTGGACACAGTACTCCAGATGTGGCCTCACTAGGGAAGAGTAGAGGGGGAGGATAACCTCCCTGGACCTGCTGGCCACACTGTTTTTAATGCACCCCAGGATATCATTTGCCTCCTTGACCACAAGGGGACATTGCTGGCTCATGGTCAACTTGTTGTCCACCAGGACTCCCAGGTCCCTTTCCACAGAGCTGCTTTCCAGCACGTCAGCCCCTAACCTTTACTGGTGCATGGGGTTATTCCTCCCCAAGGTGCAGTACCCTATACTTGCCCTTGTTGAACTTCATTAGATTTCTCTCTACCCAACTCTCCAGCCTGTCCAGGTCTCGCTGAATGGAGGCACAGCCTTCTGGTGTATCAGCCACTCCTCCTAGTTTTGTATCATCAGCAAACTTGCTGAGGGTACACTCTGTCCTCTCATCCAGGTCATTGGTGAATATGTTGAACAAGACTGGACCCAGTACTGACCTCTGGGGAACACCGCTAGCTACAGGCCTCCAGCTAGACTGTGCGCCGCTGATCACAACCTTCTGAGCTCTGCCATTCAGCCAGTTCCCAATCCCAATCACTGTCAACTCATCTAACCCACTAACTTCCTAAGCTTACCTATGAGGATGTTAGTGGAGACAGTGTGAAAAGCCTTGCTAAAGTCGAGGTAAACAACTTCCACCGCTCTCCCCTCATCTACCCAGCCAGTCATGCCATTATAGAAGGGTATCAGATTGGTCAAGCATGATTTCCCCTTGGTGAATCCATGTTGACCAGTCCCAACAACCTTCTTTTCCTCCACATGCTTAGAGATGATATCCACAATGAGCTGTTCCATCACCTTTCCAGGGATGGAGGTAAGGCTGACTGGCCTATAGTTTCCTGGGTCCTTCTTCTTGCCCTTTGAAGGCTGATGTGACATTAGCTTTCCTCCAGTTTTCAGGCACACCTCCTGTTCTCCATGACCTTTCAGAGGATGGAGAGTGGCTTAGCAATAACATCTGCCAACTCCCTCAGCGCTCATGGGTGTAGTCCATCAGGGCCCATGGATTTGTGGGTGTCGAGTTTGCCTAAATGATCTCTAACTCGATCCTCCTCAACCAAGGGAAAGTCCTCCTTTCTCCAGACTTTTACCTCCAGGGTCCGGGATTCTTGAGGGCAGTAAAGACTGAAGCAAAGAAGGCATTCAGTTACTCCGCCTTCTCTGTATCCTCCATCACCAGAGCACCTAACTCATTCAGCAGTGGGCCCACATTTTCCCTAGTCTTCCTTTTACTACTGATGTACTTGAAGAAGCCCTTCTTGTTGTCCTTGACATCCCTTGCCAGGTTTGATTCCAAGTGGGCCTTAGCCTTCCTCGTTGCATCTCTCCATACTCTGACAACATTCCTGTATTCCTCCCAAGTGGCCAGTCCCTTTTTCCACATTCTGTAAACTTCCTTCTTCCATTTGAGTTTTTCCAGAAACTCCTTGCTCATCCATGCAGGTCTCCTGCCTCTTTTGCTTGATTTCTTACTCATAGGGATGCACTGATCTTGAGCTTGGAGGAAGTGGTGCTTGAATATTAACCAGCTCCCTTGGACCCCCCTACCTTCTAGAGCGCTAACCCATGTGATTCCTCCAAGTAGGTCTTCGAAGAGGTCAAAGTTAGCTCTCCTGAAGTCCAGGGTTGCAATCCTACTTATTGCCCTTCTTCTTCCACACAGGATCCTGAACTCCACCATCTCATGGTCACTGCAGCCAAGGCTGCCCCCAGCCTGCACATCCCCAACCAGTCCTTCTTTGTTTGTTAGCACAAAGTTCAGCAGCACACCTCGCCTCATTGGCTCCTGCACCGTCTGTGTCAAAAAGTTATCACCAAGGCTCTGCAGAAACCTCCTGGACTGTGTGTGTCTGGCTGTGTTGCCTTTCCAGCAAATATCAGGGTGGTTGAAGTCTCCCATGAGAACCAGGGCCTGTGATTGTGAGGCTACTTTCAGTCGTCTGTAGAAGGCCTCATCAACTTCCTCTTCCTGATCAAGTGGTCTGTAGTAAACACCCATAACAGTCTCCCAGTAGCCTGCCCCTTAATTCTTACCCATATGCTCTTGACTCATTCTTCACCGCTACGCAGAGCTCGGTACATTCCAGTTGCTCTTTCACATAAAGAGCAACTCCACCACCACGCCTTGCTGGCCTGTCTTTCCTAAAAAGTACATAGCCATCCATGACAGCATTCCAGTCATGCGAGCTACCCCACCATGTCTCTGTAACTGCAATGAGATCATGGCCCTGCGACTGCACACAGATCTCTAGTTCATCCTGTTTATTCCCCACGCTGCATCCATTGGTGTACAAACATTTCAGAGAGGTAATTGAGCACGCAGGTTTCCCTGGAATGGTGTAAGAGGATCCATCATAGCCATACACACCCTTGAGGTGGTTGGCCTTCTGGTTCTCATCTTGGAAGGCAGCTAAGGAACATTTGTTGCTGCTCTGGGTGACCTGGCTTATTCTGCAGTTGGATGCGATGGCATGAGCATTGCCATTTTGGACCCTACCCCCCGAGTCCTTCAGTTTAAAGCCCACCTCACCAACTTGGCCAGCCTGTTGCCAAAGATTCCCTTGCCTCTTCTAGGCAGGTGGATTCCATCCCTCCCTAACAGGTTACAGTCATCAAAAAATGTCCTGTTGTCATCCAGCTAAGGTGCTGCAGGTTTTGATGCACTAAAACCTCAACTCGAAGCTGCAAGTATATTTTAGAAACATTGTTTGAAAAGCCAATGGGCAGCCAAATCAGGCAAATTTTCTATAAATCAAGCTTTGTGCTTATACAAGAAAATAGTAAATGTTAAACCAATCTGAGAGAGATGACTGGCTGTTTGGTCCTGTTTACTTCGGTTAGGAGAAGAAAGTCAACTTTGCACAAAATTGCATAGTCAATTAATTATATTTTGACTGATTTCTCTTTTATTTCCTATTTCAAGGAATGGTACACTTCTTGAAATATAACATCAAAGCAAATCGTCTGAGGCTAATACTGAAACCAGACAAATGCCCAAATTCCCTCATCTTATCTGAACCTGAATTTACCCTTACAACTACGGATTAGAACAGACGTGCCTGAAGTTTGATTCACTTGAGATAGAAGCTCTTTATTATTATTATCTCTACACAAATTTAGTTACTTCTGTGTTGAGAGGTTTGAATCTAGCCTATAAATGGTACCGTGCAACTTTAAATATCAAGCACAGCTGCATCATTTAGAGATGGGCTGTGTAGTTATTAGTAACCATGGGTAACTTGCCTCCCATATTTAAAAGCGTATTAGTATACACACACATATTTGTGTTTTTTTCTACCAGCATTTAATGAGAAAGGCATATCATATTAAATTACTTTCACATAAAATAACTGACTATGCAAATAAATGTACTTCAAGAGATATATTCCTAGCCTTGACTAAAGGTCTTTTAAGGACAATCTGAAACTTCTTTTTACATATTTTTCTGTCTGTGTTCTAATTTAAAGTACCTGACTTCATAAATCTTGGTGCTTCTGGTAGAATATTGGAGGATAATATCTTTACTGCCCTCTGGTATGAATAGCATAAAAGAACTTGAAATCAGAGAAAATGGCGGCATGGTACCTGGGCTGTATGAAATCAGAGCTGCCGCTTGCTGTTCAGATACTTGCTATGAATGCACCTGGACAGAGAGCCAAACACGTCTGCTAACAGAATTGTTGATTATGTCCTTGTGGTGGGTTGTTTATCACCAATTCAAAATCACATGTACCTCCAATTAGAAATTCGGAAAAATGCTGAGGTGAACAACTTTGTAAGAAAGTGTATTCATATCTATATGTGAGCTAATTATCTTAAATTCCCATTACTATCAGTGGAGAAAAATCAGCATTCTGGGGTATGATTCATCCCAAGGTTGACATCTAAAACAAGTCAGATAAAATATGCTCTAGGACTTCCTATTTCTCTCTCTTGATGACAAAGGGATCTCAGCATGACCAGTTCAGAGGAAGATATCTACCTGGCAGATGTCTCAGGTTAGGTGAAGTGAATCCCACGCCTATATTTGGAATTTTTTGACCTGTGTCTTCATGTCCCACTTTCAGGCGAAACAATGGAACAGCTAATGCAGCACAGCAGAAAGCAAAGCTGACGTTTCTGGCACATTTGCACAATTAGGCTTCAGATAGAAACAGTGCTAAAAGACCTTGCCATGGGCAAGAAGATATATAGCCATCCTTATTATTTCAAATCTGTTTAAAAGTATTTTACCACAAAATACAAAATGCTGAGACAAGCTATCATCAACCTGGTAGGAATAAGCAGCTCATCACATTCATTCCTCTCTCTCACATGGAAAATACAAAACCATAACCAGCATCTGAACTGCCAGCTTCATTTCGCCTCTCTATCAGCAGCTTTTTAAACTCCTGAAGATACTGTAGAATGCCATAGCTTTTGGGCACTGCATTGGAAAGCGGGTGACCCGGAGGTATGTATCTTCACATCAAAAGAAAATAACGTAACTTTGCTAGCAGTCTAAATGCATGAATGAAACTGGCTGCCAGAAGGGAGTTAATCAGCATGGCTAAATACATTTGCAAGTACTGATGTCTTGCCCTCTGTACTGGTTAGGGATACCCCAGCCCCTCACAGGTCTCGCTTACTACTGTAGCTGCTCACACTGGGTATTAACAGTTACCTACCTTGTGTCTTTAACAGGCAGCTTTTGGTCAGGTACCCCTTAATCCATTTGATTCTTTCCAAACAGCCTCACCAAACAGGAGTGAATTGTTCCCACTTAAGCTATAGTCAACTTCTTTAGAAAAAAAAATTACAATTCTATAAAAATTGTAAGATGGTCTTGCCAAAACCTGGCTAATGGTCTTGAAGTTTCAGATCTACACACATCACCACAAATGAGTTGGCTCAGAGAATAAAATACCCTTGCATCCTCTCTCTCTATCTCTCTCTTTTGCTATCAAAGTTTTTGTTGTCTCTCAGCTGAGTCAGTGTCAGTTTTTCATGTCTGTATTAGAGATTCTGCCAAGAATACACTGGAGAGTCTCAGACCACTTTAGAAGGCTGTAACCCTATAATGACAATACTTATGAAGGAATATAATGCATTTGCATTGGTACAATAATGATTTTGCCTACGGGCAATCTCTCAGGACACAAGCCTGACACTTCTCCTGTAATAGTTACCCTTCCGCACTGTGTTAAAAGAACGCCTCTTCTCATCCTAGCAGTATCATTTAGTGTGAGACCTAATTGTACGTCATGAGCTTTCCTCTGCTGAGATTGCTGCATGCACACACATGCATACACCAAAAAGTAGCTATTTTTCTGATTTGCATTCACCTCTCCAAAGAATCTTTTGATCTATGCGTATAACCTCCTGTGCACCCCTCCTCCTCCTCCAACCTGCTTTCATTTATTACTACACAGTGCTTCAGTTTTCTGCTGAAGCTTGTCAAGGGACAAGAGATATGAGCATCCATATTATTAATCTTACACAAAAATGTGATTCTCTCTTCTTGAGATATATTCTCTGCTTGCTAATCTATGTATCAAAGCCCTATTAAACTGAAGATTGGTTTTGAATTTGGCTTTCATTGTTTTAGCTTCCTCTTAAAGCAATTTGTCAATGAAATGTGCAAAATGATTCCCAGACAAGGAAGATGGTCTGCTCAGTGAGACAGGGAAGGAAAACAGTAAGAACTCTAACAGTTGGACCAGTGTCTCTTAATTGTAACCAGTATCGAGTGTGACTTCTCAGCAGCATACTCAATCTGTCACATCAGAAGAGAAGAAGGTACTATTGAAAAAACAATCAAAAGAATTAGCAATATCCCATAGTAATTATCTCACTTATAAATATTGGTAATATTTAGCATTCAGCTGAACACTTAATTCAGCTCTAGACTTAACACACTCTCTTAGAGTAAGCCACACACTAGTGATCTCCACTCTGTTAACAACCATGTTCTATATTTGGAAATTAAAAAAATAAAAAAATAAATCAGTGAAGCTAGAGAATTCAAGCTGATGCAACATGTGTTAGCTCGCTTTCTGTGTAACAGCTTCCCACTCCACAGTAATGCTTCCATTTCGCATTGACGAGACTGCCTTTTAAAAAGGACGCATTGATATAAAATTCAGCAAATTTTTCAGTCTTAGCTTTCCATTGAATTCAGCTTAAGTACAAGTTGGAAGCCTAAATGTTTTCTTGGATGTGGGCTCAAAACCATATCTCAAGACAATTCCCCAGTGGAAAACAATTTTCTTAACAGAGTACTGGTGAGTCATCTGGTCTTTGTGCCTTTGGGCTCTACAAGTGAGGTGAGTAGATACTGCTACAGCACTCAATCATATGAAACCACAGCTGCCTCATCTGTAACCACATGGAGACAAATCAATACCATTAGCTTCAGCAGACTTATCCTGGTGACATATTTGACCCTAAGTCCTTACCTAGAACACACAAGGGTGATGACTTGTGGACAATAACAAAACATCAGAAGACTGTAAGTAAATTTTTCTTCTGTCTTTCCTTAGGAGTTGGCTAAATTGTAATTTGCACTGCACAGCTTACTGAGGGAAGTATAGCCCCCTACTTATTTTTCCCATATGTATACCTCTGAGGCCTAGGCACACAGGAACCGTAGTTGTGGGGGCACAAGTGGGGTGCACTGCACGGATAGACTTCTTTCACTCCTTTTTGCTTTCATTTCTATTAGTCAGAACTAGTAGGATTAAACTGCAACAGGATGTGCCGCAATTTGTATATACCCACAGCAAATTATCATCTCAGTAGAAGCAGCAGAAATCTCGTGACCTAGCAGGGCACCTGAGGCACAATACCTACAAAAGATATTACTGAGATGACAGGGCTCAAATACCACTCCTTGTTAAAAAATCCCCTTCATCATTTTAATTCCCTATTTCGGGCAGAGCTCAAGATAGAGTGCTGTCTTCTGACCCAAGCCTTTTTTCACTTATGTTGCTGTCAAGCAAACGACCTAACTGTCTATACGTATGTGAACAGCCGTGTGGGGGCTGGCAAAGGAAGCTCATTTGCATACGTACAGTCACACATGCGATCGCATCTAGATATCAGGCCCCGTGCAGCCCTTCCCATCTTTATATGAAGAAAATTTCTGCACAAAGGTTCATTTAAAGCCAGCTAGAAGCAAGCAAGCTCTGTTAATCTCCTTTGTTATTTTCTACTTAGGATGCATCATTTCAGCTGCCGACCTGACCATGCGCGTGCACTGCTTGCCACATCCAGCAGCAGGCTGTCGATGGATCACTTGCCGAGTGACACATCTGCCGCTCCCTCTCAAGGTTAGCCTCCGGTGACTCTTTTCATCAATTAAACTCAACTGTAGAAAATGATCTTGTTACAGGGCTGTCTCATATTTGCCCTCTTTATGTGGGTCTCTGATAGCCATGTAATCAAATTTCCTAAGTGTCTCCTGCCTGAGTAGGTGTTGCATCAGTCCGGTCTGAACCGCTGCCTGGAGTTCAGCAGGTCCCAAGCAAATGTTACTTTATTTGTGTATCAGCCATGACTTCCATCAGGCAGTTTTTGCTAAATGCTTATTTTACAGCACAACGTGTTTCACCGTGTATTGAACGGGAGGATTGCCTCCGCTGCAAGCCCAAAACCACACCTCGCCAAAGTCCTCCCAGACATACCAGATCTTCTGAGATGAGCCTCATCGGCGCTGCAGTACTGGGGAGATGCAAAACCCACCGCTTCGCTGCAGCAGCGGGCCTCGACTGCCGGCTTCGGCTGGGAGCTGAGGGAGGAACCAGCCCGCTCGCCCTCGCCTCCTGCCTATACACGCGGCTGGAACTGGAGATCTCTCCCTTCGCCTCTCGTCCCTGGACACTTCGGCTCCCCGCCGCCCTTCTACAATCCCATCTCCCGATGGTAGGGGGGTGCGATCTCAGCCCGGTCACCGCCGCTCCCCGCCGCCCGGCCCGGCCCCTCGCCTCACCCCGCGCCGAGGTGGCAGTTGAGGGCAACCGCCCGCCCAACCGCCCTCCCGGCCCGCGCGGCGCTGCGCATGCGCAGCCCGCTCCCAGGCATGCTCACTGACGGGGGCGGGGGGAGCGGGATGCGGTGGCGCGGGGCTGCCCGCCTCGCCTCGCCTCGCCTCGCCTCGCCTCAGCGCGGCTGGCACCATGCGGCGGGCGGCCGCCTGCCTCCGGGCGCTGTGCCTGCTGCTCCACCTCCGCGCCGCAGGTGAGCGGGGGCGGCCGGGGTGGGACGGTGCGAGGGGGAGGAAGGCGGCGGGCACCTGTTGTGGCGGGGCGGCCCCGCGCGAGGGGGCTCGGTAACGGCGGCCGGCGGGCAGCGGGCGGGCAGCGGGCGGGCGGCGTGAGCGCCTTTCAGCACCGCGGACAGCGGGCGGCCCCGGGGCCAGTCCCGCGCCCAGCGCCCCGCGGAGCGGAGCGGACCTGGCCGGGGGCTGGGGGCAGCGACAGAAAATCGTGCGTCTTTATCCCTTTTTCTTCTTCTTCTTCTTTTTTTTTTTAAATTTATTTATTTGGAGGGAGGGAGGAGGGGGGGAAGGCGTTGCTACTTGCAATTGCTCGTGGCAGCAGGATTTTTAGAAAGGGAAATTTCAGCTGCGACAGCAGGCGTTTCGGCTGTAGCGGTGATAATAAATCCTCTCTCTGCTTGGCTAGCAAAACGTGTGCCTCATTCAGAAATGCGGTGAGCGATGAGCGCCCTGGTACGTACATGAAGTTCCGCCGCCAGTTTCGTTCTGATAGTCAGAGCTTATATTTCTGGCGTAAATCTCGGGCTTCTCTTAAATCATGAGAAACTGCTTATTTTTCGGAGTTTCTCTCTGTCTCCTGTGCAGATTTAAGCATATGTACTCTTAGGAAGGGAATAAAATCTGGGGTAACTGTATAATTGAATTAAGTTCTCAATTAGCAAAGTTGAAGAGTTTCTTTGTTTTATCATTTATGGCAAGCATAGCTACTTCTGAAGTAGAAAATGGCTGTTGCACTCTGCTTTTAACTTCGCTGAAGTTTAATTAAGGAAAACGATTAAATGCACCCCCTAGGTACTGATTCTCTCCCTCCTGGGAATGTTGTTTTTAGGAGAGATTTTTAAGATGCAACTAATTTGCATTGTTTTATTGCAGTCATTAAAAGTAGTAATTGAACTTCATGTTTCTTTTAATGTGGAAGCAGTGCATGAACATGTATGCCCCCCCAACCCCCCCCAAATAAGCTGTGTTATGAAAATAGTTGTTTGTATGGAGACATCAGGAAGCGGGCACTGCACTCTTTTGTTTGCTGTCGTCAGGAGAAGTGATTTGCCTCGGTTATTGGTATTTTATTGCCCTGGAATATTAGGCTACACTTCATAAAATCTCAGGAGCTTCTTTCCTGTATATCTGTAGTTAGGAAGCTCATGGTGTTATGCCTTATATTCATGTGTGCAAGAGATTATTGACTGAAAGATAGGGAGCATTTTGTGATCCATTTTAATAAAAGCCTTAAGCTGCTTTTAGATTGTTCTTTTACAACATGTATTAAAACGATCATCTGTACAAAATTAGCGTACAGCCTCTATTTGACATAACATGCCTTCTAATCTCAGCGTTTCCTCTATTAACAGTGGACTTCACGTTAGTTTTGATGTGCTTCATTTTTCTATCCTACTAATGGAAACTGGGTTTATATCCTGCCAGGAAGCCATTTACTTTCCTTACTAAGTTTTACTCGTTGCATTAAGTAACTGGGAATGCTTGCAAACAAAGCTTGGCCTTTATTATGAAAATGTCTCTAATCATGAGAAAAAGACAGGAAAACAGACGTTTATATGGTGTTACTTTGTTCCCTGGGCAATCTTGGAAAATAATTGTTTTGGAGAAGGCAACAGAGAGGATGGACAGGATCTGAATTCAACCTTTGCATATTGGGCATGACTTTCATTGACCGCAAGGGCTGTGCTTCCTGGAAGGCAAGGCTGCATACAACTTGCTTGCATTGGAAGTCATTGAAGGTGTCACAACAATGAAATAACATAGCAAGCTTAATCTGCTAAGGTTTCTCTGGTTCATCTGATGCAAGTAGAAAATTTGGTCTTACACAGGCTACCATTATGGACATCTTTTTTTTTTTTTGTGTAGCCTAAACATGAATTATTGACAGTGATTTTGCAGCTTTGGTTCATGTGGAATCACAAAATGCATTCCACTTGCCACTAGTGCTAGGTGACAAATTATATCCTGAATGTCAATTTTTTTATAGTGTTATGGAAACTGCTTGGCTTTTTTGTTCTGAGGCTGAATATACATGAGGCATGCTTCTAGGGAACGCTAAAGAAACTGTCAGCAGACATTAACAAAATCTCCCTTGATATCAGTTGGTGATAATAGATTTTAGAGAAAACATAAGTCTACATTTACTTGAGCTAACACTACAGCAAAAAAAATTCATTCTGTAATGTGCTTAAATAGTGCTTTGTAATGGAGACGTAATGTATGTCATATTACAAGTCTGGTTTGCTATGGAAAGACAATTCTACTACGGTTGTGTTACAGTAGCCACACAGAAAATGGAAAATATTCTTGTCAAAAATGTGATCGGGAATTTTCATGTGCTTAAAAAAGTACTGTTTTGCTAAGTTGATTTAGATACTGGTTCCAATAAAGCATGACAGCTGTGTAAACAGAAAATTCAATCCAATTGTCCTGTTGGTATAGCCTTATATTGCTTGCTGAAATCAAAGACACTTGTGTGTGCATCTCTGAAAACAGAATTACACCCTTCTGCTGAGTGCAGCAGGTGAACTAATCAACCTACATAGAGCTTGCTGTTGGATGAAGACCTAAATCTGTGGCGACTGATTACAGGTCAGCATGAACCTTCAACTTACATTATGCATTGCATGAGGGACTGC
Source organism: Burhinus oedicnemus (assembly GCA_008921705.1). Lineage (NCBI taxonomy): Eukaryota > Metazoa > Chordata > Aves > Charadriiformes > Burhinidae > Burhinus > Burhinus oedicnemus. Next base: position 2,123,232 of record VFFE01007795.1, on the reverse strand, counting down.
AAGGCAGCGCAGGTTATACTCTTTTTTAGTAGGTATGATCTAATACATGTTCTCGCAATAAAAAACTAATGTCTCCCAAGATAACTAGGAAGCATTCTTTCCTTGTAAAAGAATGGCAGGTGGTAGCAAAAACACAAAGTGATGCATTAGACTAACTTGTAATTAGAGCCATTTGCGTCATCCAGATTACTCAACTAATTAACTATTTCACCTCATTTTCTAACAAATTTCGTGAACAGAATTAAAATATATGATGACTTACATATCCAGTCACAGGAAATAGGCTAGGAAAATCAACTAGACTAGAAAAAACCCTTACACTTTACGAGAGCATCTTTGCAGAATTTGCTTTTAAGATGAACAAACCTTGGTCCTGGAAAAGCAGAGTTAACAACTGAAGATTTGGTTAGGTCATCTTAGTCATGGTTTCTTGAGCAAAGGCCTTACACTAGCCTGCTAAGGGCTTCTATTATCTCCTTTTATCCTTGTCTCCACCTCTTGGTGGGTCTGTTCCCCAAGCCCATCAGCTGAATCAGGTAAAATTCAAGGTAGGAAATCGTGGCATTTTATCTTCTTGGGACAGTGTTGTAATAACATGAGGTTTGCTTATATCAAAACCAAAATTTCTTTGACCACAAACTAACACTCCATTGGGTGGAATCCACTAGGTGTAGAAACCTTTATTATAAATATGCTAGATTGGTTCTCAGTTAATTGTTACCAAAGTCCACAGGGTGATTTAACTAAGTTCTGCTAAGCAGAAACTAGTACTTCAGCTTTCCTGGTCAAACATGCACTGTGTGGTGTTCCCATGGTTGGAAATGACTCGAGTGGACTGCAGTTTCTACTGAAGTATTGAGGAACCTATTTTCTAAAAAATGCACATGCTTTGTCACAGAAATAAGAAAATCTTGGGACTGTACTTCTGGGGTTGAGGTGAGACCTGCACAAAATGCATTTGCAATCAGATCCATTTCAGTAACCTCATACTAATGAGTGAATAATGCTAGCTTCTAAATACATTTAGAGTGAACGTGAAGGAGCTATTGATTTTAAAAATGTCTTGGAAATCTGCTTCATTACACTAACATAATCTAAATGAAGCTTGTACTTATAATTGCCTTCTTTATAAAACGTATTGCTGGCCATGAGTGGGTGTTTTTACTAGAATAGACATTTGTGCCTTTTATTAGTAGACTCATGGATAATCAGAGGATACTCATCTGTCTCTTTAAAGGTTCTGTTGGGGAGAAATAGTTTTATAATTCAGTATCTGACTTCATATTTTTGAGGAAGTATTTAGTTGGAAAAAGAGACTCTTGTCATGTTTTTAGATGTGGAAATTCTTGCTATCCATAATTTTGAAAGACATTATCTTCTACGAAAGGTTTATGTTCAGTACATCAATTAGGAAATTATTGAGGTCTGTGATCTTGGAATCCCTGCCTAATTTCATTTGGTGTATTATGAGAAGACTGAAACATCTTAGACAGCAAAGGCTGGTTCCAGCTTCTCTGGAGAATGGAGCAGGAGACTTGCTGAAAAACCATGTATTGGGATCTTGGGGGAGCCTGTCTCTCTAGAAGGAGGCTAATAAGATAACAGTGGGTGGCCATGTTTGGTGGTGGTCCCCCTCCATGGGGATGTTATGAGGCTTGATGTGGGGGACTAGAAGGAGTGGTAGGACTCTTACTCCATAAAGCACAGTCGTCCTGTAGGATTTTCAGCATGGCTTCAGAATAAGTACTTGGAGAAGCTTTATAAGATCTGCTCAGAAATCCTCAGTGTGATTTCCTAGAGCAGTGTTACTGAAAAAAAAAAAAAAAAGACAGCCAAAATTTTAAGACTGAACTTGACTTCCCTTCATACCAGCTACAGATTTCCGTGGAGATACTATATATTGCATAGAGATACTATACATTTACATCCACGTTATGCAGAGCAGAATTTAACCACAACCTTCATCTGGAAAATTACAGTAATCACAAAATTAGCAAATTGATGCAGCACTTTCTCACACCTTCTGGAAAAAAAAGTCTGATGTGAGACTATACAGTACATTAGTGCCAGGGCATAAGTATGGCAGAATACTTAAGTGCCTTTGGGACCAATGGCTCATCTCTCAATTCACATGAGTAGACCTAGTGAAATCAATGGTCTGTGGTATCCAGTTTCATTATTGACATATCAGGCAACAGGCCCATAAAACGAGAGGCAAAGTGTCTTTTTGAAAGAGATACCACTTATGTGCTTAATTCAAATTCACTGTAGCTGTGGATATTTTTGGCCAGAGCATTTTTTTTTCCTACTGAAAAGGACAAATTCAGCAAAAATGAATTTGCAGTTGTTTCTATTTTCAGCAGATTGCTTATTAGAAAAGGGGAAAAATTCCTTGCAATCATCTCTCTCTCCCTCTCCCTCTCTTGTGTGTACTCCCTCCCTCTCTGGGGTGCTCTCACACTCTCTCACATACGTGTGCTCAATCACTCTCACACACAAACACACACAGAAAAACGAATTGTATCGACACCTGCACACATACACACACATGTTATGCACAAATTGATTTTGTCTGGATTTTTTGTTTTGGTCAAAATTTCTGAACATTTTGGTGAAGGGCAAATCAAAATGTTTTTCCAAATTTTTACAATTGTCCTGTTCTGTGCTTGCTTAGCTCTGGTGTAGGTTACTTGCCCTGCGTTTTGACATGCCATGGGTACTGTTCCTCTGCTGCAAAAGGCCTGGCTTTTTGGTTACTGAACCAACCTAGCTAGGAAAATGCAGAACCCTTCCTCTGAAGTACGGTGACCTTGTAGCCCTGTAATATGGTGTTGCCTTTGCTAAAAACAAAGCCATAAGCTTTGTACTGAGTTTGCAAGGCCTCATGACTGGGGCTTGTCAGGCCTGCTCTGTCCGAAGTTTCCTTGACCTGCTTGTTTTACTTGGTTTAGCTCTGCCAGCAGTTTCTCTAATTGACCAAGGGACTATATCTGTTTTACTCTTGTTTATCTTTGTGTGGTGCAACTCTAGTTTTATACAGACAGCAGTAACACAGGCCAGGTAGAACAGCGGAGACGCTGAGAGTGGAGGCACGGGATGAGGAGTGCAGGCGTGGGATGATAAGAGTTGGGGCACAGGCTTGGCACTGAAGACCCGATGCTATAAAGAGCTCAGTAATAGGTAAAAATGCAGACCTGGAGCTTGAGAAAACTGGTTTTAGGGGTTAACAAAGAGAATAAAGAAATAGTATCTAACATATGTACGTGGCACTGTGTATAGTAAATTCAGATGTACCTGGAGCTGCAGACCAGCTGAAGAAAGAGAAAGCTGTAAATGCATGTTAGTGAACAAATACATATATGACCCTAAGAGGAAGGAAGAAGAGAGGAAGAAGAAGAATCCATCGGCACAAACATCATATTCCCCCCAGCGAAGGACTCTGGATGCTGACAACTACTCATAACATTCACCCATTGCCAATACCAGTGTGAAACCACTGACCTTGACCCAGAGAAGCAGCAGAAGGGTAAGCATAACACTAGGGAAAGGGATAGACAAGTTTAATTGTATTATTGCTAGTATTGTGGCTTTTTCTATATTATTATGCTTTGTTTTTCTATAAAAATTAGATCTAGACTAATGATGCTTCTTGAATTAGATTGTTAGGATTTTCATTATTCTAACAATAAACTCTCGGCTTTACTTGCATGTACAAGGTGCGCTTCATCTTTGTTCATGAACAAGGCAATGCAACAGGGCTGAGAAATTCTTCTAGCTGAAGGAGGCCGTGAGAAGCTAAGCAGGAGCATGCCTGATAAGAGCATTAGGTCTACCAGCCTACTTTGGGTAGGGAATAGCTTCATTTATATTGCTCTAACAGGTTTTGTCTTAAGGCGAAGCTGTGGTGAGAAGGAAGGATCTGATCAGGCTTTGTGTTTTGGCATTATTCTCTGAATGATGGAAAACAGTCACAGCCTGCAAGTTCCTCTGCTACAAGGACTGTTATATGTGGGAAAGTATTTTCCCAGGTGAATTCTTTTGTCAGTTCCAAAACTTCCAATGTGTTGCTTCATGCATGTGCTACCAAACCAGCAAGTGGATTCATATTTTTTCCTTTTCAGGTTTGCCTGGTTTGCCTCACAAAAGCACTTTTGAAAGTATGTTCTGTTGTCCAGCTCATGCTGAAGTCGTATTTTTAGCCACCGTTTAACTGCATTTTATTGGTAATAAAGTTTCGTCTACCTTCCTGAAGTTGAACAGTAGTTTGCATTTGGCTAAAACTGTGTAGCCTATCCTAATGTGATTTAGATTATACTACTTCGCTGACAGTAAGACATATTGTTAACTAGACAGTACAGATGCAAGGCGTATTGCCCCCAGACAGCTTTTGTTTTCATTTGTGCTTTCAACATAATTTAAAACACTTTTATTTCCCACTAGATATGTTGACTCCTCTTGATATGTTTTGGGTGGGGTTTTTTTCCCAGTAAGATAAATGAAACAGGCATAAAGTGATAGATTTTGTATCTTTTAAAGCCACTGCCAAAGGAAGGTCCTGTTGCCCGCACCAGAAGGGCCAACCTTCACAGCCCAGAGAAGACAGAAGTCTTTTAAACCTATAGTAGTGCTTATTCTATGTCTAGAAATTACCAGTAGTTACATTTCCCTTATTATCTTTGTCATCGGGACTTCTGAGAGTTAGAGCCATGCTCATAAATGGCTAGCATGATATTAAGCATTTTAGCACAGATGCCGAGAGATTTTTTTCCCCCTTCCCCTGGGCCAACGTCTACAAGAGAGAACTGCAAACTCTGCTCTGCAGGGTGTGAGTCCGTTTCCATCTCAATGGACTAAAAAGAGGCAAGCAATGAATATTCTAGCTGGAGGAACATTTGCATTATTGGAGAGGATTGATCAATGGTCTGCATAAGTACACTGACCTGCCTCTCACTCACAGTGGCTCTGGATGGCTGTTCAAGAAGAAATGAACCATTGGGCAAGAGGTGATAAAGACCTAGCCTGTCCAAAGTCTGAGGCTGGTTTATAGGGTGTGAAGAAAGGTTGTATGGGACAAAGAGCATCTTTCAGAATGGTGAGCAAACAAAAAAAAAAAAAAAAAAAAAAAGCTTGTGGAGCTCAGGATACAAAATTTAATTACCAAAGTTTACCAAGTCTTTTTTACTGAAAATGGGAAATTATTTGGCAACAGCATTAAATACAGTAACTCAAATTGCATTGGAGTTAAATTTATCTTTGAAACCAATCAGTCAAGTTTCAGCATGTTTTTCCTTTATGAAACAACTCTACATTTTATGCCTTTTTTCCTCCAATTTCCAACTTGTGAGCATGAAAATCTTAAGCTGTGTAATACACCAAGATATCTGTAACTATAAAGAGACTCCAGTGTAATAGTGCTAGTTAGAGTATTAGGTGTAAGTTTTAAAACATACGCACTATGTCTCTGTATTCACTTGAGCATTTTACTTACTAATCAGGTAACTAACACAGCAGTTCTGTTGATGGATTTGGGGTGACTGTACTACTTACAAGTAGTAAATATACAGTATGCCTCTCATTACAGAAAATGGGAATGTTCAGGAGCATACCTTATTATGAATCTAATTTGTTCAGATTAAAACAAATAATAAGACTTGAGACAATGACCTCAAATTGTTTTTCCAGACACACATCAAGACTTTAGACACCATTATCTTGGCCCTATCAGGTTTATAAAAGAATGCTCTGTCCCACTGGGATTCTCCTTTTCCAGCTGAATGAAGTTCTGGTTTCTGGCTCGAGAGGATGTGAGATAAAAAAATCTGTAAAGCTGTGATATTTTCATGTTTTAAAAAGAGAAAACTGTGCTACTGTGTTACTGGTTTATTAATGGATCTTGACTGTCTTGAAGTTTTTTATCTGTCTATTTTAGAGAAAGTGAAGGTATTTGGGAATTGGGAGTCTCACAATTTTTTGGCAGGTTGCTTTAAAATAAAATGTCAGCTGTCTAAGACTGTTCTGGGAGTCAAGACAGTCTAGAGAAATCTTGGGATTTCTCTATTAAGCAAAGGGCAACTGGGACAGTCAAAAGTGCGCACAACATCTTTCACATCAGATTTACTATTTGTTATAGGCTTTCATTTCTGCATATGTAATACACATTTGTAGTGTAAGACAGGCTCAGCAGTCTGTGCTGTCTAGCATTCTTATAGATTGACCCATCTATTATCATAAGAAACTTTTGTGCTTCCTATATACTGGGACCATGTGACTATTTCAAATGGACTTCTACTGACTCATTATCCTCATTTTTCTGTAGATTGAATTTTTTTTTCTTTTTAATTTGAGATAGAATCTTCTATGTTTCTGCTGACAACTAAGAAAATCAAGTGAACATATAGTTGGAACCAGCAAGCAGAACAGCTGGAACCAGCAGAACATGGAGTTTCATAGGGATTTTTCCAATTTTGCTTTCCAGGAAGGATGATGAAGACAAAGATGGCAACTGGTGGCAATGGTGGAAAAACTGCAATTAGCACAAGCAGTGAAGATGTTGAAGATGTAGAAAGTATGCATTCTACATCACTCTGGAGCTTCTCATTGCACTTTATTAATGAAGTGTTTCAGTTGGTAGAGGTTCTAGAAGCAAAGCTCCAGGGATTGGAAATGCAACTAAAGATAATCTGAGATTTTGAGGAAGAAGGATACTGTTGTACAGGAGAAGCTAAATTAAAGAAGGGGGTTACAGTGAAGGAATATGGAAGCAAGATCAAAACAGACTTTCTTGTTAAAAAAAAAATCTAAGGAAAAGCAGCAGCAGCATGTGAGGAGTTGCAAGGAAGAATGAAAAGTCAATCAGTAGGAAAGAACAGAGGAAGAAGTAATAATATTCATCAGGAGCCAGACCCTAAGAAAAAGAGTGGTGACCAATCACAACATTGTGCAGACAGAAGAACTGGAAGAAAGAATCAACAAATCATACCAGTATCAAGCCACAGTGCAGCATGTGTTACTAAAGGGAATAGGAATGTTTATTGCATGAGATGATCTAGATGAAGGAAGGGTAGGCTGTCTTCCAGGAGCAAAGATAGATACAAACCTACTGGGTCTGAAAGTAGCCGTTGATTATTGTTCATTTTGGAATAAATAACAAAATAAAATTTTCCATTGACATAAAAATAGCTATTCTTAGTTGAGAAATAGGTGAAGATTCAGCGTCTTTTTGATTAGAAGAAATAGCATGGAATCACATTCTGAACATCTTGTCTGTTCTCCTTAATGCCAAGGGAGAATAGACTTAATTCTTTGTGCATACACTTGAGAGGAGAGAATTTTAGGAGAAGGAATAAAATTATTTTAATTAAAGGGTGATATCAGCACTGGGTGAATATTACAAGTCAGTCATGAATAACTCTACATTCTGAAGCAGAGTTCAAACAGGGTAGTGTGAGCAGAATATCAAAATTCACTTTAGGATCAAGTTTGCTAACCTTATGGAAGAGATACGTCTAGGAATTCTATTTTTTGAGCCTTGTCCTAAGCCCCATTTTCTGAATTTCTGTGTTTGTTGGGGTATCTAAAGCTTAAAAGAAGCTTAAAAATCACTTTTTGCTATCATACTTTGGTACTTCAGTTCTTCATAGCTTCTGATGGTTTCCCTGGGGGCCACAAAGGAATATTTGCTCTTTCTGTATAGGTACAGAACTTGATACGGGAGTCCCAGTCTTCTCTCTCTTAAGGGTTTGAGACCAGCGATATTTAAAGGTGCTATGTAGCAGAAGTGCTGGTACTTCTAATTGCTTACTTCTCCGAGTGTCTCATTGGTGCATACTGCTTGTGTTGAGAGCTGAAGCTTGGGGGGTAAAGAAGGAATATTTCCCCCTTCATCAGATTAAGAGGAAGCTTTAGGTTCCCCTGTGGTATCAAGGGTCATCTGAGGCATCCATAGCAGTCTGGGAGCCAAAGTCTTGGTTAGGGCCTTATGCACAGTCTACAAAGATCAATGAAATTTTTCACATGGTGCACCATAAACGCATGTAACCTACTTAAGCTACTGGGCTTAAGTGACTGTGAGCTACTGTGAACTTCCCAGAAAACCAAGTTCAGCCTAGTAATTTTCTTGGAACGTATTTGAACTTCTGCGCTGTCACTGGGTAAAAATAGATTTGTGTGAGTGCAGAGTATGTTATGTAATTAGACTTGTTAATTTCTCATTTCTACAAGATGGGCCATTACCAAAGTATATTTTGTTGTCCATCTTGAAAATCTGCTGTGATGGACCATGTATTGAATCCACTGCAGGGACTTGTGTTACTGATGTGATTTTTAGCGTTCTAATGGAAGCGAGCCTACTGGGATTTTGTGGGGAATGGTGATACTGCTGTTAAAAAGTACTGAGACTGATCTGCAGGCGAGCTTTTCAGGGACTTCCTTTAGCTATTGTTTTATCAAAAATAAGACAACCGTTCAGTTTTTTCTGTATTATTCTGGATTCAGTCAGGATTAACTCTGAAGTCAAACATGGTATTTACCTTAATATTATTCAGTGAAGAATTCGGGCTAATACTTAATTATATTATTTTTTTCTGCTTCTTTCAGTAAATGAAATAACAGGGGAGTTTGGAATATTAAAGTGGGTAGGAAATGCAATATAAAGAATTCCAGGTGAAGCACAGTGGGTTTGATTCCCTCAGAAACAAAGGAGTAGAAATGAAGGAAGCAAAGAGGAACGACAGACAGCAAATATGTCTTTAGTTACATTGCTGTATATTATCTATGATCAGTTTTGGAATATTGGTTGTCTGTGAAGGAGACATGAAAATAAATTCAACAAAAAGGTGACTGTGAGAAGTAGGTGACTATAAGGAGTCCTGATGCTTCCTTGTTTTTATTTTGCCATTCACACAACTCTCTCAATTGCTAGGTAAGACCAGCCCTCAGGATTTTATCAATGAAGCCAACCCCCGCAATGCTTAATGAGATCCCAGCAAGCTTAACAAGCTTTGAAATTCATCTGTCTTTAAGACTATACTCTGCAGTTTCTCTATTTTTTTTCTCCTGCTCTCATCTTCCCAATCAAAACCTGACAACAGCTGTACACGTGTGACCTCAGTGTCATCTAGGAAATTGTCAGTGATTTTTTTTACCGTTTAAAATAATAGCTTTAGGTTTAGCATCGTACTTTATACTAGGAGGATCTCTAAGTGTACTGCAAAATGCAGGATTCTGTGTTCTGTCTTCTTCCTATTGATTTTCTGCTCATGTATGTTATGAATTGCTTCACTGCCTACTGACATGGACTCGCTTTTGATAGAGAATGCATTTCCCAATGATGCATAGCAATAGTATAGCACAGATAAGGTATTGTCCTTGATTTTCCTAACTGAAATTTCATGAGGAAATTAGGTCAACAGAATGTAATTACCTACACTGAAATCTCCTAAGGGCACTGGGTAGAGCTGTGCAAATGACTGATTATTTTGATTTGCTTACAGAAGCAAAAAAAATCAGAGGCAAAAATCAGTCTGAATAGAACAAAATGATTTCTTATTCAACCTGAATTGAAACATGTTGTTGGTTCTGAGCTGCTCTTCACAGCTCGTTATGAGAATTAAAATAACGTTGATTTTTAAATTTATTTTTTTTAAAACTAAAGATCAGTGCACAAATACAACATTGCCATTAACTCCAACAGCTTCTGAAGAGGAAATTCCAGGCGGATCAGAGCGAGCTCTCCGGGTTCACTTGTCTTAGAACACAAAGTCCCTTTTGTACCACAGTGGGTTTCTTAGAGCGCTCTTCCAGGAGGTGACTAATGCAGCTTCAGTTACTTTTTATCTGTAAAGGAGCTGATCCTTGCCTGTTTTCCTGCTCAGAGGGACAGCCTGACTTCCAGACTGAGAGCTGAACTGGGCTGTTGTAGCTGTTCTGTTCTTCACAAAGGAACTGAAGATTCACTAGATTTCATCCATTAAAAAAAAAAAATTAAATGAAACTTTAGTTCTGGTTGCTTTTATAAAGGCATCATTAGGAAGTATTTTGACTATCAAAAGAGAACTTATTTTTTACTAATACAGAGTTTATTAAAAACATGTAATCTAAAATAGTTCTTGTGCCCAACACCAAGGTATGCAAGGTATGGTTAAATCCACACACCTATATCTCCTCTACAGAGAGCCAGGTGCTCCACTGGCTGGCCAGGCAATGCTTGGCTGTAGGCTGTGTCATAACAGGAGTTGGCACGAGGGACTATAAGGCCTGCTGATCTCAGCAGTTAATGGCAGCTGAACAGGAAATGCAGAATTATTATTATGGACTCAGGCATCTGAGCTTTACCTTTCTTCTCTTTCTTACACGTTAAAGTCTGGGTTTTGGATCTGGTTCTCAGCCTTTTCTCCTCAAGTCCCCATATATAAAAGATGATCAAAGCAATTCTCATCTTTGGTATTACTGGTTGATTAAATAAATCAGAAAGTGGGCTGCATATGTTTTCTTATTGAAGTTGATACCGATACAAAAGTTGGACTTGGCTCAGTATATGCTCTGCTCTTGCACGTCATTTTTGAAATGTAATCCTGGCTGGAAGTATAAATAACATTTTAAAAAGCCCTGTAAAAATGAATTTAAGAATGTGATACACTTCACATACTTAATACACTCTCTCTGGTGTTGTTAAGCTATTGCTATAGAAATTGCATTGTGGGATTTTAAGGGAATTCTTGTATTCCACAAATATTCTTTCCAAATCTTGCTGAACCCAAAAATCTCATCAGATTTCCAGCACCATCTACAGAATATCCAAGAGAGACATTCTAAACTTATTCTTCTCTTTCTGCAGGCTGCTTTTCTGGAGACAATGACCATTTTTTGGCAATTCATCAGCGAAAGAGTGGGAAACCTGTGTTTATTTATCACCATGTGCAGAGTGTGGAGAAAAGTCTGGATACAGACAGTTACAAGAATTCCAAACAAAATTTCCATTCTTCTTCCCACACCAAAATAAGCAAGCTGCACCCTGCAATAATTGTTAAATCAACCTTCCCCAGACCTGCCTATGACCCATCCCTCGATCTGTTAGCTATGACTGGTCAAGATTTGGAAGTGGAAAATCTTCCTATCCCTGCAACGAATGTGATTGTTGTGGTAAGTGCCTTTTTTCTGAGTTCTGGAGTTGTTTCGTGAATAAATATGCCTGTAGATAAATAAAGACATAGATTGTAATTTGGGGTATCCAAAGTTCATATTCCACTGGCTCGCTGATCATCTAAATCCAAATAACAACCACACATCTTGAAACTTTTCACTTTAGTAGAACATGCATTCGTATAGCCTCACCATGATCAACAAGCAATCTGATGAACCAGTGCAGAATATAGCCTCTCTGTAGGTAGAGAATTTGCCTCAAATGCCTTTAATCCTCTTGTCTTGATTGGTATTTGCACTGCTTTTTCTGGATGGATTTTAAACGTGTTCTGCATAGGGCACAAGAAAATGTACTTTAGGGAAAAATTCAATGGAGGCAGGGAAATTTAAAAGGCTGACGCAAAGGATTCATTCCCTTCTATTTCTCCAGTGAATCCACCATTATGCTTACATTGCAGTTTGAAAACAAGCCTGTTTCTTGCAAAGAATAAGAACTATGTTTTTGTTGGTGTAAGCCATATGTGCTCCTTCTGGGCGGCGTGGTCTGGGACCCACCTCTTTCAGTTAACTATGTGTGCAATCTATCGTGTTCTCAGAAAAATGATGGCAGTGCTCCCTCCTGCAGTGGAGGGCATGCCAGTGGAATCGTATACTGATGCCACCCTGCGGCATCCTCACCCTTCCTGCCGGTGGAGCAGTGTGCTGTCAGTAGAGCTGTCCTCTGGGAAGTTCACAGCCCAGTCTGTGTGTGCCTTGCACAGACACGGCTCTGCCTCACCCTGGGGCATAGGTGCCCTTGCTTGGTTATGAAGAAAAGCATTGGGCTCATCCTTCTCCTTCCTGGAGGGAAGAGCAACCATTCATAATGGCTTACTCACTCATTAGAGTGAACTAATAAAGATTAAACTGAAACAATGTGACTAATTACAATCAGCGGCTATTCGCCTAATTCTGTAAATTACTCTATACAGAAGATTCTAGATTAAAAGAGAATGGCCTTTACAAACAAGGAAAGAAGATGGAGCATACAACACTAGGGCATGTTAGACCACAAAGTGTTTCGGAATTGTATATGAGTTCCTTGTACTGTTGGTACCTCTAGAGATCCGCCCTCATGAAGGCACCAAATGCAATAAAGGCTAGTGACACAGAAAAGAATAATCAGGGAAAAAAAAGGGTAGTAATTTTATTAGTCTAGCATTAAAGTTTTAACAGTTAAAAAATGCTATCAGAGAACTAGGCTCCAAAAAGCTGTGCTCTGGACTTGTTGCATCCCACATGAACAAGACCTCCTAATTTGAGATTAGATGGCTCCATAGTCAGTGGACTAGATTCAGTTGTATGTAAGTGTCTGTATCAGAGCAAAAAAAGGTACTGACAGCCATTCTTCACTGGGGACAAGCCAACTGTACACAGAGTCCCAATACTGAATGGTACTGATCAGGAGGAGGAGATGCTGAGCGAGCTGGATACATCTATGCCCCAAGCTAGCCTAAGCCAGCAGGGCCAGCTCCATAGTAAAGGTACCTGCTCTCTTTTTTCCACAGCAAGCATTATTTCACCTTCTGTGAAGGTGAAAACTTTCTGTTAGTGCAAGGAACTGGCAATATGTGTGGCACCTCATTTTTTCATTAGATGATGCTGTTACCTGTGGCCTGGTATTTTAGTAGAGCTTTGCACACTTTTGGAGACCTGCAGTCCTCAATCTGCAATGGAAGAACCCTGCAAAATATTCTGGGACTACCCTGATTTTAGCGGACTGGCTCTGTGCCTGCATTAAAAGCTAAATGAGGGAGATTTTCAATGGGCAGTCACAAAAAAAGATTAAATCTACATTAAGTTCTCATTAAGTGACCTCAGTCTGAAGCTTTGCTACTGCATTTCTAGGATGGAGCTGCTGCTCTGAAGCCTTCTGTTCTGGCTGAGAACCATATGTGCTTTAAGAGGGGGGCATAACAGCACGAGCTAATCATGACATGAAAGCTGTTTGTTGCTCGGGATCTTCAGCTATCTCTGGATTTGCTGAAGGACAGTGGTTTTGGTTTGTTTTTAATGTCATCCTTTCAGAAAAAGCCTTTGGGGAAGCACAAGTTTTAAAGCCGAAGTGCTGAGAGTCAGACATCTCACCGAACTAATCCCACAATAAGAAATTTTGAAGGTGTCTTCCTCTGAAGGGCAGGTGTCCCACAGCAGGGTGGCTGCCATAATCCAAGCACAGCCCGGCTCCTTCCAGGTCTCTGCACTTCAACGTTTTGTTTCCCTCTCTTGAATTTCACCTGAAGTAGATTGTAACGTTAATGTCATTGCCAAGGGAGTCTCTTTTGTTCTGAATGCATACATATTGTTCCTTCTTTGTTTCAAACTAGCACTTACTGCTTGTTGCTGCTCTTCAGTTTTTATCATATAGGGCAAGCAGCAGCATTTGTTGTTTTGCCCTGGCTGACCCTTTTTGTTCCAGCCTTTAGCAATGTTGTTGGTTGCTCAACTCAAAAGGGCAATTGCTAGTGTTAATGCTTCCTGTAATCCAGTTACATGACTAGTGCACATAGTGATTTAGTATGAAAGCCAGCGACGGGGGTTATTTTTTTAAATAAATCAACGCTGTTGCGGCTCTGCAGAGGAGAGGAAACTGAATTCAATCTAATTTCAGTGACTTGAAGTCCATTTTCTTCATGATGGAGGTGGAAAGGTAGGGTGAATGGATGCCTAATGTAGAACTATTACAAGGTTACATTTTGTGCTAAGGACTAGACCATCTGACAAGGAAAATGTTGCCAATGCACAGCAGAGTGCTATAAAGCCAAGAATTCTGCAGGTATTGTGTCAAAAAGTGATGTTTTGTGACTATCAATAAGGAACGCATGTTAAGAAGAAATTTTACTCAACCTGGGGAAATTGTAGTGCTTGTTTGCCTAAGGTAGGAAAAGGATTTATTTATTTTCTGGGAGTGAGTTTTATGTAACTGAAGGCTTTCCATCATGTTACCCAGTATTAAGTTCCTGTCTTTGTGTGTGTGTGTGTGTGTGTGTTCAGTGCACATTGTTTGTTGAGGGAAGTGAGGACAATCCAGAGCTCTTAGAAGCATTTTGACTGTTCTATAAATGCCTTAGTGCTTAACCATATGCTCTGTTTAGCTATCTCTCTAAATGACATGAGACCAACTCATCTGAAAATTGCTTTGTTAACATACGGAATTACATAATTTTTTTGTAATACTTGAGAGTTTTCTATTTGTATGGGTTTATTTTGGAGCTCAGAAACTGCGCACTCATCAAATACATTAGAGCGTTAGCAGTGAAATGAACAAGTACTCCAAATGTTTATTTGTGTTTATTCCAAGACTTTCCAATACTGAATGGGAGCACCACCAAGGTCAAGGTAGTACATGGAAAGTAAAAATGGTCTGTAGATAACCACTTATGATTAAAAATGTTGCTGTCTAACACCCTTGTTAAAAAACCCAAACATACATACATATATATAGTTAGGGCTGAACTTGAGGTGCTAAAGCATCATCCTTTGTAACCTGATATAGTTTGGTTTGTCCAAAGTCTCTCTCAGGCACACAGTGTGTTGTACTAAGATTGGACCAAGCTCTTCAGATGCTTTTTTCTCTTGTATCCTGTGAAATGTTTCAGAAATGTAAAGGTAATAAACTTGCTCAATGTATCAAGATTTTTCCTTTCACACCTCACTACTACTATACACCTTCTTATATAAATGTGAAAATCTGTCTCTATTTCTGTTGCTTAGAAAGGTCACAGCACTGTACAGTAGCCTAAAACTCAGCGCATCTCTTCAGTTTTGTTTGGTTTACATGAGTGTTACTGAACTGAGTTGATTTAATTAGAATTTCTCTCAGCTAATGTCAATAGGACATAAGATTCACAGACAGCCACACAGAGCTTCTCTTTGCCTTTTCATTGGCATTTTGTGTAAGGCTGAATGCCTCAGAGCTATAGCTCTGCCATATCATTACATCTAGTTTGCCACCAATGTTTGAACCATCTACCTTCAAGCACACTGAAGAGCACAGGGCAGAGCTTCAGGTGCTAGTGCTTTCAGAGAGGATTCAGTGGAAGAATAAACCAATGCATGTATGTATCTATAAGTAGATATCCACATGTGAAGTAGGTATTCAAGCTTCAGTATAGGCAATGAAAATCTAGTCTATGGTAGTCTATCTAGCACTTTTCTAAGCAATTTCTGGATGATTAGAGAGTTAATATAGGTCAGGGACTATATTCAATAGTCAGACTGGATGTGGTCATCCTGTTTTGGAGATTAGTACTGACATGGGCCGTTTTCACATCCTTTTTCTCACTGCCAGAGAACAGTACCAGACACATTTAATCTACCAGTAGAACATAGCCTCAGTGTCTGCTTCAGGGTGAGCTGAGTATATCCCTAAGCCCAAATGGCTGTAGTGACGAGACTTCTATTGATGATAGTAGGTGCTTAAGCACCAGTTGCACACTGACTACTTACATATTTATATATATATAAAAAATTATATATAAAATGCACACACACATATATATAAAATGCACATATATATATACATATATAAATGCATATACATGCACATATATATATTCTTACATGCCATCTTAATGTGGAGCTAATCCCAGTTTGAACAACACATTTTATATTGAAATAATATGGAACTCCTTTCTAAATCTAGGCACAGTTCAAGTAGGTGGGCTGCTTCAGGGTGGCTTTGGGTAGCTAAAAACCATGAGGCTGTGAAACCACAAGGCTGTGAAACCACAGCAGAACTGCATTTACACTTATGTCAAATTCATCCCACAAGTACTGCTATATCCTCTTGTCTAACTTTGCTCATACTACATATTCAGAGAAGATGCATCTCTTGCTTGCTTACTGACATGGCCTAACACATATGAGTTTATTCCGCCATCAGTTCCCCATTTCCTGATGCATCAGGTTTAATTACCAGTGTCGAGACCCAGAACTCATCTACCTTATTTTTTCCTATTTTATTTCATTATTCCCAACCCTTTTTTGTCTGCTGGAAATGTCTGTTTTTCTAATTCTTTGTACTTTCTGTGAAGTCATGGCTTCCACATGGAATGTCCTCTCTACCTTCCTCTAGTAACATACAGGATGTCATGCTCTCTCCTCCTTCATGTATCCACTCAAGACTTAGTTTTGATGCAAGACTTGCTTTTTCCTTTTGAAGATCAGCCAAACAAAGGGAACCTGACTACAAAATATCCTTTCTTCTGAACATTGAAATTGTCTCTACTGACTGGCTTTGGAGTGTCGTAAGAAGAACTGTATGAGGAGAGCTTGATAAAAAGGTGGCAGCATTCAATCCTTCCAATCATTTTCAGTCCAAAAAAAAAATTTTCCCTATAGGTACATTTTTGTGAAGACATTTAATATAGTTTTCTTTTCTCTTCATGAAAATGGAACAATGTCTGTGGAATTTGCTTTTTATTTTTCTTTAAACAGAAAATACATGTTTCTTCTCACTGGTATTTTGGTAATATAAGATGGCCTCTTTTTCAAGGCTAAGTCCTAGAGTTCTACTGAATGAGATGAGTAGGATACAGAGAGCCCTCCAAGTCACAGCACCAAGCTTCATGTGGTCTTTCTGTGTACCAGAAGGTAAATGGCCTTCTGAGAATCCCCAAAAGAGAAGATGCTCTGATAACGTTTCTTCACTAATAAGCTGTTCCAGCTTTCCCCAGCTGTCTGCTCCACTGACTGTTTTTCCATAATCTCTTACTACTCTTTTCCCTGATGTTCAATACCTTGCCTTGATGTAACATAAAGTCTCTCCCTTATTTCAGTTCTCGTTAGGAACTCTTCTGTCTTTCAAATACTGTGTCAGCCTCTGCTGCCACAGCATCCACCCAGTTAACTGTCCCAGTAAGGCCATGGTGAACAATCTGTAAAGTTATATTTAAATGTCTCAGGCTGATAAAAACACATGGAAATCTGTGAGAAACTATGATAGCTGAGAATGATCCATTAGACCAGAAATTTAGGACTGCTTTTAGGAGACCACAGACCAAAAGTGATTCTTCATTTGGGAGGGAGAGGAGAGGAGTGGATAAGGCTGGGGACGTTCTTACAACAGAACAGGCAGGGTATCTGAAGCAAGCATTTTGTTGTTGCTCATGCACCGTTTGCCTTCCATCATGTGTTGTGTGATACATTATACTACAGTTAGTTTGCAAGTTATTGAAAATGGTAATTTTATCTTCCTACTAAACCCTGTACAGTAATGTCCTAATTTTCACTGGGATAGATGTAGATGTATGTATATGCAGTTCTATCTATAGCTAGGTGTGGTTATACTGTATTGTACTAATGGAAGTGACTAAGGAGCTGCTTTTTGAATACTGCATGAACCTGGGGTCTCAGCTTTGAGTCTGTCAGACTCTGACTCCAAAGGCCATTTACCCTCTGGTAAGCAGAAAGATGCAGCTTGGGGCTGTGACTCAAAGGGCCCTCTGTATCCTGCT
This sequence comes from Burhinus oedicnemus, assembly GCA_008921705.1. Classification (NCBI taxonomy): domain Eukaryota; kingdom Metazoa; phylum Chordata; class Aves; order Charadriiformes; family Burhinidae; genus Burhinus; species Burhinus oedicnemus. Next base: position 2,105,596 of record VFFE01007795.1, on the reverse strand, counting down.
CCTCTTGTTCAGTGAAAATACCCCAAGCTCGCTCCCTCTGTAGGCCTTGTGAAGAGGTGGTCAAAATACTTTTGAAAGTATATTAATCTACAAAATGGGGTGAGAATAAGGCAAAAAAGTTTGTTATGAGTGAGGAGAACAAGTAGTCCATAAAGTGGCAGGTCAATCAGTACTGGGGCAAACAGCCAAGCTAACTGTCTAGTAAATGTAACAAAAAGTCAGATGTCACTTTTTGTCACTTAACATCTGTTATTGCCAGCCTAAGAGAGGGCTTGGCACTGGGCCAGGCAGAGGAGGCGTAAGAAGAAAATCGTGTCGCTGCAGTGACTTGTCAAAGGAGCCTTCTGAGGAGTAGGATCTCAAAATCCAGTAAGGTATCAGCTGTGTCCCTCTCCATTTCCAGGTCATGTGTTTGTCTGATGCTTGGAACAACAGATGACGAGTGCCGTGCTGACAGACAGTGAAGTTTTAAGACCTTATTATAATTACAGTGCTGAATTGCTAACAAACTCTAAATGTTAGTCACACATTACAACAGTGCGCAGTATCTGTCAGTATCCTTAGTGTGATTGTTATAATCACTCTTGTGTCCCGTTACACTTTACATCATGACACCGAACACCACGTGTTCACAGTATTTGGCTTCTAGGCTCAAGTCCACCATTATCTTAGTCCTTTCTCAAGTAATTATACTAGGCATAACATATCTGCAGCAAGCCTTGCAAATAGACCTGGTGGCCTGCAGCTCTGTCGTTCTGGATTTTGTTTGCACAAAGAAATCTGGAGAATCTGCATTAGTTGGCCTCATTTGCTTTCTGCTTCCTTCTGTGCACTTCAGCAGGGATAATTGCATGCTGAACTATTATCATGGTATTGTGTTTGCTGTCAGTCTTTGTGGAAAACAGGAAAGATTGTATTAGGCTGTAACATGCACTAAAACCTCCTTAAGGCACTTTTTTGTCATCTGACTTAAAAGAATGTTAGTGGGATATTCAGCAAGCCAGTGCTTTAATGGATTAGCTTACTGCTGGCAATTTTGGGTTATTTTCTGTCACATTCAGTGGGATGCTAAACTTGCACAAAAGCTAGTCCTATCACAAATTGCACAGGTCTCCTCAAAGTTGGGGTTTTTTCCTGCATTTTTTAGTGAAGGGAAGATATTTCTTGAAGTCATTTAGTTTTCTTCATAAGCTGCACTGTTTAAACAAAAACTGCATATCAGGAGCAGGCATGTTATATGTTTTTAAGCTAAAGGCTAAAGTTTCATTGACAGTTCGCATTGTGCAGTTCATCTATAAGAAGGCAAGTGTCAGCTGTTCCATACTTGTTTCAGCTGTGTGTTCCTGTGACAAGTCTCAGCTGTAAAGTAGATACTTGTGTGTAGCAGAAAGGAATCTGCCTATGTCTTTCCACTCTTCAAATTGATGAGTTTTGTCCTCCAGGAAGGTCTTTATTAATTGTTAAATTTTTAATTTTTTTTTTTTTTTCAAAACAGAGATTTTCGATGAAATTGGGTTGAATTCAGCCACAGTTGCTGCCAAATCAAAGATTTTCACTTTTGCTTAAGCGTTTTCAAGATATCTCGGAGGTGCAAGAGAACTCAAATGTGAGAGAAAGGCTGTATACCCAAATGTGGGAGACCTGGCTCAAAGCCTTGCTCTGAAGGAGGTAGAGGAGAAAACTGAACCTGAGTCTTTCTCATTTCACGTGATCTAGTCACTGAGCTAAGGGTACAGAGCACCACTTGCCTAACACAGATGTAATGGTTTGTTTGACCCAAAATGCGTTGTTTCAGCCAACTGAAAATTTGGAGAAGTGTTGATCTTGGGCTGATCCAGTACAAATTTCTTGTGTGTGTTTTGATTTGGTCTCTGAAATAGGGAAAAAACCCACACAAACAAAGAAGTCCCCCTGCTGCCTCCTTATTACTTACATGGCACCATTTATTCTTCTCATTGGAATAGACTTCTGTGCCATGCTGTACTGAATTCCAGAAGAAAAGACCCAGAGATTTTAGACAACAGTGGATTTTCCATCCCTGCTCTTTGCTTGGCTTCTTTATGACAATAACCAAACTGCACTTTGGGTGTTTTACCATTTGACTTCGGAGGTAGCCTTGCACTCCTTACCAGCTGGAACTGCACTGATTCCATTACCCTGAACAGTACAGACAGGCTTGTATTTCAGCAGGAGTTCAGGAGATTGCTATACCGCTATCAATGTTCTGTTTTCCTTTTACAAGTGAGACGAAACCTATTACTGCCTAAATTTGACTAAGGAAGGGGAAAAGTTTCCTGGCACACAGAGTTCCAGGTGCCATCACTGGAATCACACGTGCTTGATGTCCAAAATCATAAATGAACAAAATGGCCCTACTGGGGTCATGAGACCCACCAATAAACAAAACAGTGACTGCTTCCCACAATAAATCTATGCATTTTGTTGATAATGTCCAGGAATAAAGACTGAAGAAGCAGTTTTTCTTTTTTTTTAAAATTCTTTTGGTGCCATCAGAGAGCTATCTTTGTGAAAACCGCAGTCTCCTACAGTAACATTTAAAAGGCAGATAAAGGGCACTCAGATAAAAAGACAGCAAGACAGCATGGGTTTCCTTATCAGTCAATGTTCTGTTGGATCTGGCAATTCAGCCTCTTGAATAATCCTTTTGGTTCTTTACTTCTGACATTGTTGTTAGGAAAAATGACAGCTTCTACAAAGTTCCTCAATAGATGGTTCAAAATGTGTTCTTGTATGTAACCCCTTAAATATTAAGCCTTATAAAAACTCCTTTTGAAAAAGAAAAATAATTTTTTTTGTATCATTGCTATATTAATATATGATATTTTTAAAACACAGTGATGTTTTGAATTGGGGAAATGTTATTAGGGACAGAAGATGATCTTTTGAACACACATTTTAAAATGCTTCATAGATCAAGTATTACTGCACTTTGGCATCTCTTTTGCAAAAAATAAATATTGAATTCTGAAATGAAATGCATAGGCTAGGAGGATATTGGAGTTTGAAAGTGATCGCATAGCTGCCAACTGAATGATGTTTTTTCAGTCACCTCAGTATCGAAATGTTTCATGGAAAGGGGAATAACTCAGGGAGGTAAGCAGAGAGGTACAGAGTCTTTGTCTGTCTTTGTTGTTTTTGCAAAAGGTGTTTAAGTAACGTTTTGGTGTCCTGCCTTTGAAGATCAGTCCTGACTGAGAATTTGTAATGGAGCTAATTCTTACTTGGCTCTGCACCACAATAAACTGGTGGAAAATACTTTTAGGGGATACAGCGCTTTGAATCGAGTATATGGTAGAAGCATCATGAAAAGAATTGTGGGTATCCACCAAGACTGCTAATATAATAGTGTTGAATAGTGTAGAAAAGTGGTTGACAGCATATGTTATATCTGTGTTTATTCGAACATGAATTGAAACAGATTTACACTTCAGCCTTTATTAGCTGTTGGAGAATAATAGTGGAATGTCTGCTTTGTACAGATTTGGCTGAGGATACACATTCTCCTTGGAAATGGTCATTGTGTAATAAACTAGCGTGGAAATCAATGACAATATAAATCAAGATTTTTACATTTACAATATGCTAAAGTAAATTTTACTTGATTTACACAATGTCATTGTTTGAATTTAGTTTCATTTTTTTTCCCATTTTCCTGTTGGTGTTTTTAGAATAAGAGGTATTTTTGCTGGTACTAATTGTACTAATAATCTAGTTTTATTTTTGAAGACACACCGAAAGAAATGAGGATCACTTCTGTTACAGTCCTGTGGTGTTCTGGCAACGCTTATATCTTTCTGCACTGTTTAGCGAAATAGTTGCTGATATGCTTTCTTCATGCGACACATAATGTATTGTCTAATTAAGAACACAGCTCTGGAAGCTAACCTTTACAAGTAGATATATTCCAATTTCATGTAATAAAAATGATTTCATGTTATAACAGTTTAATTTCAGGTACTGTACCATGTAGTTCTATAGTAGTGCAGTCTGCTGAGCTAACAGGTCGTTAAAACACAAATGTTTTGTGTTAGTGGAAGAATGACCTTAAATACTGCAGTCTCAGTCTTTGCATTCTTCAGGAAAATAAAGCTAAACCGCTATAGAAATTATGCTCCTTGTCTTAAAATGATAATGAAAAATTAGCATGAAGCAGACATTCTCCCCAAAACCTCTGTCATGGGCTTTCTTGGGAATGGTGCTACAGGATGCTGAGGCTTTGCCTGATTCGCCACATTAAAAGTGTATACAGGCAATAGGAATTAATCTGAAAATTAAAAATACTTACTCTCTTTCGTCCACTCTTTTTTGTTTAAACTATAGCTACACTAGTTACACTTTGTCCACTGCCTGCCGTGACAGAAACTTAGTTTTAAGAGTCTCTAGCTTGACCCTGGTAGAAATACTCTGTTAAAGGATGGCTGGGGTGGGAGGAAGGAAGGTGATTATTAGCTGTAGCAACACCTCTCTGATGTGCTGTATACATACTTTTGTGGTTGGAACGAGAGACTCTTGACTGGCATTGGGAGAATAAGGAAACATTACCTGCAAATTTAAAATACCACCTTGATCGGGAAATAGCAAGAAAACTATGGAATGTTGATTAGGACAATTGTAAAAAAAACCTCAAACAGGTAATAGGACAATAATTAAATAGATTGATAATTTGAAATCTATACACTAAACCAAAAATTTGATTGTAGCTTTAATTTTTAAATGTGCTTCCTAAGAATCTGCCTGAAAATGGATATAACCTTTAATGAAATAACTGTGTGAGGCTTTCAGTAATGAATGAATTAGAAAACCATATGGATGCATTAAGTAGAATAATAAATGTACCATACACAAAAGTAGGACATCCATAAATCATTTATGATGTCCCTTCTCATCAGTTCTTGGCTCTTTGAGTCTTAATTGAAAGCCAGGGTAGCTGGATATTAGAAAAACTAAATTTGTTAGATAACAGACAACTTTCATTAAAGCATTAATTAATTTTAGAAGGCTGAGGGTCTAATACATTAAAAATACTTGCAGAGCAGTGCTACTTTAGTCATATTTTTTCTATTTTAATTACTATCTTCCTCTGGTCAATGAAAATTATTTGTGTTCTACTTTTAACTTGCTCAGCAAGTATGATAGGATACTATTGTGTTTATAGAATTAAGTGTTGTCTTGTCTGAACAATTCCAAATGCTTCAAGCTGCTGCATAGTACAGTAACAAAAGTAAGATGGCTATTCTTACAGTAATGGCAAGTGAGCTTGTTTCCTCTTTCAAATGCAGAAACTTAGAGGACCTGTGTTAGGCAGTTCATTCTACGCATAGTCCTTCTTGCCAGTAGAGACAAAGGAACACTGCAGAAAGCACCTTTTTCTTTTTTTCTTTTCACTTTTCTTGTATTTAAGCACACTAATTTAAACTATCTTTTTGTCACCTTTAGTAGTTTCCTCCCTGGAATCTAATCTCATTAAGAAGATGGCCAAAATAAACATTTTGCAGCACTCTTATAAAATGAAGGCATGAAATACATGCTGAAATTAATATGGGGCTTAAGCTCCAAGTTTACTTTGCCAAAGAGGTACATGTCTGTGTCAAAATGATCAGAGTTGTTTCAATAAAATGCCTTAAAAATTTTTAACAAATAGCTGGATTTACCGTATTGCTTCTAAAAAGAGAAAAGATTCAGTCTGACAAAAATATTATTCAGTATGAAAAGCACACCTTTGTGGGGTAGTAAATATGTTAAGAAAAAGCAGAGGTAGGGAGCTTTTTTCAGGGATCATATTTATTTCTGTCCAGGAGTTAGAGTGGGATGTTTTTATAATTAATTCTCCCTTATTCTAAGTGAGGGACTAAGGGATGTTGTGGATAATGAAAAAAACCCTTTTAATGTAACCTAACAATATAACATAGTAAGATCATGATGTAGATGTACCGGGCACAGAGTTAGCTCAGATCTATCAGGGCTTGCTAGCCAAGTCCTAGCATCAATGCACTGAGCTGGCCACCTCTAACCAAAAAGTCCCTTGGAGTCCCAGTGCCAGGGAATGTGTTGCAGAACATGAGGAGTGTCAATGTCAGTGCTGAGTTATGGTATCCTCCTGACTCTGAGCTACCACTGCTTAAGGGCAGCTTTGGTGTCTCCACATTCATGTGCCATTAAACAGAAATCCAAGGGCAACTAAGCACTGACTGTATTTCTAGGCCAGGGAGTATATTTCTAGGCCAGACTCAGATGTTCCCAACTGTCCAACCCACCGTCAAACCCTTTCTCTCATTCTCATATAATTAATCTTTCTTCTCCTGTAATGCTACCAGTTTGTTTGGCTGGCCAGCCAGGTGTGTTCAATGGTTGGCAGTGCTTTCTCTTGGCCCACATCAAATTCACTTTTGCTTTCTACCATTATCTTTCAGTGGACTGTAAAACTGGCTTGGCTTACAGCTGTAGGCTTTCCTAGGGGCTAGCCACAATTTCCTTGCGTGCCCTGCTTGACTCACGGGCTGCCAGTTGACCAGTCCTCATCTGTTATGAGCACAGCCCTATAAATTCTTTTCATTAAAGGTAAGAGACTTTAAACGAAGAATCCAGTGCTTTTGGCATGCTGCATATTCATCTCTTTTGATCAATCACTGAAGAAATTAAATATTTCAGAAATACATATCTGCTGCTTGAAAGGACTGTTCAATCACTGTGGCCTCATTAATGTCTTGTGTGTTGCCAGTCCCAGTGATCCCAGCCTTTGCCAAACACAGTTGTATAAGTTTGGCAAAGGCTGCTAGCTTTTCTTTGTTGTCTTAATGTTATAACCCTCTCCATCCATTGCTCTACTGCTATTGATCTTTGCGCTCTTGGCCATGTTACTACTATTGTAGTTTCTTCAGTTGTAATAGAAAGGCATTGACTATAATCTTTGGCTCCAATACATAGTAATTTATTTTCTTGGCTCGTCTACTTTAACATATAAGCTACATCTTTGCTTTCTTAAATCTTACTCTGCCTGGAGGCTGACTGCCTGCCTCTGTCTTTGGCTTTCTTTCTCTTTCCCTTGTCTCTAATTGTGGACTTCTTTCAAAATTACTCGGAGGCTGATGCAATACAAAAATACCTTCACTTTGATATCACATCAGCTGCCAACTAGCTCTCTAACAGCTTATTAGTTATGGAATGGATCATCCATTCCTTGTAACAATTGAGCTGTACAGGAGGCTGATCAAGAACCACTGAAATTAAGTTTTCCGAGTCAAAAGCTCAAGGCAGAGGTATCCCAAAAACAAAGTTTCTTTTTAAAGAATTTTGAGGTTTGAGGTAAATTTTTGAGTTAAAAAACATTAACTGGGATAAAATGGAACTATTTAGACACTTTAATTGGGAGGCATTGGGAGGCAAGGAGGAAATGAGAGTCATACATCACAAAATGGCCAAGATCCTAGAGCTCAAGGCATAGAGCTGCAATGGACGCTCAGGTTCAAGTGCTTCTTTTGCCACATCCTGGTAGTAGCCAAGACTCACAAGGAGGAAATCAGTTAAATCATCTGAGTCAGGTTATTTGGTGTCTTTGTTTAAATTGTAGGATAGATCTGAGACAGGCTTATGCAGGGGATGTTTTCAGTGCACTTGAGATTGGTCTTGCCTTTGATATATGGGAGTTCAGAAGGTCAAGTCTCTTTTAGACACTGAAATACTTTGCTCTGCTTTCCAGATCGATTTTTTTTAATTATATGGACTGAGTGGAATCCGTGGTGTTGGTGGAAAAAGATTTGTCTGGAAGTCTAGTCATTCAATTAATCATGTGGCATTTGGAGGACAAAGCAATAATTCTTTTTTCTGAAGCATATACAGATCAGGGACTTGAGCTAAGGTCTCCCATAGCCAATATAAAGCTCTAACCACAGATCTTTGCTTATTTTGAACTAAATAGATCTTCTTCAGGTCTTCAGCAGGTTGGCCCTTAGTGAGTTTATCAGCAATATATTGTTTTTCAGCAGTATAAGACTCACAGTTTTGAGAAGAAATTCTGGGGACAGGAGCTGGAGAAAGAAGCTATTCTTAGCTGTTCTTTTGCTAACAGCATGTACAAAATCAGGAGGCGCTGTATTGGCACGAGTCTCAACACATTATCCTGGTGAGGATACTGAGTTCCTCATACAAACTAGATAGCAGGCAGCTTCTCCATCCTTGCTAGAGAAAAAAGTTGAAGGAAACACTACAAAGTAAAAATGCAGACAAGTATTTCTGTACAGGAAGATAAGACCACGTGCAGTCCATGTGCTTTATCTGGTAAAGTGGGAAGGCAGAACTTGGTTTTCACAGGCAATACCAGACAGGTTACATAAACAGAAAGGAATGAATAAAACCCTAGTGCAGTGCATCTAGCACACTCCATTATTCTCTGTTGGAAAGATCACTTATTATCCATGAAAGCCTTTTAAAAATTCTCCATGTATAATCGGGAGTCATTTAGTTAAAATCGTGATGTCAACTAGACAATTATTTCAGCCAAACTTGCACTACATTACTTCTGCATTGTTCGTTCTTTCCTGAATTATATTTTCTACTGGGACTTACAACCTAATACTACTGGTGTGAATTGATGTGAAACTTAGGAGAATAAGAGTCCTAACTGCTTGATACGTTTTATGTTGCCCAGTGTAAAACTTGTGTTTCTCTCCATTTAATTAGGCATGTAACATATTCAAAAGCATTGATTCAGAAGAACATTGCTGCAGTTTTCATACATCCTTCCTTTTTTTTCATCCTTTTCTGTTTTGGCAAACCATTCAGTGCTTACCATGCACTATTCTTTACCCTTTTTTATCCTTCTTTTTCATTCCTGTAATAAGTTTGCTGGAGTTCTTGCCCCCCAAATACCTAGTCTGTAGTGCCTACTTAAGACATTTGTCTCACCATCCATTCAAACAGTCCCTGATGATTCTGTTCTTTCATCTGCTCCCTCTCTGACTCTGCTGCATGCAAGTCGTATAGATCCTTTAACCCTTTCTTCATCCAGCCCTTGTCTTGTCTTTTTTTTTAACATGCATTTGGGTTTCAGGTTATGATAGGGCAAATCTAATCTTACCCAAAACCCTTCGTAATAAATTTGAACTTGGAAAAATACTTTAAATAGCACATTCACCTTCCTTGATCATGCTCCCATATAGCTTCTCGAAGTGAAGCTGTCCTTTTCTCCTTGGTGTGCTGCATTGGTCTTCTGCACACTTCTGCCTGTGCACTCATCCCTTCTTAGGATCATAGAATCATAGAATCATCTAGGTTGGAAGGGAGCTTTAAGATCATTGAGTCCAACCATTAACCTAACACTGCAAAATCCACCACTAAACCATGTCCCTAAGCACCACATCTACATGTGTTTTAAATACCTCCAGGGATGGTGACTCCACCACTTCCCTGGGCAGCCTGTTCCAATGCTTGACAGCCCTTTCCATGAAGACATTTTTCCTGATATCCAATGTAAACCTCCCCTGGCACAACTTGAGGCCGTTTCCTCTTGTCCTATCATTGTTAATTGGGAGAAGAAACTGACCCCGACCTCGCTACAACCTCCTCTCAGGTAGCTGTAGAGAGCGATAAGGTCTCCCCTCAGACTCCTTTTCTCCAGGCTAAACAACCCCAGTTCCCTCAGCTGCTCCTCATCAAACTTGTTCTTTAGACCCTTCACCAACTTCATTGCCCTTCTCTGGATGTGCTCCAGCACCTCAATGTCTTTCTTGTAGTGAGGGCCCAAAACTGAACACAGTATTTGGGGTGCGGCCTCATCAGTGCTGAGTACAGGGAGACAATCACTTCCCTAGTCCTGATGACCACACTATTCCTGATACAAGCCAGGAAGCTATTGGCCTTCTTGGCCACCTGGGCACACTGCCAGCTCATATTTAGCCAGCTATTGACCAACACCCCCAGGTCACAGAATCACAGGGGTTGGAAGGGACCTCTGGAGATCATCTAGTCCAACCCCCCTGCCAGAGCAGGTTCACCTACAGCAGGTTGCACAGGATCTCATCCAGGCTGGTTTTGAATGTCTCCAGAGTCGGAGACTCCACCACCTCTCTGGGCAGCTGGTTCCAGTGCTCTGCCACCCTCAAAGTAAAGAAGTTCCTCCTCATATTTAGGTCCTTTTCCACCGGGCAGCTTTCCAGACACTTCCCCAAGCCTGTAGCGCTGCATGGTGTTCTTGTGACCCAAGTGCAGGACTCGGCACTTGGCCTTATTGAACTTCATACCGTTGGCCTCGGCTCATCAATCCAGCCTGTCCAGATCCTTCTGTAGAGCCTTCCTACCCTCAAGCAGGTCAACACTCCTGCCCAACTTGGTTTCATCTCTTCTCCTCACACCTTCTCATTCTTCTCATGCTCTACTGTTCTACACTGCTTTTTGCATCTCTTCAGTGCTGCCTCTTTTCCCAGGCTATTACCAGGGTTTTGGCTTGCTTTTGTTTTTTAGTCACCTCCACCTTTGTCTTTATTTTCCCCTTTGTCTTCTGCTCCTTCCTTTAGCCTTGTAGCCTCAAATCATTTTACTAGTCTCTTTTTCCTCTCTGTTTTTACATATTTCTTAGCCCACACTTCTCTCTGGTTCCCTTGATAGTCTTCTCCTCTGCTGTACATGCTCCTTTTTTGCCCAGGGCCTCTCTGTTACTAGATCTCTGACAATGTTGTGGACATGCAGGCATTTTCTTGAACTATAATATGCATCATCTCACCATATATTGTGACAGTACGGCAGGTGTTCTCAACTCTGGGTTTAGTCAGATGTTTTGGTCTGGGTTTCTTTTTATTATTATTATTTATTTTATTCATGTCAAGTAATTGCTTTGGCTCACTGTACTTCTAAACTTATTCGCTTGTGTTAAGCTAGGAAAAACCAACTAGAGAGTATTCCTGCTGTTGGTACAGGGTTGCCTTGCTTTTGCAGTGCTCCACAGACTTCTGGATTCCAGGTGCTGTGGGGATTATTGTGAAGCATGTATACCCATGTAATTACAGACCTGGAATTAAATGATGATATAAGTGATTTCTGAAAATCCTGTTTAAACTTGGGACCAAAATATACTTTGAAGTCCCATTTTGCTATTTTCAATAAAGTGCTACAGAAAAAAATATATTCTCACTTTGAAAAGGTTCATGTTTACCACGAGTGGTGACTAAAAGAAACTAAATTAATGTCTGCTCAAAGACAATTAAAAAGTTACCACAGTTGAAGTAGGTACTCATTTAAAATTAATTTATTGTAGGGTGTACATGTCAAAGGTCACTTACAATACAAAAATATGCAGTATTTCTTAAGTGTAGGCCATTGAATAGATTGAATTTGTACTCTGTGGAGTTTTGGAGGAAAATGTCTAATACGTAGAAAATATACAGAAAAATATCAAATAACAATATCGTCCACCAGATGTCCCTGTACTCATAGGTGCTAATGAACAATATTAATTCAACTATCTAATTGCTTTTATTAAAGGCAATTTACGCACAGAGTATGTATTTCCCAAGTCTCTGTTAACCACTGTGTAATAAGATCATGAATAAACGGCAATTACATTAACAGTATTTGAGCACTGTAGTTATGAAAATAAATTACAGGAATTCACTGTTAAGTTCCTACTTGCCATCTCAGTTTTGTGTGCTTTTCCTTCTCTTGGGAAACTGTCTTTATCATGCATTGCATGGTAGAAGTGATAAATATTGATCTCTTATATTTTTAATTTATATAAATTTATATATGTAAATATAATTAGTCATATAAATATTACCAATCAATATGTTCTCATCTACTTATCTATCTATAAAAGATTAAATTACTAGAACTGACAGAACTAGTGAGTTGAAGGAATGTGGCTTTTGTGGAGATTTTGTTTAACTTTGGGAGCTATTGGAACAGACTCTAGTCATGGTGCCTGCAATTCACGCAGGGTGTAGCGTTTCTGCCACCTGCTCCCTTAGCTTGCCATGCAGCGTGCTCTAGCCAAATGCTCAGCTGTCAGCCATCCATGCACGTTTAAGGGCTACAGTAGGACTGTATGTCTTCTAGAGTGGGGACTTAGGCTACTGCCCTCAAATCTGTAGATAAGCATATATCTGACCATACGCATGGTGGGAAATGGGCAGGTCTGCCAACATGTGTGCCCTTAAGCAACACGGCCCGATTCGAAGACACAACCTGACTTTTTAGTGATGCCATGACACAGGCAGGACACCTTGTCCTCCTTTTCGCTGTGATGACTAAGAATAACATCTGAATGCCTGCTGGGAGCAAGGCCCTGACGTGACTGGGAGATCCCACCACAGGCATTCACTCTGGCAGGTCTACATTGGTGGCTACCCTTGGAGAGAGAGCCAGCAAACAGTGGTGGCAGACCACTTGGTCACAGGACGCAGGTCTAAGTCTTCCTTTCATTTTCTGTGTCAGTGCCACTGTGGCATAGCCCAGGTTGATGATGTGCAGTCCCAGCAAGCTCTGCGGACCTTCTCTACCTCTGTGCTATTGCGTATCTTGACAGCTACTACATGTGGCCAGGACCCAGCTAACCACAGGGGCGGCCTGGCCTGGCCTCCTACCTGCAGAGGGGCTAGCGCTATTGACAGCTGACTGCTTGGGGAGCAGCACTTTAGCTTGGAGTGGCCTCCTTTGGAGGTACATCTCTTGGGAAAGGCCATGTGCCTAGTGCTCTGACGGCTGCCCTGGGTCATTTTTTCCTCTCCTTTTTCCTTCAAGGAGCTGGTGGATGATGACAGGAATCAAGAGGGCTTCTTGAGGAAGACTGTGTGGGAAGGGCACAAGACATTTGTCTTAGCAGGGCCTGGGAGAGACACTCAGCAGACCCAAGCACTCTGCACTGTTGACATCCCTAAGCTGATCTAAGGTGTCTTGGGAGCTGTTGTGTAGACCTTGCTTTGGGCCTGAGGTATTCTTGCAAGAATCCAAACAAATTAGCATGGACAAACTACAGGTTTACAGAGCCAAGTCTTGTGCACCTGCTAAGCAATACACACACGTGGAAATCCCACCTTGAGCAGGAGCCATCCATTTATTCTCAAGAGTAGTCCTGTTTTATGGAATTATGCTGGTGCTGAATGCATATTCGCAAGAATGCATCCTGTATTTAGTCCTGATAGGTTAACTTGAAAGTGTGGATAGAATTATAATTTTATAATTGTAGCTGTGACTCTCCAGACATTTCTATGTTTGGCAATGTATTACTTGATTAGAATCTTTGCTTTTAATAGTGGTTTTATAACCAATCTGTTGCTTTCTAACCACGGTTAGAAAGTTTGGCAAGATGCATAGCCTTGAAGATTTTCTGTTGAATGTGTGTGAATTTATTTACGGGCATTTTTGTTGTCTTCTGCATTTTAAAAAAAATTAAATGGTACCCAAAAAATCCTTAGTAAAGCCAGGTATATGTTTAGTGCCCATTAAAAGCGCCTTCTGATATTGATAGAGCAAATGATACCGTTTCTATTGTTTTAAAATGTGTTTGTGATTCTGTCTTTTAGTATATGCATGTGACTTTCCTGATCAGTGAGCAGTTATGTAAGTTCTCATATTAGATACATTGATTCATCAGTAGGAATTCTGTCTTAATAAGGCGACTGCCTTCTGGTGTCTAAGCACTATAAGCTTGATTAAGTAAGGGGAAATCAGTGGGAGCCAAAGGAGGCAGGAAAGGAGTCAGAACAAATTTCTTGACTAATTTGGAGAAAATAAGCCACTTTTGAAAGCAGCAGATATCCTTATCTTGGTGGCTGTGCTAAGAGTTTACCTTTCCCGAATTAAGCTATCAGATAGCACTTTGTATTCATTACATAAAAATACATCTTATAATTATGTATATTTGTGCATATGTATTTCAAAATGGCATATTGCACGGAAAGTTAAGTGTTTTCTTTTGACTTTTTGGTTGCAAAGTTTTCTGTTTCTATGAAGTATTATTGTCTCTCGAACAGCTATCAAACAAAATAATAACAAAAAATGTTTACTGCCGCAGCCTAGTGAACGGTAATTCCAAGGCTGAGTATTAGAAAATGCTACTTAGATTTTCAAACCTGTGGACCAATACAGAAGTAATTTATTTTTTAAATCTTTTTTTTCTCCTAAATATATTTATTTTTATTAAAGTATTTTCAGTTTGTGATATACCATGACATTAATGTAAAGAAGCTTTCAGGAAGAATGTTTAGTGAAAGTAAAAGGTTTTATGTGCATTTTAGCCCAACAGAGTGAACTAAATTTATTTCAGTCAACTGAGCTAACTATATAACTTAATCCTGTTACTTTATTTGCAGTTTCCGGGATTATCTCTAGCTCTTTAATCTCTTAAGGTACCATGTTTCTTAAACTGTTTGCATGTGTTGGGGAAAGGCATTGACTGAAAAAGGAATAGAGACAACAAAATTTCTTGCAGAACGTCCTTAATTTGAATGTAGGAATGTACACCACCTACTGTAAAGGCAGTAATGAAGTCTGATTATGTAAGTACTTGTAATTTCTAAGTAGACTTTTTGCTTAAACCTAGAAGGAATGGTATAAAATAGGCAAAGGTACAATAACCAAGTTGTGACCTAGCTCTATTTTAGCAGTATATTGCTAATGCTGCAGTAAAAGGGCTCTTGTCTGTAGTTACTTGAAAATGCTCATTGCATCTTGTGCTTTTAATGAGCTAAATTTCAGTTTACAGACCAATCTAGCACTAATTAATTCTACAATGATGGTAGTTATGAAATATTACAATACTTGTGCTAATCTTCTATAAAGTGTATATCATACAAACATGGATAAGTTTTAGTCAGCAATGGCATTTTTTTATAAAATTGCTTCCGTAACACTCTTACTAGAGCATTTAAAATCCTCTTACTGTGACTTCTTAGAATTGTATTTACTGACAGTGAGTGTAACACCTGTCTGGTGTACATCTGTTTAATCTGGTAGAGCTTTATGAAGAGAGTTGACAGTGGATTTTTAAAGTGAGGGAAAAAATACAGGCTGTAGGGGAATTGTTTTAAATAACTATTAACCATATACATTTGGTTAACAGTAGTTTATTTGCTATTGTAAAGTCAAAACATGGCTAGAAAAACTGTGAAACAATTCAGCAACTCTGAGTATTATCTATATGATGCCTTTACGATGGAAAAAAGATCTTCAATAATATATATACTATTCTTTCTTTAATTCTTCTCTTTTATGCTTAGCATACCTTCATGCCTGTATGTTTTTTCTATTACCTTGATGTGGATTACAATATGTAGGTGTATGAAAAATACCTGTGCGTACTTTGGGCCCATAGATGTTTCTGTCCCAAGTTCTAGCAACGTCTAGTTTGTGTCTCTGGGTATTCGTTCAAGTGCTGGAGCATCTGTTTGCCTGTGTCTTACTGAGGGGAGGGAGCCAAAGGTCCCATCCTGGGGACACTTGCTCAAACTGAACGCACCTTAGATAAATAGCTGCACAGGAAATGGTACTGCGTTCATTTCTAGTGTGGTGATAAAAAAAAAGGCTCAAGTTCACTGGTAGTTTCTGCCTAGACAAGACTGAGGTCTCAGTACATATGAAAATGAAAGCTACAGGCCAGCAGTGAGCGCAATATTGCAGCACGGCAGATGAACAAGGAATGTAGAAGGGACCGAACGAGCCTTGTCTGCTCGTACGTTGTCATTTTGAGTCTTATGAATACGACGATGAGTCTTGAGGCTCTCAGATTTCAGCGAGTGCGGATAGCTACATTTTTTCTTGTTTTGAATAGCTGGTTGGGATTATATCTGTGGTGCCAGAATGCGCTTCTGATAGCCACGGTACTTGCTATTGGTCAGTGTGACACTGAGCTTTGCCTGAGAGCTCCCTGCCAGAGTCTTCAGACCACCAGAGCTGCCCAGAATGCAGTTATCCTTCATTTCTTGTCTTGTCCTTTCTTTATTCCCATAAGGGGTAATAGCACTCATGATATGCTTTTTTGAGGACAAACCTAATGCCTGATTTTCAGTGAACTAATCTGTTTACATTTGGCTTTGCTCCATCAACGACAAACAATATTAAGTCTGTTAAATAGCATCCTGGTATTTTAGAGCATTTGTGCATAAGTTTTGCAAAACAGCGCTTGAAGGTTGTTTACACAATGAAAAAGGCAATTCTCCTAACTTAGCGTATTAGTTATTTCTCATAACATTTGGATTGCAGTCCAGTATAGATGTAATATATTCACAAAGGCAAAGATCCAGGAAAAACCTTTCCTTCAGCAGAGTCACTGAAATGAACAAAATGTTCCTGGTTCTTTAATTGCTTTTCTTTCTGTGACTTGCCATATCACATAATAACATGAAATAAAACAAAAGTGCATCTGTCTGATCTTGTAGCACTCATTCAAGCTGAACTCCCACATACTTCAATTACAACCTCTGCCTTTTGGTTGTGCTCCTCTTGCTACAATAATAGAGGTGAAATACCTATGGCAGAAGTGGTACCAGAGAGGGTGGCATGTGGGAGAATGGTAGTTTACTTGGATAACCATGGCCTTGTCAAAGAATTTGTTTGACTGAGTTTTGGGGAGGAGGTTGGGAGAAGAATGTTCTTATGAAAGGATCAGAGCTCTGCCCCGGAGACTGCTGCCTTTGGAGCAGGGTGGCTTCCCAACACACATTTCTTCTGACTACAACCATAAACCTGTCAAGGTGTGCTCGTGCTTAAGAGGCTACCACACTCTTAGACATTTTAGCCAAGCACCTCCATATTTTCAGCCTCTATAAACATCATTCTCCTGAGTGTTCCCTTGCTGGTTTGATCACATCACCCCCTTAGAAGCCAGAGTAACAAATAAGGATACATTTATGGTGTGTATTGCAAAGAGCTAGCTGTAAATAAGCCAGATCAGGTATTGGAAGCAGTGTAGCCATCACAGCGTAGTAGCCATAGCTGTGGTGAACTCATGAGTTTCAGGAAGTTATTTGGGTTTCTCTACACTGCACCTCAAAAAGCCATGACTCAGCAGGTGGCATCTGCGGACGTTTGATGCACAGGAAGGGACCATGTGGCCATAAAACCTCTTTTCTCTGGTTCTTCAGCACAAGTGTGAATGGTGCCACCAAATGTCTTCTGAGCCACAAGATCATAAAATAGTTAGCAAAATAAGGCCTCTGTCATAAACAGGATATCAAAGTTGTTGCATTATATATATATATGCTAAATAGTATATGCTTATTAATAATCATGAGTAAGAGGAAAATTAATTTTTAATTCTCCAAAATGTATTAAACATTAAAAGATGGAATGAAATTCTGTTCAGGAACTTCAGCATAAAATGAGATGCGGTACCCAGTGGGAGATGTTGCTTTATTGCTCATAAATTAAAGATGAGTACTTTTTGTATGTGTTTGGTTATTATTTTCTAAGAAAGAATTGCTAATTTTTAGTAACTAAGTAAAAAATACCAAATACTGATATGACTAAATATTTACTGGATAAAAAACAGGAAATAGAATCTAGGACTTGCTTCCTTCTGTGCCTAAAGCAGTCACTAAGTTGGAGTCAGTCACATTTGTTCTTTATCTCTTCCCTCAAAAGTCTGGGCTTCTTATCTATGCACTGAAGGGGCTTCAAAAGGATGGATGGAGAATGGTGGCAGTCCTAGAATAACCTCAGGCTCGTTAGACAACACTCATTCTTGGGAAATGTGGTGGGAAAGTCTCCTTATAATAGGGAGAATATTGGACCCACATCTTTTTTATGTGGATGACAACCCTAATACCTAAATTACTAGAAGGAAGTAATAAAGATACAATAGCTACCATACTTTATTGTGTGTAAAAATGGACTAAGCATAAACAAACAAACAGTCCTCCCCTAGAGCTCCGAGTATGACCCCTTCTGATGTGGAGCAGGGTTTAAACCATGCCACTGCCCACAGTGATCTTAGTTTGGTCACCAGCTCCAGCACAGATTTTATGCATGACCTGACTGTTTATGCCTCGGTTTCCCCTACATTCAGACAGGGTATTATTTGATTTTGCCACATACAGAGGTAGCTGCAAATATACATTCATTAGCAGTTTGTGGGTTTCTCAAATACAACAGTAATGACTTTAGAAAGGAAAAAGCCTTCAAAAATTTAAAACTCATATCAAATATATCTGAAAAGGTGCAGCCAAAGTGAATTTTCTCACACTAGCAGCAAGGAAAATCTGTACTCCCTGATTTTTATGGAGAAAAGGTATTATTGATTGAATTGCCTAGCTTTCTGGGTTCTTATAGTTTCAGTTTACAATGGTTTTATATGATGTGGCTGAGTTCAATAGCAAGAAACTCGATCCAAAAATATGGTAGGTGTTTCCTAGTTCCATACTATCTGAAATCAGGTAATTCTTAGTCCACAGCTAAAAGCATAGGCTGGTTTCCGCTGCAAACGTTTAGAATTTACGTCAGTGGGTTTAGATTTGAGCAAAAACACACACAGTTTGCATTAAAATCAGAGTTCTAGGAAACTCATTTCTTGTAATACGGGGTATCGTAGAAGTTCCAAAGAATAGAAATTTTATATGCAAGATATCCCCTTACAGCCATAACACTTAAAATGAAAAACACAATGCACATTTGTCAGCATTATGTCACAGGTAATACGTTCAGTAGGTTGGATCTGGCTTCACTTTTGAAGATAGATCATTTATTATGAATCCATCCTTACAAAAAACATAGCATTAATATAACCATAAAAATCTGACAAGATGAGATATGCCTCGTAGAAACAAATCTACATTTGCTTCTATGACAATTTAAGAAAAGCATTTTAGGGAAACTATTGGTAAAACTGTGACTCAGACTATAAATATGTTTATTATTTTTTTGAGTGAAAGGCTTAATTTGCAGAGGGCGTGCTGCATGCAGATGTTGCAGGTAAGGCAAAAGCAGGGCATGAAATTACAGGCTGCCATCTGCTTTTAACAAATTATTTTTTCAGTTCTGCCAGTCAAAACTTAAAATTAATGATTAATGCATGGTGCTCAGTTTAAAGCTGTTGGAATAACAGACTGTTCAGCACTGAATTCTACTAACAAGGCAGATCAGGGAGGTCAAAACTTACTTCTTGTAGTTTCATACGGCAAGGAAGTCTTTCTCCTCATCCTTAGTATCTTGATTTCAGAAAGCTCACATCATCTCCAGCATGTTTTCTTGGAAAAGAGAAGGCTATGAGAAAGAGATGATTGGTAAGACCCTATTCATGCTATTACATGTCTTTCAGTATTTTGCAGAGGTTGGTGGATAGCACTGCAGATAATCATCCTAAACCAGAGAAATTCTGTAAGCAATAGTGATTATAAATTGTAACAATTCTCTCACAAAGGATATTAATTATGAAGGTAATGGGGCATGCTTTTAAACTCCTGTATATCTTTCCCTTTTTCTTTTTTTTTGTTTCTTTTTAAAGGAAAACCCTTGAATTTTTTTTCTTGTATTTTTGTTCAAATTGTGGATATTCTATAGAAAATTATATAAATTTGTTAGATCAAAATTCACTTTATCTTAGTTTTCAAACACCCCCCCTCCCCAATTTTACCATTTCTTCTTATTTTCTTTTTTGCTAGTGTGTAATTCAGTAGAATTAATTGTACCTGTGCTTTTTTCAGGGTTTTTATTTGTCTTTCTTGCATTTTGTATTCTGTAATTCTTAAAAACTTGAAACAATTTGGATAAGTTAAATAAGCAGTAAGAAAAACATACAAAGCACAGAGAAAAATAGGAAAACTGGAAAGGAAATGAAAATAAATAGCAAAGCTGGAAATAATTTCTTCTATTCCAGTTGATGGCAAAAAATTTGGATTGGGGATGAAGAATTAGAGGGGGAAAAAGATGTATCATAGTTTTTGTTTTCCAAAACTAAATCAATGTAGAATTCCAACTGGAATACAGTCAATTTTGCCAGTTTGTTTGGTTTTGTTTTTGTTTTTTTTTCAACTTATAAATTTCATATTAAAAGCTTTCAGATGTTGTTTTCTTTGGTAAAAAATAAGACCAGGTTATTTTTCAATGGCAAAAATTTCACACAGAATATGTCATCCAGCTCTTTTGGGGCTGATGGCTTTTTTGTAGATTAGAATCATGATATGGAAAAGTTTAGGAGCTTTTCTGTTTGCAGTGATCTGAGAAGCATCCCCAAGCTGCCAGGTACCAAGTTGCAGTTCTGAGAGGTTAAAAACGACAATGCCAACAGTCTCTTAAGCACCAGCTCCATCAGCTAAGAAAAGGAATTTCTAGGTTTCATTTGCACTGTTGTGCATTGTCCCTTATTTCATGTAAACATAGAATCATTTAGGTTGGAAAGGACCTTTAGCATCATTGAGTCCAACGGTTAACCTAACACTGCCAAGTAACCACTAAACCACATCCCTAAGCACCACATCTACATGTGTTTTAAACACCTCCAGGGATGATGATTCCACCACTTCCCTGGGCAGCCTGTTCCAATGCTTGACAACCCTTTCCATGAAGACATTTTTCCTGATATCCAATGTAAACCTCCCCTGGCACAACTTGAGGCCGTTTCCTCTTGTCCTATCATTGTTAATTGGGAGAAGAAACTGACCCCGACCTCGCTACAACCTCCTCTCAGGTAGCTGTAGAGAGCGATAAGGTCTCCCCTCAGACTCCTTTTCTCCAGGCTAAACAACCCCAGTTCCCTCAGCCACTCCAATAATATCGTGTGTGGATGATGCATAGTTAAGGAAGAAACATTAAATCTCCATTAGGAAGAAAATATTCTCACCTGTATCAAACTTTCAAATACTAGACTTTGTATGCTTTCTCAAATGAAAGAAAGAAAGCAAGCCTCAAGAAACAACACTTTACATTATAGCTCATCTCGCAGAGTCTGTCGTGGAGAAACCAGTGAAGTTCTAGGTCTCCCACCTCCTCCTGGAAGTTTCTGCCTTTCCCAAGAACTGTTAATTGTGTTTGCCATATGGTCAACTCTGGCTCATTGCAGTGCCAATACCGAGGTGAAGAAGGTCAGTGGAAGCGTGAGGTTTTACAGGCAGCAGGGCAGCGTTCTGCAGTTACAAGGACTCGTGTGTGGGCTCTGAGGAATGTGCACTGGCAGATCGTGCACTTGGGGAATTGCTCTGCAGGGCGGCTTCACATGAATGATTCAGGTCAATATCTCCTCAGCAAAAAGTTTGCAGTTGAAAGACATTTGGGATTTAAGAAAAAACCTACTTACGGTTTTCACATTTGCAGACCTTATCATTATTAATTTTGAAATTTTTGTTAGCAGCCTTGTGATCCTGTTTCAAATTTTCTAACAGCATGGTAAGAACTTCAAAATGGATTCAATTAAAAATAATTGTATCTTTCAGAGAAAAGAATTCCCTCAGAAACAGAGGAAGTCACGTTATCTTGTTTAACTCTCGGCCTTGCCTTGGTAACTGGATAAAAGAATTAGAATCAAAGCTAGTCTTCACACAATATGTTCTCTACTTTAGAGTTTCTCTAGCTTACAAATTATACAAAATGTATTTAAGGCTTTCAAAGCAAGCAGTTTCTTTCTAATTCTAACTGTGCATTTGTGTGTGGATCTGATTTACAGCATAGTCACTTTAGGATGGAATAGAATAATTAAAAAAGGCCAGTTTGTATTAAAAAACACGTATCTATGTGCATGCTGGAATTATGAAAGTACAATTTTCAGCATTCTAGGGAAAAGAGGTGATCACTCAAAGCAATACGGCCAATATTTAGTATGTTCTGTCTCTTGTATGCATGCATATAGGCATGTGTGTACATGTATGGTATCATTCAGTGGTATCATCCATTTTGAAACTGTTCTCCAAAGCAGCTTGCCATATATGTGGTTTGCCAGTACATTTTCCTCAAAATAGCACAGTCTCCTTGCACAAAATAGCACCTAATTGTCCTGTCCTATGTAACTCCCCATATATACATGCATGTATGTATAGCTATACACATTTTTTATATATATTATATGTATGTATTTTTATACAGTCAATGATATCTATCATAGTTAGGTATAGTTGTTATGGTGCAAGTCTCTAAAATGTTTAATTAACTTAATTTTTGTAAAACAAGCCTGTCAAATCAGATTTAAAACACCCCAGTTATTTCGGGGTAGAGAATTTTACAGCCACAATGCTCGGTGTAGTGATTTTTTTTAAAATCTGTTACTGTTTCTGTGCTTCAGATGTACACTGCAGATTTGCACTGAAGTAAAAACTAAGTTATTTCTCGGTTGCTCTTTGTTTATCATATTACAAACCATGGTGTGTTCTTCCCTGGATGCACACATGTAACTCCCATCAGCATTACAGTATCACACAAGCACTGAGGAGATAGAATAGTTCCCCAAGGCCTTTATGTTATCCTCCATGCATTAAATCATGTGGAGTGGAACAGAATAATCTGAAAATACGAAGGCTTTTGAACTAGGGCTATTGAACTGTATTATCCTTGCTGCCCTAATTCCACAGAATCGGCAGCAGCAACAGAGCTGATATACACAGATATGCCCAAAAAGCACACAGATATTTTTCTAGCCTTCTGGGAGGCAATGAGGGACAAAAGGTTCCTCTGCTCTTGTAGATATCACTGGGAAGTTGCAGAAAACCTGTGGATTATTAGGTGTAAGGAAAAAATTTTATAGAAATTTTTTTAAGTGTTTTCTTATTCAATACTGCTTTTTATCTTTGTATAGGTAGCATACAGGTATTGATGACTAAGGTCTCTCAATACATCATTAAAGATAAATTTATTAGTGTTCTTCAGCCTTAAAGTTGGTGGAAACATGAACTTTTCATTCTGAATAAAGCATTATGTCTTTATAATATTAAAGAGTTTAGATAATTTTGGGGGAGAAAAATCTACTAAAGCAATATGTTCTACTGAAACAACCTTTTCTAATAATAACTTATTCTGTCAGGGAGTTTTGACCAAGTTTTTAGGTTGCTTTTTGAGCAAAACTAGGACGAAAACATAGCAAAAACTTTTGGCCAGTAGCTTAACTAGCTCTAAAGCTAATAACATTGGTGTGCAGTTTCCATCCTTCAAGATGTGTCAAACTATTCTTTTAAGCATGACCTTGCTCAGAAATATCAGTTGTTCTTTGTGGAAAAGTTTAGAGAAAACCAAAAATTCTAATGAAAATGTTTCTTGGAAACCAATTAATTTCTTTGGATTTTTAAAAAATATTTGGAGTATATTGCATATATTTTTATGGAAGATATGCTTAGATTTTTCCCAACGTATTCTGAATGAAGTTAACAGCCTGGTCAGTAATTTAGTTCTATTAATATATAATCTCCATTACCATGCCTTTATCTGTTTAAAGTTCATATGTCTTCCTTGCTGTGATCATGAACTCTTATGCAGTAACCTTAGCTTGCAAATATTTGTTCACTTATTGCTGGTTGTTGTCCTTCTTACCTGTAATAAAGCTAAGTAAACAGCTACAGGCAACATATGCTTATCTCATTGGTAGGCTGCAAAATGATGAATCAGAGTGAATAATTATTTGAAAAACACAGTTTCAGAGCAAAGAAAGCCACCCACCTTGTGTCATCTTAGAAACTTTTAAATATATTAGGAGAATATTGGCTAGGAAGGCCAGACTGATCCAAATTAGCAGGATGTTAACATTTATTTGTAATGTAAAGAGACAGAGTAAAAGGTCACAGAAAAATTTCATTACTGTAAATCTGCTAGAGATGTAGCTTCCCCCTGATACGGGACAAAATGTTCTGTAAAAGAAGTGTATTTGCAAATCTCATTTTTATAGGACTTGTTTCATTACTCTCTGCACTCAGCTGAAAATGTCCTGATGGTATTAATGACATTCAGCTACGTTCCTGCAAGGTGCACTCATGTCTTGCACCTTCAGGATTTTATTCAGCAATTAATCCCTCCACTGATGTTTAGGAGGTCAAACTCTCATTGGGTTGTCTCAGTACTGGGATACAAGGCTGGCATGAGAGGTTACCTGTAAGGTGAGAACTGATGTTGAGGCAGCTACTGCAGGAAAGCAGCTATGTGGCAGTGCTGGGTAGGAAGTAACAGAAGGAAAAAAACCCCAAACCACCAAAATTATCACTTCAGGAACATGAGATTTCTTGTTTGGCTTCTTTTCTGAAGATCAGGTGGTATGAGTTTAGTTAGTTTTGCATTATTCATTGGCGACTAAAGATCACTTCTTTCTAGTCCTTTCCTATCATTTCCTTCCCATGTTACATTTTATCTTATGTTTTTTATACTGCCTCATTTCCTTTCTCTTTTCTAGTCATTTCATCCCTAGATAGGGAAGGGGGGG
>VFFE01007795.1:1955441-2081248 GCA_008921705.1 Burhinus oedicnemus | reverse complement strand
GGGCGGGAGTGGGAGGAATATTGGCTATCTCTAGTAGCATTTCTTCTTGACATTAGATTTATTCATGTGACTCAATTATATTGCTTCCCTAATGGTTAATACTAAATTTCTTGACCTTCCACTTCACCACGCAGATTGACAGCTGACAGGGACCAGTAGATGAATGGAGGTTGTCAGTCCATCCACATCATCCTTTTCCAAAGGTCATTCATTGGGTCTCTCCTGTCTTCTCTCCAGAGGACCTTTTCTGAGGAAATTTGCTGCTTCCTTCCCTGACACCACAGGAGGCCATGTTAAAGAAATCCAGTCTTCGGGCTTCCCCATTTACCCCTGTGAAAAAGCTGCTTAACTATATTTTAATCTGTATTTCTGTTCAAAGGCACCCTTCATTTTGGATCTTCTTCAGGCCTTACACTGCCGTGTTATACCGCTGTGTGCTGCCTTTCCATTTTTGCCATATATTCTGTAGAAAATCACTAGGAAATCTTCCAATATCCTCCCAAATCATGTCATGATTGGCCTGTGTGTCCTTTCCATCAAATATTGTGTATCATCCTATTCAAAAGTGTTTTCCTGCACTGTGTTATCTGCATACCTTTTTCGTAGCAATTTAGTAAGTGTCTGTCAGGTGAATTACTTCAGTGCTCCCATGTAAGTATGTGTATATCCTAAAGCTATGTGCAAACAGACAGTCAAGGAGGTCCAAATGAAGAATCACCTTGAAACAATGTCTGTGTTTTTCTCTATTCTTCTTGCCACTCAGTTCTCCAGAGAACTGGGGAAAATATTTCTGCAAAATGGTTTAGTTTTTTATGGAGCTATTGAAAGGTGCAAGAGTTATATTACCTGCTGAGAAAAGAAAGTCCAAGTGGGCACATAGCATTATTATTTGAACCTGTCTGCTTTAGCAGGAAAACATACATTGCATACATTTAAAAAGTTGTCTTGGCCTCTCAATGCGAGCTGAGCTGTTCTCACTTGTTACTAAATTTAGCGTGACTGCACAGAAACAGAAAGGAAAAAAGCAAATAAAGCTTGAATCTTCACTTCCATTAATAGTTAATTGTTAACTGCATAATGTCTTACTTATGAGATGATATAGGGCAGATATTCTTTATTACAAGTGCTGTGATATTATTAGAGACAGGAAAAAGTCACAGAAAAAAATCTGCAAATAAATGTGGTCCTCGGAGAAATAAAACCTGCTGAGATTTTTCTTCCTTTTATAAAACACTTATGCTGGCCATCAGACTCTAACAAGGAATACATCTGGGAAAGCAAATCAATGATAATGTTTCATTAAAAAAAAAAAAAGGAGCTCAGATGCTCTTTAAAGGTTTTGTGGTTCTGTACGGGTTGTGTTAATGAAGTTCGTTCTCTTCTCTGTAGATGATACAACTGCACATGCTAATGCTTCCTGAATTAGTGAATGAATTCCCTTTTCTCTTATGGCAGAGCAAGTCTCTTCTGGCAGTGCAAAACTTAATTCATGACGAGATATAGGTCAATATCTCCCATCTGATGAGGGTGATCCTCCCACCAGCCTGGAGAGAATGTGGGTGGTAATGAGAAGGGCGCAGGTATTAGCAGAGATTAAAATAAATGAAATGAGCTCTGCTTGTTGGCAAAAGTATCAATTATTCTAGTCTTGTGGACTTGATGTTTAGGAACATCTCTGATGATACAGGATAAAATGGAATGCAGAGAAGCAAAAAAGTCATCAGCTGTTCTGCTTTGGCACATAATTCATGCTATGCCTGAGAGTGTTAGACAGAACGAAACCTTCCTTTAAGTGAGGATGCCCATTTCCTGACTCGCTTGTGGCCTTCTGGCTCTCCCAGAACTTCAAAAAGCAGAAGAGAATACAAATGAACTAGTGTCTGTAAGTTGCTGGTTAGGCTGCTGTCAGTAATGGGAAAGGTGGTCCCATGCAGAGGGAAACACCAGGCACTCAACTGTAATTATATCATGTTTGAGATGATGGTGAGCAAAAAATGATATGTCAATGAGGAACAGCGGTTGTGATTACCCTTCACAACATCTTTCTGCTCTGAGAGAGTGGCCTTAAACTGCCTCTCCTTCAACAAGTGATTTGATTTTTATTGTAACAGTAGTTTCTAAACTTGATTCCTACTGAGATTATAAAGGAAGGATTAAGCCGTTCCAAGGAGTCTGTATTTCCATGAGTCAAGAGTTGTAAGAAAACATTTTTAAGGCAAGAAACTTTTAACAGTGATCCCTTCCTAGCAGTGACAGCATTATTTGTATGTGAATAGTGTATTTCCTCGGGGTCTTTAGTAAAATAAATAATATGGATAAATGCTCTAACACACATTTCCATTGCCAGCAAAGAATATTTACTTCACCAAGCTCTGAAAAGCTACGATGAGCTGCTGCATAGAGACACATTTACTATTAGTGTGCCTCTCTGCATGTTCAATAACAGGCAATGCCCGCTGGATAACTGATTGGTTACCTCATGTCCTCTTCAGTGTTGACGTGAGACTTGCAAGCAACCCAACTGTCACCGTGCGTCTCAATTAGGCTTGATTCCCTTACCTAAAAAGGCCTGAAAAGCTAATTGGCACAGAGGTAGTTTTGTCTCCCAGTTGCAGGGAAAGATACAATTATGCAGCAGACGGGGGAGAGGGAATACACAGGGCAACGGTGTTTCCTACTGTCATTAAAATATTAGGTAAATCTGGAAGAGTAGGGATCATGGTAGCTAGCGATAAGGAGAGGGAACCGTTAAATTTCTCCCTGACAGGGACAGGGTTTTATGTTTCATAAGACAATCTCAAAAATTATAAATACCCTGTCTTAAGCAGAAGAACAGTGCTATGATACACTCAGGTATTTGGAAACTGTTATTGCCAGTGAGAAGCTGGTAATAATATACTTATTTAAATGTCACATTTAGAAGAATTGATATATTATCCTTCTTCTTAAATACAAACATTTTGAAAGGTATATGGAGGATTCATGGAAAGCTTTCACTTCTGATGCTTGTAAATAATTAATTAGTAGGGGTAATTTACTGATTTATGTCAGAAAGGATTTAAAAAAATCCACTCTTCTACTTTTTGCCAGTGGAAAGTAAATGCTAGATGAGTGCCTATGCTCATTTTCCAGTCTTATATCTTCCTGTTCAGGACTATAGAGAGAACTGTTTTTTCATGCACTGTCGCTACCATCTAGTGTCATGAAAAATGCTAAACAGGATTTTTATTGTGTGTACTGAATTCGTATCCCTGGGTACTTCAGCATGGCATAACAGAAGACACAGTCATTCAGTTACAGTATTTGTTGTTACAGATTTCTGGTTTTGTGACAGGAGAGAGGGAAATAACCAAAAATAGTTTCAGGGCAGATCTTCTGGTTTGCAACTACACCATATGCCCACCACGCACAATATGTCTGATTATTCCAAAAACTGAAGTGTAGATGGTAAAACATGATGAATGAAATATATGGCTGCTATAGCACTACTGCCTTCAGAGAAATTACACTAGCTACAAATCTAGCCCG
This sequence comes from Burhinus oedicnemus, assembly GCA_008921705.1. NCBI lineage: Eukaryota > Metazoa > Chordata > Aves > Charadriiformes > Burhinidae > Burhinus > Burhinus oedicnemus. Next base: position 2,077,720 of record VFFE01007795.1, on the reverse strand, counting down.
ATGACCTACCAGGTACCTCTGTTTTCAGGCAGCTACTTGTAGCTGGTTATCATTTCAGTATAGTTTAATGTCATATCAGTGTAATTGAGAGGTTCTTTTCCACTCCTAGAAAGCTTCCAAACTGATTCTGAAACTAATTGAAAAATCACTCCTCTGGTTTTTCCTCTCAGTTTATTAAGAAATTGAGCCCATCTGGTATATGTCCCTTTCATAACAGCATCCTCTGTGGGGTTTTAATCAAATCTGCATTACAGCAAGATGTTCTGAGTTTCTGCTTGCTCTCTTATAAGTAAAAGCGTCCTTTTGTTCTCAGGGACACTGTTTTTATTAGATCATTGTTAAGGGTATTAGAGAAAAGACTCTAGAAATAGTCTAAAAGAAAATAAATAGTGTAGAAATAGTCTAAAATATAATAGTCTGAAAAGTTAGATATCTGATTTATACTGTTACTTATTCCATAGTTCAGAAACTAATAGACTTTAGGAGGCTTATGCAAAAGTGATTTAAACCCTAACATTACAGCTGTCAATAAACAATCCCCCCACCCCCACAAAGGAGCCCACAGAAGTGGCAGGTTGCGACAGGGGCTTGCATCTGAAAAAGGAGGAATATCTAAAGTTATTGGGAAAAGACTGGAGAGGAGATGCACCGTGAAGAGCTTTGATGGAAGTAAATGACACCTTGTGAACAGCTTTTTAGCTTTTTCTCTGACAGAGAAATAGCAGTTTTCCTACTGTCACGTTTGCTCACTTAGTACAAGCCTACCCCAAATCCATCAGCATAAAAGGAAAGATTCTGACTGAATTCAGGCAGCTTTGGTTCCAGGTTTTTGGCAGATCTGTACTTTCTGCTTTGTTTGCCTAATTCTCTTCTCTTTATTGCTGCTGGAGGAACACCACAACTCCTTTGTCCTCCTCTCTTAAGGTGAATACTTGACGTTAGCAGTGTCTAGTTAGAAAAAGGAAATCTATAGCTTGTGTCTGGTTGTCAGAAAGATTAGTATGACAACCAGTTTTTCAAGGATCCGGATTTGAACTTAACATGTCAAATCTTTCACCTATTCCTTTGGAGCTCTGCCTGGTCTTCTTTTTTGTGCCATTTATTTAACCAGCACTAATAGATTTGATTATGAAGGTGTCTAGAACAAAGAAAAAACAAGTGCCTTCACTCACTGACCTAAAGCTAGTTTTTAGAGTCTAGGTGAGGGAGAGAAGCAGAGTGAGGCACTGACATGGTCTGTGCTTCGGCATGACTGAAGAACGATAAATCCCTGGCCAGTATAAAACAGCAAACCCTGATCAATGGCTCCATGTCCACTTTCACCACCCAAAGATCTGGCCAAATGGTATGAGCAGATTAAACAAATCTTGGAGGTCTTTTTTTTTTTTTTCCTCATCTTTCAAACTCAATATAGCCAATTTGGCAGATACTGTGGCAAGCCAGTGGCAAGGCCAGATTCTGCATCACTTTGTTACAACAGCAAGCAGACAGCTCTGTAGCTGTTCCTCTGGATTTTTTAAGATTCATTTTTCTTGAATAAGGATGAAGTGATCATCTCAGTGCCTTCTCTGTTGTTTTCATTTGACATTTGTTTCTGTTTAAGTCATTCTTATTTTTATACAGTGAAATTCAAGACCGTTGTACAGACTTTTCGAGAGGTTATGGGTCAGCTAGGGAGCAGAATGGGTTTTGGCATCTAAAATGCATACAGGAACATGGGCTTGTTGGCTTAAGTAGATTAGCAAGAAAGTAAAAATTTTAGCAGTCTTTAGTGACATCAACAGTGACATTTTCAGCTAGTGTCCTAGAAAGACACATGTAGCAGTTCATGCTTCCCAAAGAAATAGTAGAGACTGTTTGCAAAGCTCAGGAAGACAGGTCTGCCTGATTTGAAGTTCATTCATGTTTGAGAGGATTATTCTTGACCTCGTAAGTCCAGAAAGCATATTTTTAAAGGCAAAGTCAAAAGTGATGGAATAATTGCAGGAAGTAGTTTTAATGCACAGACAACTAAGGAAGTCTTGTTTTTTTTGCACAGTCACTGTTTCAAGAGACTCTTCTTTGACATCCCCAGAATTTCCCAGGCTAATAATTAAAGTGAGCCAGGCAATTAAAGATAATACATAAAAGTAGCACACAAATATAAAGGAACATTTCTTGCTGAGATAATAACGGGAATAATTAACTGTGAAAGTCAAGTAACAGTGCAGAACTCAATATATTCCAGCTCCAGGTTTTATTCAGAGACATTTTACTTTCATCCTCTGGTTTCACCTGCAGGGAGTATACAAGTTAGCAGCATTATCTTAAACTGAAGTAGAAAGTTCATAGCAGAAGTTAGTTTTAAAATGTAGATCTTTCCTTTTGTTGTGAAAGTTCAGTCCTACTAATATCAAATTGACTTGTGTTCTAGAATGGAGTATTTAAATTTATGCTTGTTATTCTGTTTTATTTAAGGAAATGCATTCTTCTACCAGCAGGTTTCAGAAAGACTCTTCTGGCTGAGGAAGTGATTAGTAGAGAAACAAAAATCTGTGCATTCCCAGTTTCTTCTGACCAATTCACACTTCACAGGACAAATGGTAATGAGAGAACGAATCCTTAGCTATATCAGCATTGCTAAGGTTAATATGGATGTCCAGAAATTAATTTTCTTTTGGACAGATTTGGTTTTAACCCACTTCAATATGGGCCAGAATCAGTAAAGCTGACTCAAATGTTTTTGGTAAGCAGTAAATTTGTCACAAAAAAGTCATCCCAAAGAGAATCCAAATCCAGGTCTGATTCAGTCAGTAGCTTTGACTGAAAAAACGAACTGGTGGGAAGGGCAAAGAAGAGGACACAGAAAATCCCTGCTATGCAGCAGCTGAGTCTCTAGAATACGTCCCAGGGTATGGAGACCCTTCCTCATCTTCAGGGGGTTTTGAACTTAGTTTCTGGACTTAGTTTCATTGTCTTCCCTTGACAATTTTTTACCCAACGTGAGCTAATCAGAGGTTTACTAGAACAGTAGCTGTAGCATTCAAGCACTGTTGGTGTCCTTACCACCAGGGTAGACTATCTTTCTCTACCGTTTACTGACTGAATGTGCCTTATATAAAATGGAGGAGTTTCTGAAAGAGAAATCAGGATTTCCTTTGCCAAGGGTGCTAACTGACCCTGTGGGTGTCGCTTTCTCCTGGGAGCCTGGAGATGACAATTAGCTCCCCCAGCCACAAGCGCGGCAGAGTGGTGGACCTTACATCTTGCATTTTCTATAGGAGACTTCTTACTGCTTGGCTTTTTCAGCATAAGTGGAAACATTGACCGCATCTAACTTTTCATTGCCTTTTTTTTTTTCTATAAATGCCCAAAAGTGAAATGCCAAATGCAAGAAGTGTCAGTTAGTAGGAAATGCTTTTTTTGGTTCCTCATTTCAGTGGGAAGTCAAAATTTGTAGTTTTGCTTCATATATGCAGTTTGTCAGATAGATGAAAGAATGGAGTATTTCTGCAAGCCTACTGTCAGCAAAGGTTGGAACAGAAATATTGAACTCCAAAACGCACGCCTCTTCCACCTGAGCAGGAAGGCTAACACCTCTCATGGTATCAGTAGCAGCAGGCATCTATTATTCGGTGGCAGACAAGCAAAGTAGGGGGGATGTGGCAAAGCATTTTGTCTTTTATTACATGTAACACGTCAGAAAAGAGGGCAGCTCTCAGGCCTGCTGAGCTCCGTCTTGCAGAACTTAAACTGCCTGCCTTTATTGCAGGTCATTATTCACCATGACCATTAGAAAAAGAGGAAAATTCACTGGAAAACATACAGCATGGGTCTGTGGGGGTGATAGAGCATGTACTCTGTATTTCCTGCCTTCATTACTTGTTCTTTTTCTCCCACTGATAGCTGAATTTCTGTGATAAATGGCAGCATTGTGTATAATTAATACTGTGTATAGTTTGTAAATCAGTTTGTAATGTACTTAGACATCCTTTTAGATGAAAGGTACTCACCGTTATCTCTGTGAATCACAGGCTCCTGTCTTGTCAGGAGATACAGTAAAGGCATAAACTTTTTGCCACAAATCACTTTCCGCCCACGCCTTGCAGTTTTACAAAAACAAGGCATCTCAGGGGTTCCATGTTTCATTTTTATATCATTAAACCAAATCTTTACCTCTCACTCTGTTAATAATTTCCCTTGTCTGTCTTTTCCTCACCCTGCATCAGTCATGTTAATTTAAACAGTGGAAGGTCTGTACAACTGCTAAAAAAAGAACGTCTCAACTCCTCTCCCTGTCCAATTCATATTTTATGATTTAATCAACTGCCTAAGGTATTAATTGTTAAAGTAAAATAATGGCACCTGTGAACGTCATATCTGGAGCTTTTAAAAAGTTTGCAAGTAGTTCAGATATTCATTACATATAGAAAGCTACTCAGAAAAGTGATGATACACCAGTAGATGACTTGAATATTTAAAGCCTGCTTTGGGTGGGAGAAATATTGTAACACATTGATTATATTTGGATTAATGTTGTTAATCACTATGTGCGATTTACAATGTTTTTCCATATAGTAGTTTTGGACTGCATTTGTGTGTCAGTCTCAGGAATGGTCAGGAAGCATATCATGCTTTTAGATCTGCCAGCTGCCTCCCTATTATATAGGGGTTTTGCAACAAGCTGCAGACCCCACTGCAGACGTGCTTAGGGGCATCCAAATCCATCAGATGGAGTCAGGTCTTGAATATGCTCTCCTGATGTGCTATTTGAACACACTTTGGTTGTATGCCTATGTTTGATTTACTCGCTAATAATAAAGATTTTTGGATGGTGAATTTTGTCCAGAAGATATTGATCACTTTTTTTTTCAGCCTTTGCCAGGTTTAAATGCTGAAATTAATATGTTATCATGGCTGCCTATATTTAGCCCTCCTGATGGAAAGCAGTGAATAGGACAAGTTCCTGTGTTTTAGCTACTGAATTGATTGTCCAGCATCCTACTGCAAACCTCCATGGTTTTTCTTGATGAACCATAAGTCCATCTTTGCACCATGTGTGACTGGGCTGTAAGTCCTGTTCCACCAGCCCAGGCAGGAGATCGGTGGTCTCTCTGCAGAAGAGGAGCAGAGTAGACTGTGTAGAGTAGTAACATCACCAGTGTACCACCCCAGCCCGCAAGTTCTCCAGAGCCCATTTGCCAGAGCCCTTCAGTGTCATATGCCGTATTTTGAACCTTTTTTTTCCAGAGCTGCAATGTGCCTGTTATTGCCAGAGTCTTTCAGTGGAAACAAGCATGCTGTTCAGCTGGTGCTTGTCCAGGTTAGGAAGGTGGTTACGTTTTTAGAACTGAAATTGCTATTTAGTGTTGATTGCCTGGATGAAGGCTTTTGAATAATGAATATTGTTTAATTATTGCCTCAGATTGGAGGCAAGTTATTAAGTGTTCTTGGACATCAGTTTCTGAAGCTTGTCTCTCTGAAACCTTGATTTTCTCCCACCAAGATATTGACAGATGGGAAAAACACATTTGTTATGGAGATTAATTTGTTAGTATGTGTTCTGTGCACCTTATACACAGAGACAGCTGAGCAGTAGGAGTTAAGTGATAATAAGTCCATAACAAAGATATATACTAACAGTGGAGAGCTGTTATCGTATACAATCAAAACAAAGATTTTTATCCTTACTTTTATTTATGTGGAACAAGATAATATACATTTTAGCTGGCTCTTTTTGTGCTATTTTTGCAAAGATGTTGATATAGTTATGAATAATTTCCTATGAGCTTAAAGCACAAGAGTGATTTCCCACAGTAATCAAAGCAATATTACACTGATAAATTCCTGTTGCAAACTCCCCATGTTTCATGCTAGGCAAAGTATTCCATAGGCCTCAGCCCCAGTGAATGGAAGTCATTTAATGGCCTTATATTTTACTTTACATCATTTAAAGTTTATTTTTTCAGTATCAACTGACTGACAAAACTTTTATCAGGCCCCGATACTGCAAAGACACCATGTCATTGTGGACATGGGGTTGTTGTCATCTTTATCTCTCTGAAATAGTTTGCAGTTATGTGAAAATGTGGATCACTAAATTGTACATGAAAACTTTGTATCCTTTTCTAAGGTCTTAGTGCGTTCAAAGTCAGTGCATGGGTAATTTTCAAATTATTCTAAATATACAGAAATGTACTTTTGAAAGATGCCTTTTTCTTATGCCATTAGAGGCCATGAAGGTTGTGGAGGGGAAGGATAGGCAACATCACAAGCTACAGCTCTGTCTTCGTCTCCTAGCTGAGATTTTCCACTCCATTGTGCCATTTCTCAATCTCTGCAATGGCTGCTAATTGAATTCTAACAATGTGGTGTTTGACTTGATCAGTCGAATAACTCAAGTGACTGTTTTTCTGGATATCAGGTTGTCATATGTTTGAATTGCTCTGTTCTTAACTTGATTTGGGGGTTTTTTGTATAACTGAAGTGATTTGGATGCATTTCACATACAGAAGAATAACAGCTGGTGAGGGGGCGAGGAAGAGTAAGCTGTAGCTCCCAAAAAAAGGGGACAGCTTTTATCATATGCCGTTATGTAGAGAGTTCTTCTCTTCAAACCACATCCTATGTGACTCTTCATTGTTTGTCTAAAAGAACTGCATGCCTAAATGTGTCCTTTCCAGAAGGAAAAAAAAAATCTGTGTCCTGCCTTGCAATGATAGTAATTCTGCTGAAACGAAGTGAAGTTAATCCTAGTGTAATGGTTGAATCAGAACAAGCACCAGCTTAAGCAATGGCCTTTGGCAACCTGGGTCTCATATTCCATAAAGCATAGAGGGAAAGGATTGTAGCCCGAAATGACTGAGCAGAAAATCTGTCTGAAACCATGTACTTACATGGCACCTTTATGGCACTGCATCAGAAACAGTGGGCAGGTAGAAGGCAGGAAACTAAGTAAACTTCAAATCATATTTAGGCTTAGAAGCTTATCCCAATCTGACAGCTTCTGCAGAGTGCTTTGATCTCTAGCAAGTTCTAAGGGGAAAAAAGAGGGGGTTTTAATATCAATACTTAAGGAGTTAGCCTTCCTGCAGCTTCCATATGCTCTCCTGCTATGCTCCTAATGAATGAAGCAAAATCTAGGGCTGAAACCTGTATTACAGAAACTACTGGGGGCACTGCTATTGAGTTCAGTAACTGCAAACTCCTTGCTTACATAATTTATTTAATTATCACCACTTTCTAAAGAGAAAGAGAGTTTTAAGTGGCTTTCTTCAAGCTGTTTAGAACCTCTTACACATGACAAAATTTCTCTTTTGAAATAAATGTCAGAATTTTGCAACTGTTTATGACAATAATTAATTCATCGACAAAATGCTTTTATTGTTGAGAAATAACCCTAAAAGAAAGCACATAGAAAAGAAAATATGAAATATTGCAATACTAGTTAATTGTAAAAGTGGTTTTTTGAGACCAGATGAAGAAAACTTACTTGAAGCACAATAGAGCATGTGGAGCATATAATGTCAGAGCATGTTCTGAGGTTTTTTTGGGCAGATATCAGAATTTTGTAGTGCTAGCACAGCCCAGAGCAGCTCTGTAGCCTAACCTCTGCACTCAGTGCCCCAGCTCACATCATGGGAATGGCTGCACTGTGATGTTGCCTCCAATTCACATGACAGCTTCATCCATCTCGGAAGGAGCTAGGTTCAGATCAGATGAAGAAGGTGGTTCTCCAAATAGGAGACATAGGAGTAGACATTACCCAGTGTTGCTGTGGGTGCAGGAAGTTTACTCAGGTTCAGAGAAGGAACTTTGAAGAGAGGTCTGTTAGAGGCTATTATTACGGCAAACTACAGTAGGCTCAGAACATCCCCCAAGCCAAAAGTGCTTTGACACAGGATTCGTAGCAGAGGAAAGATTTCATATGCTTGCCCTGTTCTTACTCTTCCCTTCATGTCTACTCACGGCTGTGCACGAGACACAGTATTGGGAGAGCTGGATGTTTGGTCAGAACCAGTAGGGCTGTGTGCTTCTGTTGTAAAATGTAAGCGCTGGCACAGTACAAGTAATGTTTTAATTTTATTTCATGAGAGCTATTTTAAGGTTTTATGCCAATTTATGCACAACTGAGCATGAAATAGAATACATATTTCAGAAAGTTTCATGCTGTGAAGTGATATGAAGGAGGTACCTTCCTCCTTAAAGTGTTACATGCATAATAGATTTGTGAATAGTGATGTGGGCCGTCATATACCATGCACTGTCCATGATCCTATTATAAGTGTTCTATAAAATGCAAAGGCTAATAAGCAGCAAGGCAACAAAATGCTGAAGCATAATGCTGAATATGTGAATAATTTTGTGGAAGTTAATAGGAGCATTTCTATTCCTTGAACGATCATAACAGCTGCTCTGGAAAATGATTGCAAAATGCCACTCTTGTTCTTGGCAGGTCTGTGCCCTGTGCTTATTCATAAACACAGCTGTTTAATATTAGATACAAAAGTAAGTTTCTCATTGTTTTATTGTCATCAACCCTGCAGCTTTGGGAAAGTGATCTGGATCAAACACTTAAACAGCAAGCCAGAGAGTTTCTTACTGAAAGAAAGAAACATTTTTTTTAACTTTCTTACTTTACTGATTTTACTTTTTTCCTTTGGAAAAGTCTGTGTCATTTCCCCTTATAGAATTACTTCCAAATTTTTATTCTAGGAGAGAAGTTGCTGTAAATCTGCAGTCCAGGTACAATGCGCAGAAAAAACCCCACTGATTCTGGCTAAATTTTAATGTCATGTTTGATGTCTTATCATAGAACAGTTGAGACTGGAAGGGGTCTCTGGTGACTGTGTAGTCCAGCCCCTTGCCCAAAGCAAGGTCCCTCAGACCTGCAGGTTGTTCAGCACCTTCTCCATTTGGATTTTGAGTAACTCCTAGGATGGAGACTCCTCCGGGCAACCCATGCCAGTGTTTGACCACTTTCACAGTAAAAAAGTGTTTCCTTGTATGTAAATGTAAATGAAACCTCCTGTGTTTCATTTTGTGCCTATTGCCTCCTATCCTGTCACTGAGCACCACCGAGAAGAGCCTAGCACTGTCTTCTTTACTCCCTCCTTTCAGATAAGCTCCCTCCTGTACCTTCTCTTCTCCAGGCTAAGCAATTCCAGCAACTGCTTTGGAGCTGTTGTCTTCACAGAGGTGAAGTACTGTTGACTTTGGTGCTTGTGTCAACGACAGTGGGTCCCAGACCACAGCTCTCCGTGTATTTGGAGTTCAGCAGGAATAACGATCCCTTTCATTCACAGCCATAGTCTTTCTAGTTCAGCAGAAGCCTAGAGCTATTGGTGAATCAAACCTGCAACTGCAGGCAACTGCACTTCTCCCCCAGCTCTGGCTTACTTCAGGCTCAACAGAGACCTGGAGCACTTGCTGATTTACAGTGTCTAGCCTCTGTAAGGTGTAAGGCCAGGAGCTAACCTGAGAAACTCAGTTTTCCTCATTGTGATGACACAGAAGGCAGTATAGTCCTGTAGGCATAGACCTGGCTTCTAGACTTTCTATGTGCCATGGACATAGGATTGAAAGAAGAGCTTTTTCTGGCATAGATATTCACTTCACTATTCAGGGTTATGCATTTATGGACTATACCTAAAAGCTCTGGACCAGGGACTGTGAAGCACCCACTAGTTGCAGGCAGGTGCAACAGGATCCAAAGTAAAACAGGGACGTTAAAGCCGTGAGTAGCCATTACCCTCTTCAGTGTACATCTACTTAGAGTAGCAAAAACAGTAAATGGTGCTCCCGAGGCCTGACTCACTTCTAGTTAATTTCTCTATGCACACTCTGCATCTTTACATTGTTCTGTAGGAAAACACATTCTGAGATTTCCACAGAGGAGAACAGTTTTTATTAGGTTGTTATTTGTGTCTGCTGACCCTAGACAGAAGTAGGAATTACCATTTAATGTGAGGAACTGTTCAGCTTATCCAGCAGAGACACAGCATAAAAAATGTTTTCCTTACATTATTTTTGTACTCTAAAATCATTTATCTTCGGCATGTAATTTAGAAAATAGGGTTTGATGACTGTTGGTAATTGCCTGTATCTTCTGTGATCGGTGTATGTAGTGTTCAAAATTGATGTTGCTAATTAAATAACAGAAACAGGAACCAAGAGTTAATTGCAGTCTGTGCAGGTTGCCCCTCAGGTGTTTTGTGTCACCTGGTAAGTCTCAGCTCATTAGCAGAAACAAAGTCAATAAGTGTTTACAGAACTGGAAGCAGCTGGAGAGTTACAAAATCACCATGTCCCATAGAAGCTGTGTGTGTGTGAATGTGTGTGGTCATGGTCACGGTCATGCTCCTGATCACCAGCATGAACGAGACGTTAATGAACTGAAAAGCAATAGAAAATGACAGCCTGCATGTAGTTCTCTCTGTTGATTACCAAGATACAAGGTATAATAACTGAATTTTACCACCTCTCTGACGTGGCTATACAGCTTCCAGTCGGTTCAGAGGTTGAGTAGGGATTATATTCACATAACCTTAGCCTGCATGTTGCCCTGGGAGTATCTGTTGACTTGGTTATCAGATATGAACCTTGACTCACTTTCTGAGTCATTCCCTTTAAAAATATATTTCTTTGCAGGTGAACTACATATGCTTTCCCAAGATTTTTATTGTCTTGAGTTTAGCCATTTTGAGTACATGATGTTCAGGTGAACTTCACCTGAATCACCTTGTGCGTCTGACCTACCTTCTTGTTTATCCTGTGTTCACTGATTCTGAGTTATCTTCAATGTTCTGTGTTATCTTCAAGCTTCTGTATGACTTTGTGTGGCTTAACACACCTCTAATGAGGACATTGACTAGCCCAGAGCTAGGAGCAACTTTCTGAAAGAGGTCATCTGTTCCAGCATATTTACAGGTTTACCTTTCTACTTGCTCTTTCGGCATCCAGTGTGGTTACTTTTGGAATGGAATACATACAATATACATCACATTTCTATCACCCCTTGACTTCTTATCCCTCAAAAAAATCTCTAGAAGTGGTTCCTTCTTTCTTTTCTCTATCATTATGAAAATTTTGCCATCTCAATGTGTATCCCTGTTGATATTTAAACAAAAAAGCTTAAATAGACTTAAGTATACTGGCCATAGATACCCATTGATAGTTTTGCTTCCTTTTGCCGTTGCCAGCAGTTCATGTAGACTTCCCCCCCCACTGCAGTATTTACATGGTTATCTAAAGGGATAAAAATTGGCCTTCACAGAAACATCATTTCTGTTATTCTATTTCTAGTCTTTCCACAGGCTTTGCAGTTTTCTTTGTGAGGAAGCACTTTGGGTTTTCATAAATAGGGAACGTCTAGATGTCAGCACTCTCTGGATTTGAAAGCAGTGCAGCAGGCATTCCTAGAAGTCCAGAGCATATTTGTAGCTCACACAGTATTTGTCTCTCCTAAAGGGGCTTTTTAATTGTGGCCATACTCAGCAGAACTATTTACAAGTTGGAGCTGTCACAGGCAGACCAGCTTTTCCAGATCTGTGGTATATGTGAGACAAGAGCCTTAGGCTGGGGTAGCACTGTCACTGCCACAGTCACCGTTTTCAGAATTCAGAACAGCCCGCCACTGCTTTTGCACTGTGGATAGACGGGCAGCCCCCGCCCGAGGTCATATTCATTATGAGGCTCTTTAGGAAACCCTGATTTACAAGCTTTTCACAGAGAGGGAACTCATATCCAGAAAGACAAAATGAATGGCACTACAGAAGTGCAAATACCACTAATGGTGTGAAATTATCCCCTTAATCAAGTTTATTTAATGACATTTGAATGTTGGAAGAAAAGATGAGTGTAGAATTCCCACCGGGGAAGTGAACTGGATTGATAACATTAAACTTGAATTCCCATTTCTCTTTCTGCTTTCTCAAGTTTCTAAGCCACTTTGTTATTGCTTCTTTCCACCAGCTCTCACCACCTACCTTCCCATTATTTCAGCTCTGAACCAAGAATGGCACTGCTGCTTCTCTTTACATCCAGATGTAATACTTCTTCAGTCTAAAGTAAACAACCACATGCTCTACTAATAATTAAAGCTCTACATGTGTTTTGTTGTAATTGAAGTTTGAATACACACATATGCATAAATATCTTAAGGCCTTAAAAAGTCTCATTTATCTAAATAGTCATCACCCATAAGGATATAGAGACTGTCAACTAGCAGCTTCTTTCTTGCACAAAAGTTTTGTGAAAAACATCTTTAAATGACAAAAATTGTCAGCTTTCTTATGTAGGTGTATATTCTACTTTCTTTTAGTAACTTATCCCAAAATTATTAAAATTAAAAAGGTTTGAGTCACTGAATGAAGATTTGGAATTTTGACTTACATAAATTGCAGAATGGTTGTTCAAGTAGAAGATTAAGTCCATTGAGACTCCTACAAAATGGAAAGAAATTATTATTTATTAATTGTATTTTGCAAAATATTTTTGAAAATGCATTTTTCTCATTTGTGAGCTGCTCTATGATCTAATCTATATATGAACTGCAAGTGCAGAAGACAGAGGAGAAGAGACAATACAGAATTACAATGAAATTTAAGAACTTCACAGTTAGTTGCAAGATTACAGCTTAGAATGTCTAATCACAGTCTAACTTTAAAAGACTGATGAGTCATAAATACGTTTTCAAATTATATTAGATAAAAAAGACACCCTTCAGCTGACATGAGAAAGTTGCTATCTTATTCAGCTTATGCAAATAATTTAAATGCTTGTCTTGTATTTTGCATATTAGTTATGTAATATATTATGATGTCAATTAAGTGCAAAAATTGTTCTTAATGAAACAGAAGAATATTTAATGGTGTATAACACAGGCTTCAAACAGAAAAGAACATACATGATGAAGTACATAAAAATAACTCAGGATGAAGTACATAAAAATAACTCAGATTCAGTGATCTTTGAAAATGTATATGGGAAGTCCTCTGTTTCTGCACTTTAAAATCTATGTAAATCTTAAAATTTTGGACCTTTGTTAGGGTTAGAACACTAACATTTTCTGACATAAAGCATAACCCCAAACCCTGGAAACTGAGATAACGAGGGATGTTGGCCAGAATTCTGTGTTGGATGTCCAAATCTTCGTATTTACTTAACGCGTTGACATTACGTACCTTCTTCAAGTTTGTAACATAAGCACTTTGCCATGATGCACTTCTGATTCTTCAGACCTAATGAATATTCTTAATCCACATTGTTAGATCCTTTGGTGTGCCCACATGACAAGAACTACGAATGTAAGCTGAGAATTATTATTTATAACTACAGCGTGCTTTCTCCTTACATCCTTGCTCTCCCTGTCACCCAGCATGACATAAACCCTCACTGTGTATTTGAAATTCTTTAGGAAGAATACAAGCAAGCCTGTACGTAGCAGAGGAGACACCATCCTGGACCATGTTATACCTGCCTGACAAAAAAGACCTGACCCAGGAAATATGATGTAAGGGAAGAAATAAAATTACCATTTGGATGACCGAAAGATATTAATAGAAATAACAATACCGTCTATTACAAGCTCATGCTGTTGGTTAGATCAGTGTTGCAGCTGTCTAAAATACCTCTCAGGAAACACTTACCAAGTAATTCATCAGGAGGTGCTCCAGTCTTCCAGGGGGCTAGTGAGCTCGTGTTGAATGCAGATCCTGTTCTTTGCCTCGCCTGCATAACATAACTTTCCGTACCTGTTTGCCCAGATCTGTAATGACCATGAAAGCATCCCTTTTGTACCCTCCTTTTCTAGTAGGACACAGGAAGATCCGCTGCCCACGAGCAGTATTCTCCCAGGGGAACACACCTCAGGAGGTCTGGGACTGGCTATGTACCTGCAGGAATAGCTGGCAGTGAATGAATGAGATTTACTTTCCTTTCAGCTGGCTTATAAACATCCCTGATTAAGGCAGGTAAAAATGAGATGCCTAAAGTTGTGCACATGAATGTGGAGGAGAGGCTGGTCAGCTCTCAGAAAAGTAAGAGATACCAGAAAGTTCTTGAGAGACAGACATAGGTCTGTTTAATACGGCAGGCTGTGTTGATGAGAGGATAAAATGGCTTGTGTGGAGACGCAGACAAATTTTACTAAGTAGGTTTTATCTAACATGGCAAATATGAAGCATATGTGTATGGGCTTGAACAAAGAATTCTCCCTCATATATTCTCATGTCCTGTGACAAGAGGTAGATAAAGAATTGAGGGCAAATAGGTCTCAGTTGCAACATTCAGCTTCACTGATTTTATTTCTCTCTTTTCTTGCAGTACCAATTTGTGGAAAAATCACAGCTGAAAAATAATCACATTTTGAAAACCTTTTTGCTACAACGACAGAGAATATTTAAGAATGCTTACCTTCCTATTGCTATTTCCTTTGCTTAAAAGACTCAGAATTCTTTAGAAAATGGTAATTTTTAATTATTTAAAAAATTTTATTTTCCCTTTTTCCCTCCAGTCATTTAATTATGCAGTTTTTGGAAGGTTTTCTGGGAATGGTATGTTTAAGGGGGAAAAAAGATCACAGAAATGAGAAGCTGTAAAAGCCAGTTAGTTAATCTTATGTTTCTTTGTTCATCCCAGCATGGGGTTGTTCCATTTTATCATCCATTATTTTTGCTCAGCTTTGTTTCAGCTAGTGAAACAAGCATTCCTCCACTACCGTAGACAAAATCTAATGATGACGTTGATAAGGCAAGTTTGTTGGGTTTAGTTCTAACTCAGAAAAAAGGCAGAGGAGGGATTCGTTGACAGACTGAATATGAGTCCTGCCAACGCTAATGACCTCAGCAATCAACTGTCACGTTAGCAGTAACCTACCATATTTTTCATTGAGGTAACACGCTACCCTGCTGCCTTGTTCAAGTGGTAATGATGGTTTCTGGATGTCCAGAAATCCTGTAAACACATCTATAGAGCAATTGTATTGCTCTTGCACAACTGATCCAGCTTGTTCTGGTGAAGCTGAACTTGCTGCTGCTGTATGCAAAGCCACGATAGCAATGTTACGGTAGAAATGGGGCTGAGCCCCTTTGCTGTACACCTCTAGTGCTGTGTCACGCCGTCCTCTTGGGTCATGTGGTGGGACTACAGCCTCACGTTGAGTTGTACGATCGGGTCTCTGCTGTGCAGGCCTCCCGAGTGGAGCAGGAGAGAGAGAGCATCTGTCATTCCACTGGATTGGGCCAATCTGGCCCAAACCACGACACAAGAGAGGGGGTGAATGGATATAATACACACATTCGACGGCTGCACAACACTGTGGCTTCTCTGTCACTGGAGGAGTGAGAGATGGGACACTAGAACAGTCCAAAATATGTGATTTGCCAGCACTGTGTAAAGAGAAGGGAAAGCTCAGCAAGGAATTGGAAAGTGAGCGTAGTGCGGGAAATACAGCTCCTTCAACCTCTCCAGTAAATTCACATTAGCATCTTGGAGAGTATAGTGCGTGTTTAGTCCAGCACTGATGGGATTCATTGAATTTGCTCCTGCATGCTGACCAGTAGTTGTGCAGGCACTCTGGCACGTCTGTGTTTAGCTGGGTGCAGAGCTGCAGAGCCTATGTCTCCCAAGCAGTCATATGAATTTCAGTGGGATAATGTCAATGGATTTTCTTCCCAGAAGCATTTGCTGGTTAGGACCCTTTGCAAAATGGATTTCTGTCTTATCGCAGCTAAACAGAACAAGATTTTGTAAACAACAGATCATTGAGATATTTTATCAAAATAAGCTAAAAATCAGATGCTCCCATTAGACTGTGTATAAAAAGCAGAAAATAACCACAGTATCCAATGAAATTTCTGTCTTTCTCTGCATGATACTGTCAAAAAAAGTACAACATATAAATATACAAATTTAAATCATGCTACTCCACTTTTCTTGAGTCTTTATAGATTTTTGTTTTGGTTTGGTTTTACACTTAGCTTCTGAACTTGTTTCAGTAGACACACCTCCACTGATAAAATTAGGCTCTAAGTTTTAGCTGTATACCAACTGACGCAGAACGCTTACAGCCTTTTATTAACAGGCATAGATGGTATCGCTGTGTCTCTTTTCTGGGTAATAAGGTAGATGTCCTGGTTTTTTTAAGAAGTCTGAGAGCCCTCTTGACATCATTTGCAGGACTTATGTTTTGATATGACAGGTATAACACAGATATTGCTCTGGATCGGAGCCATACACTCCGTTTCTGAGAAGTTGAGTATTTCTTCCCAGACGTCTCTTCCTGCCTGCACAGAGCAGCAGTCACAGAACCACCGCGAATCTCCCATGTTTCCAGAGTGCAGGAAAAAGACAGGAGATGTGCATAAAGGTGCACTCGCTGCATTCGTACAAAGGAGCAGTACCTCCCAAACACAAATGGCACTGTTTGTGATCACTTGGGGAAATCTGGAAGATTACTTCTTGTATGGTTAAAGAATATAGTTAAAAAACAAGAAGTGGGGGAGGGGGGGGAAGGAAAAGGAAACCTCACCCACCAAATTTGCAATTGCTATTTCTCACTGAATGGATTATGAATTATTTTGCTTTTGTGTATGTGTGAGAATGAGAGAACCGCATGTAAACAGTTTTTAATATTCTCTTTTAAGGGTGATCAATTCTGAGTACAAAAAGGGAAAAAATGCATTTTTCTCATTCTAAACATCTGAGGTTGGCTTTGACAGCTGTGTTGCCTGTTTGAAAAAAATGAACACAGAATGCTCTTCTGATGGTAAACATGAAAGAGAGAAATTGAAGATCCATGAGTGGGGCTTTGCCTCCCAGTCATTTTAAAGCAGTAGCATCCATATTACAAGACAGCACAGCTTCATCATCTTTAACTCATAAATGGAGTCATGTCTAAAGAAAAGTCCCCCAAATTAGACTGAAAGCCATTTTCTAAAACTTCTTCTCTAATGGTTGAATTGGAAAACTTGTCCTATATTCGGACATTCGGGACACAGTATATGTGTCACATTTCCAAAGACAGAAACCCAAATCTTGAGCCGCTGGTCAAAATTACAATTATTAACATTAACAGGAATCATTGAGGTAAAACACTCCTTAAATCTTTGGTGATATTTGGTGTTAGTGATTTCCCTTAAGCTGTTTCTTCTCTGTTCAGTACTAGACAGACGAGGAAAATCCTTCACCTGCCCAGCTGCTCAGAAGGGGAATTTGTACCTCATAGCCTCCAAAATACAGTCAGTATTAGCAGCTTGAGGAGGTCAAAGATCCTGAGGCAGTTGCCAAAATCATGACATTGTCTTTTCACCTGCTTTCCAGTTTCTGAGCTTATAGGATTCACACACAATCATAGAATCATAGAATGGTTAGAGTTGGAAGGGACCTTAAAGATCATGTAGTTCCAACCCCCCTGCCATGGGCAGGGACACCTTCCACTAGATCAGGTTGCTCAAAGCACCATCCAACCTGGCTTTGAATGCTTTGAGGGATGGGGCATCCACAGCTTCTCTGGGCAGCCTGTTCCAGTGTCTCACCACCCTCAGAGTAAAGAATTTCTTCCTAATATCAAATCTAAATCTACCCTCTTTCAGTTTAAAACTGTTACGCCTCATCCTATCACTACACTCCCTGATAAGAGTCACTCCCCACTTTAGGTACTGGAAGGCTGCTATAAGGTTTCCCTGAAGCCTTCTCTTCTCCAGGCTGAACAACTCCAACTCTCTCAGCCTGTCAAATCATTACCAATCATTGTCAAATCAAACCAATCATTAATGGTTTTGGTAAAACTTTGAGACAAAGGCGCATATCTAGTCGCATGAATCCATGACAGGATAAAACCCAAAGTAATGCAACTTTTGTCTAAGAAAAAACACAGGTCCCCAAGGATTTTGCTTGATTTTGCTTCACTTTGTTTCAGGTTCATAATAGTTGAAGGAACATAAGGCAGAAATTACAAGGGTGCTTTGTATTGTCTGCACTTGGTTTATATGGTTTTGGAGTGCTAAATTAGGTAAGGGAAGTCAGTGATACAAGTTTTATTCCAATAATGTATGATTATGGTGATGATAATAGCTATCAACAAGCTTCAGCAGGCCAAAAGCTTAAAAGCAGATAAAGACCCGAATCATACTGGTGTATTGTGTCATACTAAAGAGCCCTTGTTGTTGGAGATTTGTTTCCTGAAAACAGGATCCTGATCTCTCACAAGCTGAGGTGTAAGAATCACTTCTTACTTTCAAAGTCTTGGCTGTGGTGGAAAAATAACCCAGACTGTCCTGGGACACAGGCTGCAATCAGGAATCACACAAGAACAGTCTTTCATGTAAATATCCTGATTCCAGTTGAGCCAAACATATTTTAAGACTTTTTTTTTTTTTTTTTAGATATATTTCAAATATTCTTCTTCATACGCCCAGGAACCGCAGAGAACTATGATTATGTGAAAAAAGGGAAAGCATTTGTCTCTTTCTACAGCATTCCTATTGTGCGTGTTCAGGCCAATTTTGCTCATCTGAAACTACCAATAAAAATTGTCTCTGAAAATAAATGCATGTGAAAGCTAGGACGTCAGCAGTACTGAAATCTTTTACTTTAATTTTCAAAGCAAAGAGAAAGGTTAATAAGGAGAGTAAGTCAGTGGGAGTCTTTTGCCCACAGCAGTTCCTGAAAGATGCGGAAGTTGCTGTATCGTCTCAGGTGTCTAGTTTTGTTCTTCATTAGTTTGTAAGGTTACATGCATATGTATATATATGTCTGCTACAAACTAAGTTTAAAATTCTGAAGATAAAAAGGAAAGGATGATTTGGGGGTGGTTTTTTATGTCTGTCATTTTTCTGGAAGGCATTTTGATATATTGAGGACCGTTTTAGAAAGTTGTAACAGGAATTTAAACTTCAGTAACTAAGAATTGTTTGAAACATAAAACTAGCTGAAATGAGGGTTTTACAAAAGGAGCAAGGAGAAACAATACTGGTTCTCTGGCATTTTGAGCTTCACGCTGGCTCTGCCTAGAGATTTAATAATTGGACAGAAGAAACAAACGAATTATAAAGCGCTGTGCTGAACAGGCTCAAAAGGGTCTGCTTGCTCTGAGGATTACAGCTGGCTTTGGGATGATGAAACAGAATGTGACTGGTGCAATCACGCTGTGCATAAAAGTTGTACTGGACATAATAGCACCATGCGTTCCTTTTGTAACGGAAGGAATAATTTTTTTGCTAATATTGAATAAGGACAGATAGGACAATTTTATGGCGCTCATTATACATGCCTCTCAAAGAACAAAAAGGTTGAAATAGTGTTCAGCTGAGCTCTTCCAGCTCTCCTTGTGTTTCCACCTCTCTGTATTGTCCTGTGCTTTTCCATCATCGTGTCCTTTTCAACTGTCTGCCATAAGGAGGGAGGGCAGGGAGAGGTGGATGGAGGAAGGAAAAAGCCTGGAAAACTATCAGAGCTTTGAAATGAACTTCAGCTGGTATTTTAAGAAAACTGAAATACTTTGTGATGAAGTAAATGCCAGTCCTTGAAGAAATGAAGCACCAAATTAAAAAAAAAGGCAGGAATTCACTTTTGGGGGCAATGTTAAAATTATCTGTGAAAGAAGTTGAAAAGTTCCATCCTACATATCTGTCTGCCATCTTCTTACTAAAATATATAAAATCCAGTGAAACAGTCAAATACTATTGCCCCCATTTTATAGACATAGAACTGAAGCAGATTAACTGAGGCAGACTTGCTGAGGGCAGAGCCACAGCAAAGTTTTGGCCTCTCATCCCTACTAGTGATCAATTTGCAGTAGTTGCAAGTGCTCCTAGCTTAGGACTTTTTAAAATAGATGTAGTATTGTTGTGACTGATTTTTAAAAAAGGAATAATATACTTCCACACACAGGAGAAAACTGTCTCCTTCTGTGACTAGGTACTTCAGTTCCACAAGGTGGTGAAGCAGAAAGTTCCCTCTGTCCCAAAGAAGCTCTAGAAGATCAGCCACAAAGTCCAACAGAACTACTGCAGCCTCCTGCCCCTCTCCTTCCCCCTTCCAAAGGGCTCCCACAGTACAGAGACCTTCTGGGACTGGCACTATTTAATGACAAGGCTGCATCGAACTTGTGTCCCATGGACAATAGATAACCTTTCCTTCCCCTCTCTTACACCCCCTCAGCAATTACAAACATGCATCCCATGGACATTTGGGTTATGGGATTCCACAACTCTCTGACTCAGAAAAAGTCCTGTTAACTTTACTGGGCCCTGGATAAGGTTATTCCCCTACTGAGGTGAGGCTGTGGGATGGTAGCCTCGTACAATCTATAGTACATTAGGTGTTTCGAAGCTGTACATACGTTCTGACTTCAAAATACATAATGCATGATTAATGTATTAATGATAGCATAGGAAAGAGGTAAAGGAAAAGGAGAAATAAGTACAATGAGCATTGAGAGGACAGTCTAACCCAAACACTCAGGCTGTCGTCCCACTAACTACATCACATTGTGGTACGGGAGTGATCCACACGACTCAGAAGCCAGGAGAATGAAATAACCTACCTTCTGAGATTTCCTTCAGAAGAAAGATAGAGTCTATGCTGTGTTTTCTTATTAGATGTGATCAGTAAATTCTCATTATCTTGTGACACAATGGTGTCAAATGACACTGAAAGAGTTGACCCTTATCTTTGCTTGGAGACTGCAAGTCCAGAGTTAAGGCAAAACACAGGACTGATGGAAATCAAAGTGTGTCTCTTGAAGACAGGCATTAACAAACCTTATCCTTAATAGTCTGAATGCATTCTGATACACTTTAATCATCCATGAAGGTCATAGAGTCTTTCTGTAGCTGACTGACTCACTGCCCAAGTGCATGTAAAAGCTCAGTGAGGGACTCTTGGACAAAAGCCAGACCTCACAGATGGAGCATTTCTCGCTCTTGTGTTGGTGCTTCCTACAGAAGTGGTCAAATCAGCCCCAGATCAGCTGATCTCATTTGAGAAATTAGTTCTTCTCCCTGAAAAAAGAAGTGTAAATCTGTCACACAGCTGAGACAAACCCGTTTAGTCATATCACCCACCCACCTCCAGAGTAGCTTTGCCAGTCTGAACTGTGGATGCCAGCGGAGTGTCCTGGCCTCACCTCAACACCTGGTATGGCACCTTCATCTTCTGCGATGCAGCAATCTCCAGGAACATCCTTAGTTGGTACCTACACCTGCAAACAGGACTTGTATGAAACGCAGTATCTAGTCCAGGATAATGGCCAGCACTCAAACCTTTCGATAGCAGACTGAAAAACTTACCGTTTTATCGCACTAGGGTTCTTCTTGGTTTCTGGTTTGGCTTCAAGGTTTGGCTTCAACTGTATGACAAGGTTTGCAGTATCTCTTCCGTACAGTTTTCAGGTACATTAGTGACTTTCAACATCCATCTAAGCATCCAGCCCTTTTTCTGCCTCTTGTTCTGTTTTGGCCTCAGCAACTTCCTTTGGTAAAAAGGGCTGTGAATTAATTGCAATGTGTGAAAGACTGCTTCCTTTTATAAATTTTTATTTTCTCATATTTTAATGAACATTCACTTGAAAATCAGTACTAGGAGGGAGACCATACAGTGGTCTTAACTAATTAGATTAACCCTACATTTCCCATTAGTGTCTTTGATTTCTTTCAGAGAGCTTATAACATGCATAAATATTTAAATGGATATGCTTTCATGAAAAATTGATCAAGAGCCAAAATTGGTCTTTAATGCTATATGAGAAATGCATAATCCAGGAAATATTATGCTTACTTTAAGCAAAGATTTTCCGTAAAAGATGTGGGGTTTCTTCTCTAGCAAAAATGCGAGTGAAGTTGTACAATGTCACCTCTTGAAAAGCAGCATCCGAATACACAAAACTTCTGTGAACTTACAAGGACTGAAGCAATCAAAGTATCCCATTCCTATCACTTTTTCTTAGTGTTTATATGGCACCAATTTAGAGTTCTTTTTCTCATCATCCAAATACTCTTTGGACAAGCACACTTAAATTTTCACAGGCTACATGTGCAGATTTGCATATTCTGCAGCCTTGGTGTTTCCTCATTAGAAGATATCTGACTTAAACAGAAGCATGTTCCAGGTCCAGAGCATTTCTCAATACTTTTCACTGGTTCTTGTAAATTCAAACATATGCCTGTAATTTTTCTACTATTTCAGGTGATTTTCACTACTCTTTTGTAGAATAGCCAAGACTCCACCTCACAATTTTTCAGTAATCGCTCTCTGGCCTTAGAAGTATTTGAATGTCCCAAGATTTATGTTTCTACTCACATTGTGTTTTAGCTGAAATATATTATGTATGAAAGTTTGAGGCAACTGCAGGCAACCGATGTTACACAGAAACATGAAATTCCCTTAATTAATCCCCGAGAATAATTGATTTTATACTCAGGAGAATTTTATCTTAGTTTACAGATATAATTCAAAGTTTAATGTGGACTTCATAGAAGGGCAGGTTTCTCCTCTTGAAGAAAATAGCATTGCAGATAGAGAGGTAAATGGGAGGGGAGGGAATGCCACCTCAGACACTGGTTTGGTTTAAGACAAAGTGCCCTCAGAGGCACAGCTAAACCTACTGTGAGCCATGGCACACAGAATGTTATAAAAGCCAAAATCTTCTGTTGATGTCTATTAGGCCACCTGAGCTAGCCAAGGGGGCTAACCTGACATCCAGTGCAGCGGTGATCTCAAGTCATTGAACGGCAACAGGAAGGCAAATCTAAGGTGTTTTAGGGGAAAAAAGGAAAATACAGGTATTTTCACAATTTGTTGCCATTTTTGTAGTCCTGTACAAATACAGCTCTAACACTTCCACCTTCATTCCTCCTAAATACATCCTTTTTCAGTCGTACAGCTGAGGCTGTCTGAAGAGGGTGGCACGATGAAACATGGTGACACTAATTAGCTGTACACACTGTCACTGGGCAGGCAGCAGAGCAGGGTGCTCAGGTGGAGCGACCTGCAGTCTGGCCACAGTCCAGTGCAAAAGTCCCTTTAGCACAAAAAACATTTTATAACATTTTTGGTGACTTTCTTATAAAATATATAAATAAGTGGAGCACAGGCGGGTAAGACTACTCTTTTCTGAGCTTTCTCTTTTGTTTGGCCTGAGTAAATAGGGTTGATTATTTTTATTTTCATTTTTAGAGTTGCCTCTCTTTGGTTTTAGCACAAAATAGAATTTAATACACAATGGACCTTAAGAATGTAAAATTCCTAGTATGTATAATTTGCTGATTTACTCTTAATCTTTGTTCATAAAAGTATTGTGAAGATTTATACTTTAACTTTTAACCTTCTTCATGCTTGATTATTTTTCTTCCTGTATATTGAGGTTAGCTGGAGGTTTGAGAAAACACCTGAGGTGGTAGGGTCAGGAGGAGTTTAGAGGAAAGTAACCAATGTATAGAAAACGAATAGTATGTTTGAGGCTCGTTGCAGAAAGGATATCACTGATGATAAGGAAAAGATAAGAAAGGGAGGCACCTCTGAATTTTTCTTGAGAGGCAGAACTTTACTTGGCAAATTATAATTTATTGTAATATCCTAAAAATATTATTTCAGAAACTGTGTTATACATTCATCCTTTCATGTTCTGGTTTGATTTTTTTCTTTAATTTAAAAATCTTTATCAAAAAGCCCCTGTAGGATCTCAGTTGTGAATGGTGTTTGGTATTTTTCTGTGCTGAGTTTCTTTTTCTGGAACTCTGTCTTCCCAAGTTTTCCACTACAAGCAGAAACCTCCTTCCCTTCAAACTACCTGTTTTGCTTGGATCAGATAAACCTAGAAACTGTCGCTACAGTTGCAATATCCAGGTCGGTAATTGCTCAGGGAAATGAGTCGTCCAGGGTGTTCGCCTCTAGGCTCAACAAGTCACTATTGCCAACAGCGGTTGTGGATTCAAAATTGTAAACTCCTTGGGGAGCAGGTTGCAATCTATGATAAACACTGCAGATGAGCAAAGGGTAAATGATTAGCGCTGTCTAACTGGGATGCTTCAGCTCTTTCTTTTCCAAAGCAAAAGGAGCAACTAGAGGAGCACAGTAAGACATAACTTGTGTAGCTATGCTAATGCTTTGTTTTATTTTTTTCTATGGATCTGCTTTACAGGGGTTAATTTCACGTTTTATTGCAGGGGGTGTTAGGATACATGATGATTTTGTCTGTGTAATTATAACCTGTAAATGGCTGGACAGGTTTCCATTCTAGGAGTGACTCTCTTAATGACAGTTTATATTGTTTGTCTAATGTACAGGTATTGTTGCATTTGTAGTTCCTCCATTATCAGTTTTCTATCGTAATCTCTTACCTTTATGGACTGTAGTCAACACAGTATCTAGGCATGCCATCAGAATGGCACATGAATATTAAAATACTAAAATTTTAAAAATGATTTGGAAATTTTCTACTGATAGGAATATTTAGGACTTTCTCTTCTCTATCTTCCTTCTTTTTCTTTTGTTTTTTCTTTCTCTGACTAACTTTTCTCAACAAAAATTGCCATAGTTAGGAGTTTGCAGAAAGCCAATTTAGTACCAGACCCTTAAGTCAGATTTAAATTTCAGTCACCTTTGGGAGGACTCATGCCAGAGTTGAGAATATAATGCCCCCAAGTGTTGCCTTCATCCCAGATCCTGATAGTGTCAGTATGGGTTATTGTATGATAACATTGATGTAATTAAGGGGACCCATTGCCTTTTAGTGCTGAGGAGGCATAAATTAGCCTGGATATTGTCAGAAGAAACTTGGGAAAAGAGTATAATCTTGCCTTGTTCCTATAATTTTCCATAAGCATCCAGAGTTGGCCAGAGGATACTGAACTTGATGTGTCTCCAATCTGGTCCACTCCTGCTTTATGCTTTTATGAATCCAGTACAAACAAGGGGATAATAGAGAGCACAGAGTACACTTGTGATGCGCTACTCATTCTAAAGCAAGTACTCTTGGGGTCCCATCAAGTATTTCTTTAACTGATCAAGTTAGAAATCCCATTCCTAAAGTGGCAGATTCTGGATTGCTAACTTTCCTCTTCATAGGAAGAGGCAAATGCACTCTCTTGTGCTGCCTGATGTAGAAAAAGGCGACCTGTTACTCTTACCTTTTTTTTTATTATAATTGCCAAGGAACTAAGCTTCACACTAACACCAGCAATTGAGAAGTAGATCCCTTCAATGGACAGCACGACAAGGTTCTTATATAAAATGTAGCTTTTTCTTCCTCAGATACTTCTTGGGGTTTTTTTTGGATGAATAGTCACAAAAAAAATCTTTATTGCAGCACAAGAAGCACCATAAGATGAGGTTTAAGGACAAATTTCTTCCCACCCACTTAGGAGGTTTCCTAAAAGGGTCCTGAAATCTCCAGCTGCAAGGCCAGGTGAGCTTTCCAAGCAGGCTGATGCCAGACTGACAGAGTGAGTGCTGTGGTCTTCAGGCTTCCCCCAGAACCACCAAGGACAATATAGCTGTTACAGAGACACACACACACTGTGCAGCCTTTTATGGCTATTTGTTATAGGACACGGTGGACCAAATTCAGACCTGGTAGAAGAAAATGTGACCCTCCTGAAGATAATGGAGTTTCACCACCTTTATTGTCCTTGGATGTGATGAACCATAATCCCAGCATACCAAATCTGTAAGAATTTATTACCTGCTTATAGGCTCTTTAAGATCTTCTATTTCATCTGAAGCCAGATATTTTTCTGGCTGTTTCATTTCTGTGTCTTTATCAGTGAGCTCTTAACACACTATTTAACAACACCTCTATCAATGTGATCTGATCCCTGGCTCAAGTATGTTTAAGTGAATGTATTTTAATTTTATGCCTGCTAATTTTGCTCAGTAACAACAGTTAGCATTATCCCCATAACTTCAGGTCACTGACTTAGACAAGCAGTTTCGCAGTCTTTACACCATCCTGATGGATCTCTAGGGACCCTCATGACAGCCTTTCTATTTCAGCAACAGTTCCCTTTCTCATTTACCCAGGATCCTCAGACTAGGCCGTCAACTTTCAGTGTAGTGATGGCTTCACAGCTCCAAATCAATTCTCGTCTGCCATATTGCTCAGGTGCACCATGGCTGGAGCAAGCCAGTCTGGGGAACAGAAGACGTGGTGCTCACGTGGAGATTTATTAGATCGCCATATGTCCCCTCTCAAGACATTCCTCTGTTTCAATGACAGAGCTGGAGCAGTTTTGTAACCACTCAGGATATCTGTCTAATTCAAGAGGAAGCAAAGAGAAGATTTTGCATTTTGAAAATGCCAGGGTAGCAAGGGTAATTTAAATTGAAGAATCCTATAATACTTCCAGCTGAATTAAAGCTCAGCTGTGTGATATGAGCAGATCTCAGTTGGTGCATCAAGACCTGACAATCCCATTAGTGTAAAAAAATGAGAAAAAGGGGGAAAAAAAAGAAAAATATTCAATATTGATGGAAAAATCAAATTGACAGTGGGAAGGGAAAGGAAATATTTTATGGTTTTACATCATAACTTATAAATACTGATAAATAAAGAACAACAGTCAAAATGTGTGATGCTGTTTTTCTTTGAGAAAAAAGTTGCCTTTCTTTCTAGACCATAACCATATTCCCAGTGTGATGTCTGACCCATGGATTTTAATTCTCTTTATGCAGCTCTGTTTAGGAAGGAAGAATATTTGCTTGGATCTTCGGAGCAGCAAGCTGCCCTATAGCTCTAAATAGGAAGTTTAAAATCAAAAATCTTTTTCAGCTCAAGTCAACTGGGTCAGTCAAAACTTACTAACTTCCTAAGTCAGAAGCTGCCAGAAACATTGGAAGCCTTCTGGCACCATCTGACATACTCCTGTTGCCTCTCTTCTCCACTAAATATTGTCTGCAAAGGGTGTATGGGAGCGAAGAAAGGGACCCCAGAGTCCCACATGGAAGTATGGGCCACCAGGCAACACTGAAGATTTGAACCTACGTTATTTCCTGGGTAAAATTCCACTGACTTCACAGGAAGGATTTGAACTTGAGGAAACATGTAGATTTCACTATGATTCTAACAGAGAAAGAAAATGCTTCAGTGATATAGTTGGTCTCTGCTGAGAATTATAGTGTTCTCTGACTCACATGAGGAAGTTTTAGGAAATTCAAGCATGTGGAATGTATCCAGAATCTTTCTTTTTTGATCTCAGAAACTGCTAATCAGAACTAAAATTGTATAATTTCACTATGTCTGACTCATTCTTCACCTGCAGGGAGAAATGCTAAGATAATATTCAAAGCAAATCTTCATTGTGTAAATCCAGCATCTCATTCTTTAACGGTGAATTGGTGTTTAATGCTTGACTTTCATTTTTAATGTAGTAATTCTGTTATCTTGAACACTGTGTCTTGTCCAAGGAATTTAGCCAAAAAACTCTGGAACCTATTTTGAATGTAGTTGAGGAAGGGGGGTACTTTGCTAACGAGCAGCATTTAAGATGCTTAAATTTTCCTTGGACTTATTCTTTATTGCGATGCAAGTAGATTGCACAAATTATCGTTCTGGGAAAAAAAAACAATTAGCGAAGAGTCCCAGAGATCAGGCATCTTGAGAACTGAATGTGTTGAGCAAGGGGTTCATTTGCACTGCTTTTGTTTTTCAGACACTGCAAATGGATGTAAACAAGCTGAATATCACATTGCTTCGGATATTTCGCCAAGGAGTGGCAGCAGCACTGGGACTGTTACCTCAGCAAGTTCATATCAACAGACTCATAGTAAGTACCAAAGGGCTGTGTGTAATAAAATGTAGCTGGTTATTTTGAACTCTCTTAAATTTATTTTCCTGTCACTATGGAAAAGTGCAATGAAATAGGATGGAAAAATACTTTTTTCCAATTATTTTTTTTTTAACTGCACCACAGAAAAATAGATGTCCATTAGAAAATGATTTAAATTTTCTTTTGAACGGAAACCATTCTCAGTTACAGTCTAGGAAAAATTAAGTCAGATAAATCTCTTTTGTGTCCTATTCATAAGCAGATTGCTTATCCCTTAGTTTTCATTCCAATGCAGTTCTACATGACATTCATTAAGAAACACTTATTCCTGTTTTTTTTCTCAAAGGTTGAATATTGCTCAAAAAATTCTGCCTTTCGAAGGCATCTTCACAATTTATCCTCAGACTTTCCATTAGTAAATTAAATGTCTTCTCACAATATTAATATTAATGTTTTGCTATTCAGCTATAAAAATCTGTGCTCAGAAATGATCTTGTAGATTATGGTATCACATTTGCAAAAGATGACGACAAATTTGCTTCTAGCAACAAAGACTTTTTAAAAGCAATTGTCATTGTATGATTTTCTCTGTATGGTTAAGAGCATACATTCTTAACACCATTGTATTTTTATGACAGTTTTGCCATGAAGCAAAAAAACCCCATCATGTGTGTATTGCTAGCATTCAATTTGCGCTGCAGAGGGAAGAAGAGTTTTATTTTATTTTACTCTATGTGCAGGTTGAATATTAGGGAAGAAAACTGACAGGTTCAGCATAAAAGTATTTCCTGCCTTGATAGCTTGATAGGATGGTATACATCAAAAAGGATTATAAAACTCCTTCAAATAATGTCTCTGTGAGAAGGGATCACACAAGAAGTACAGCAGAAAAGATCAATAGGAATGCAATGCAGTCCTTTTCATGTTCTCCAGGGATGTCACTCATTCATGACAAGTGGTGCTAAATCTCCTTTGTCCCCTGCGTTAACCAGAATGAAAGGTTGAAAGACATATTCAGAGAAAAGCACAATTAAATGAGAAATGTTCCAGAGTTTGGGATGTGTATTTCAACATACTAAGTCACTGAGTAGCTTTTTTATTACGCTCCGTGGAAATTATGTAACTAAGCGGAAGAAATATGCTGTTTATTTTCCTACTGGCTCCATAGCTTTTCCCTTTCTCCTCTCATTTGTGATCTAAGGGAAGAGGTAATGTCATTTTGCACCTGAACATAGCTCAGAATACAGTAAGTACTATTAATTAATTAGTCTTCTCAGCATCAGTAAAAGTCTGCTATGAGTTAATATTTTAGTGATACAAGAAAGAAAGCAAACTTTTGCCCTATTTGCTCTAAAAATCCCACATAGTCAATATTCACAAGGAAGAAAAATATTTCTTAGGAGACATTATTCCCACTTTGCATCCCTCTAACAAGAGACAGTTCCTCTCATGCAGAGTGCTGGCAAGCAAGCACGGCACATCAAAATTCATCTCACCTCACTTCAGCCTGGTCTAAGCTACTCATCTAGGCTCCCTGGAAAAGCAATACAGAGGAGGGTAACTGGAGGAGGAAAGGCATTGAGATCCCAATTATTTTAGGATGGATTAAATCATTTTCTAGAGATGCCAGTCTCTCTCTGCTGACTTTGGAGGTAGTTTAGATGACTGAAGTGAGGTAAGCTGCCCCCCTCCCAAGTGAGCAGCTCTCAGAAGTGGTCAGAAGCCTAGCAGCCAGGATGTGGTTGGGCACAGGGAGAGCAGAGGGCCTGCTGGCCTCTTACACGTAACAACACAAAGTGTGCCAGGAAATATTAACTGGGCATTTCCAGTGTCTCCTTAACCTTTCCAGTAAATCCTCTTCCCATAAAGGCCTTTTAATGGGCAGAGGAACTCCGAAACAGAGGAGGCATGAAACTCTGGGAATGCTGTGTCCCCACCAAGCCTTGCCTTGTGCCTGCCGCCTATCCCCAGAACCAGCCACCTACCCATGTCAGAGACCAAGTAGGACCGCAGCCTCAAATCAGCTTCTTCAGCTTGACAAAAGTCTCTGCCCTGAACTGATGCTCCAGACCTGTAGGTCTGTTCTCACTCCTTATAACCCTGCTGATCTGAATAGTCCCACTGAAAAATGCCCAGTCCCACCAGGAGCCAAGATCCTTTCCAATCTCATCGAGCAGATGGACCAGCGGCACATGTGAGAGCAAAGAGGGCAGATTTAGGGTAAACACGTTTGAAAGCATCCCTTTCTGTGCATCTCTACTTCTGAATGCAAAACTAGATATTTTAAGAACAGTAAAAGATGTCTTTTTCTTCACTTCAGTAAAGATAACGGTGTTCGTTCAAGGTGAGAGGAAGGAGGTGGGGGAAATCAGGATTCTCCCAGTTTGAACTGCTCTCTCCCATCCCATAATGATGAATAGCAAATAACCAGACCAGTGAGGTTCTTGCCTATGCAGGCAACAATGCAGGTAGTCACTCCATGCTTACCTTGCGTGT
This sequence comes from Burhinus oedicnemus, assembly GCA_008921705.1. Taxonomy (NCBI): domain Eukaryota; kingdom Metazoa; phylum Chordata; class Aves; order Charadriiformes; family Burhinidae; genus Burhinus; species Burhinus oedicnemus. The sequence continues at coordinate 2,047,478 of VFFE01007795.1, read as the reverse complement.
GTGGAACCCCCCAGGTCTGGACTCTACACCACAGCCTCAGCTACGTTGGCAACAGCCCTGGGGAACCCGGGTTCCCGCACCCTGTTTGGACATCAGCACTGTCTGGAGCGCTGGTCTCAGGCGCTGTTCTACTCTCACAACCAGAGGAACCCTCTGGCAGTCTCTCCTTTTGCTCCCTTGTGACAGAGTAAGCATCATTGACGTCTCTAATACAGCACCCGTTGGGCTACCAGGACTGCATCAAAGACACCAGGGCAGGAATTAACAGAGGGGAGAGCAGGCATTCTCAACTTACCCGTTAAATGTAAACAAAACTTTTCTAGTCCTTTCATTTTGTTGTGCCATTTTAAGGAGTTGCACTGCAGTCGACTAAAAGGACTTTATACTTCATTGTGGTATGTGTCTGCTACACTGTTGACAGGGGATAAGAAAGCAGTGCCAAAATACCACAGCATTATACTAAGCATTCCTGTTTAAGGACCACCTTCTAAACCAGGGCTGCATTTCAGGTCAGATGAAATGAACTATCTGCGAAAATCTCCGCTGGCACTTTGCCCTTGACCCCATCCTGTGGCTCCTCCCCTCACCATATTACATTGACCTGTCTTGGTTAATGGTACTAGACGCAGGAAGAGCGTACCTCGTCAATAGTGAATGAGACAAAGCACACGTGCCCACGCGTGGTATTTGCATTTTCTTGAACAGTCAGCTGGGATTTAAGGAGTCGGGGAACAGGTATGCTCTCCTCACAAAGCAGGTTGCAGCCTTTATATTCCATGCTTTGGTTTCTGGAATTATAGTTACAATCTATAGACAGCAGAGGTTACCTAATCTCAGACCCTTACTATGATTCTGCATTTTTTTTTGTTTTCCTAGGGGAAGAAGAACTGTGTGGAACTTTTTGTGTCCCCACTGAACAGAAAGCCAGGAATTTCGGAGGCACTCCCATCTGAAGAAGTGCTGCGTTCCCTTAATATCAACATTTTGCATCAGAGTTTATCCCAGTTTGGAATAACAGAGGTCTCCCCTGAGGTTGGTTATCAATTTTCTGACCTGTAGTTTGTTACAGATTAGGCAGTTATATATCCCTGGTAGTTTTCAGGCCGAGGTTCTCAAGCATGAGGCAGGAAATGTATACGCTAAGATGGCATTACTGCTATAAGGCAATTATACAGCTAGGCCTGTTAAATTACTTTAATGGTGCTTCATTAGGCTATTTAAGCATTAATATCCAGGTCCTCCTCACACAGCTGGGCTACCATTGAAATCGGAGTTTAGATCTGAAGCACGCATCAATTGCCTTAAAGGAAGTGGGCCCAAGGACTTTTGACCTATTAATGTGGGTCGGCAGGTACAACAATTTCAGTAGAGAGGTAAATGAAATGCAAATGTCAGATGTGAGCATTACTACCTGTGTAACTTGTGTCTGACATGATTTTGAAAAACTGAACTTCTGTGTTGTACTCATGCTGCTTCCTATTCTCGGAAGAAGTGAGAGGTTTATTTTGTTTACCTGCTCCAAAAAGAGGGCAAAAATAAAACTTGTAGCTGTTATTTGTATGACTACATCCATTTTTTGGAAAAAAAAAGTCTATTTCAAAGCAGAGACTGCACTGCCATCTCCAGTGTCCCAGACATTACCAGTGAGATGGACATCTCATTCTGGGCTGACCACTTGAGCTATGCACAGCAAATGAAAAAAAGCAAAGGCCTTTAGGAAAGGAAATCACTGAGCTCAGGAACATGGTCACATCACATTGCATTTTATGTAGTGTCTTAGAAGCCCTTACCTACATATAAAGACCCTCAGAATTCAGTGTGACGTCCGAATAACTTCAAACATGTTATCAAGAATCAGCATGGAAACTCCCATTTTGACAGAGGAGATGTCTGTGTCCAAAAAAATTGAAAAAAAGGAAAGGTTCTGATCAGCTGTTTCCCGCTATGGGTAAAGAGTTCCTGGGTTTTTTTTACATACAAACCTATGTTTGAGCCATTGCTGAGTTAGTACTGGCTGTTATGTTCACCTCTGTTTCTACTGATTAGAAATGCTTTTGCTCATTTTAGGTATTCTAACTCTGTTTAAGAATCTGGAAGATGTCTTTGGGACAAAAAATGAAATATAAAACCAAGGCCAGTTTAATGCAATTTTACATGCTCTACTACAGCAGCCTGCCACTATGAAAATGAGCGGATTCTCAGTTTTTAGCTGTTCTAATACAAAACAAAGCCAAGCAGTGCTGTGCAAATGTCAAATCAGGTCTTTGTATCGCCCATCAGCGACCTGAGCTAAGCTTCATTTAGGTCAGAATTTCCTTTGTTAATGAAGCATATGAGTCTGATGGTTGTGATAGATGCAATTATCTGTTCCAAGTACGTCAGTTACAAATAACGCTTCAGGTAGACATTGGACAAGAACATACGTGAATAATAGATGAATGCAGAAATGTCACCAAGCTATGAAGAGATGCTGGAAAAAAACACAGCGCTGAACTCAAGATCTCTTCTTGAGTTAGATACATTTCAATAATCTGGAGTGCTTAGATACTTTAATTTTCTCTCTGGAAAAAAAATGTAGAGAACCAGAATCATGTAGGAAACTATTATTAGAATGGAAGTTGTGCAGACTAACTCTTTCTGATACTGTTGGAGAAACAAGGGGTTGTTTTAATATTTCAGGTGCTAGCAGATTATACAGCTAAGGCCTTGATCCTGAAAAAATCATGCAGATTTACACTAATAGGTATTCCTTTTGGATCTCAATAAATTGTTTACTTGTGTAAGACTTCATAGAAAACAGCAGCTAAAGGAGAACAACATATAATCTTTACTTGCTCAGCTACTAACCAGTTATTTACTCTTCTGTCAACGTGCTCCAAGAACAAATTGTGCCAAACAAAGTAACAGCAAAGAAAATCAAAACAGGAAAACCTTTGAAGGAAGATATAGTTATACAAAGCTTTACACAGCTTTGACACATTATTTTACCCATTGTGCGTGTGTATTCCTGAGCTATCAATCCTAATTAAATCATGAGCTAATAAATTGTACAATCTTTCACCAAAAAGTCTGAATGCTTCACAACCAGTATTGTATGTGCAGTATCAGTGTATCTGTCCAGAAAGGATGCATTATCCACATCTTTATAGGTGGGCGGTTGTCAAAGAGGTGTTAGGGCTGGAATTTGTCTCCTTTTTATTTCAGTATGAGCTGCCTAAGGTTTGAAAGTCCACTGGCTCTGTCTACATTCAGCAGGCAGTTCATCCCACCTCCGACTTACCTCTCCTGAGATTGCTTGGTTGACTCTTTCTAACAAGGCTTAGCTTAAACTAGACCCCCAGCTGTAGAGGGTTAATGGTGGGGGAGATTACCCCGTCATAAGAAACTTTACCAAGATTATGTAGGAAAACACAAGTGGAAAACTGAAGGTCTTTGCTTAAAGTCTCAGCCCATGCGATACCATAAACAGAAGAAGTTTCAGTGGATGTAGGTGACTGGAACTACATTTCCATTCATTCCAGTAATAATTTGCCAGTTCACATCTGATGATGCGTTAATCACTGAGTGATCTATTTTCAATTAAATTGCCTGTCTCAAAATTCATATCCTAGTTTCTTATTCCGCAACAACCGGAAGAGCAGGTTCCCTATATACCTTTGCTGCCTGCTGTAGAAGGGGATATGTACCTGTGGGAATGTGGAATTTAATTTAATGGAGTCATTGCCATTTCAGGGATCCAGGGCAATGGCAATACCTTCCATATGTCCTTTCTCTTCCAAGGGCCTATTGTAGTTGTAACATTTGCTCTTCTGTTACAGTCTAAAGTTTGTGTCTGAAGTGGGATTTAGGATTGTGTTCCGCTCCGTGGTGTGTGTCAGGGCCAGGAGCAGACTTCCCCAGAACAAACTACCCGATTGGTACTTGTTGGTGGGACTAAATTCAGTGACTCGGGCAGTCCATGTTATCATGGTGTGGGAATCCTTACTTCCTAATGTCTTAAAATTGTGCTCAGAGAAAAAAAGAAAATACTACTGGATTTCAGAGCTTAGTAGAGTAGAAGGGAACTTGAAGTGGTTCTGAGTGACAAAAATAACTGAAGTTACAGTAAGTAAAATAACGGTTACTGTCATTTGAGAGATAAGCTAACTGCCTGCTGGGAGATGTGGCACTAAAGGAGAAATTTCCAGAGTTCATGCCAAAATTATACAATCCCAAAATGTACCATTACAGCCTCCTTGCGCAAGGCTTCTCTTGGTTGCCTTTGAAGTGTGTGATATTAACTTCTTAGAGAAGAAATCAAAGGAAGCAATCATGCACTTAAAGCATACAGAAACCGTAAGCCATTGTAAGGACAAGTGATCAAAACCAATAGCTTAGAAATTACAACAGCCTAGACCGACAGAGGCGCCCGGGAACAAAGCAGAGCACAGGGACGTGCTCCTGTGATGAGGCAAGGCAGGCATAGCGTTGCACCTTCACCGGTGCACCCAGAGCACCGCAACAGGGACAGGAGCCCTGCAGGCCTGCCAGCTTTGACATGAAATCACAATGCTTTATCACACATGCATGTAAGGTAGAGTTTTTGGGGAGGCTTTGTCATGGGAGATGCTAAGTGGCTATTATCCAGTGTCCTGGGAGTCTGAGAGGTCACCCACGTTCCTGCATGTTTTCACTGGGGGTGGAAGTGGTTTCTTGGCAGACTTTCCTAACCTGCCTTACCTAACATAGTTGGAATAGCAGAAAAAACAAAGCAACTCAGTGTGAACTTCAATGGACCCTTTTTCATCTTAACTTGGATCCCCAGCTCCCTGTAAGCTTTCCTCTGAGCTCAGAACTACAGCTTGCCATGCTTTCATTAGTGTTTCAGCCCAAGGAACCAACTGGGGTTAACTGACCCAATCTGCAAATTCACCTATTTTCCAGTGAAGACTTACCTTTCCTGGCAGCTCCTGATACCTTGGCAGGATCTTTCAGTCACAGATTTTACAGTGACTATTTCAGGTCAATGTCTCTTGTTATTATCAAAAGCTGGCGGCTCATTTTACTTGTTTGTAGAAATAATCCACTAGTTTTCCATAATAAAACCAGAAAGGCCAGAGTGGATTTTTAATGTCTTTTTTAAAAAAAAAAAAAGTTTATAAAAAATTGTTTTTCTAAACACATTTGTTCCTGTTCAGAGCAAAGCAGATACCTGTGCAGGCACTCTTCAGTAAGGTTAGTGATACGATGGGATTAAGAATACATTGATTCTTCCCCACCTTGAATTATGCTGAATTTAAACTGTTTAAATTAACCTGGCTAATTCTGCCTGAATGACTCACCTGATTATGGAGACTCCTTAGGGAATGGAGTCAAACACTGGGGGCTGATGCTCTTGACGATGTACATGATGATGAGCCTTCCTCCCTGTAGCCAGGTTTGCTCTGGGACCTGATGGTGCCTGACCTACTGGAACTTCCCTGCCATGCCACCTTCTCTGGTATTCCCCTGCCTTTATCGGCTGCAGCTTATCTTCCTGCTCTCTGATGTCAGTGGTACATTCCCACTCCTCAAAAGTGTCCGGAAGTCTTAGTGGATTCTCAGGCAGGAAAAGGTTCCCAACTGAGTGAGAAAATGTGGAGGAACATCGGTCAATTGAGACACACCACATCTCCATGCAGGAGGCTCATTGTCCATGGTCGTGTACAGAAGTCCTCTATTTTTTGCTTTTTCCTGAGCATTTGGCCATCCTGCGAGCTTGTTTCTTGGGCGTCAACAATTTGTAGTGAGTGTGGCCGTTGCCATCTCTCTTATCAGTTCTCCCAGACCGAGGAACAAAGTTCTGAATGAGCAGCACTGACGTTTCCGAAAGCAATTCTTTATCCTGGGCATGAGGTGACTCAGATACTGTAAGTCACATCCTCTTCTGTCATTAGGGAGCAGCTAAAGCAATGATTCTGCTGTTCTGCAGTTAGATCCGGGGAAAAGATTTCCTTGGTTAGGTGAAGGTACTACTAAAGTGTTTCAAAATGGTGGGTCAGATATGTTTAAGTTGTGGCATACATTTTTTTACCCTTTTTACAGCATTTGTTAATACGGTTTGAACTTTATTTTTAGAAAGACAAATCGGGGAAAGATGTGTCCTGAGCACACGTACTGTTAGACAGACATCATAGAGATTAATTCTCTCAGACTCAGTTATGTACATGAAGTCTATTATAAAATATTTAAAAAGTTTTGTGACACTAATGAATTACAGTTAAATTAAGTCTCTCACCCATTGAGTCAAAAAATCCTATTAGCTCTTCCTCTACTTTTTTAGTGTATTTGTCCTTCCAGTGAAGAGGCACAAAAAACCCCATTTACTCACTTACAAAAGGTCAGTATGGCCAATTCTCCTTCAACTCCTGCTTTTTATCTAGTTTTCCTCCTGAGAGATCTGAAACACCGGAAAGCCATCAGGTAACCCACCCAGGGTCAAACACTTACTTTATAGCTAATGGGCCAGAGCTGCAGCTGCTGCTGTCGCCGTGGGATTCCCATGGATCTCAACAGGAGCAGTCCCGAGTATGCAGCAGCTGCAGATTCGGGCTCGGAGCCAGTATTGGGACCCGAGTCCTGTGCCGTGAGCCCAGCAGAATAACCTTGCTGTGCTGAGGTAGCAGATTGCACGGAGAGCTGCACCCCGTTAGAGTGGCAACGCCATTTGAATACGTCTAGGAACAATTTTTGCAGAAATATTTGGCAAGATTTCCAGCTTATCTTTGAAAGCCCTGGTTTTTAAGTTGCTCACTAAACACGAGACCGACACTTAGAAACCCTGTTAAACTGTCACTACCTGCAATCTTTTTAAGCCCAGATCATGAAACACTGCATGATTACACGCACACACACAAATACACTCATTTTACAAGGTCTGTTTCTGTAGTTTAGCAGAGAGGGTAAAGGATTTCCATTCTGGTCCCTAGGGCTATGACTTCCAAAGAAAACTCTTCTTTATTATGCTTTCAGTTCTAAAGCAGTCATCTCACGGTTGTACACATGCATTTTTTTCAGCAAGCAAGTTGCTGTAAATTAACCGTGCTACCAAATACTTCTCTAAATGTTTGCATTTTGTTGCAGTATAATCTGTGAATTGTCTTGCATCTGCATTGGCTTTCATCTGCGCTCTCCTGGCCCTTTTCAAAGCAAGCAAGGCACAAACCTGTGCTGAAAGGAGGACCATGAAAACTATATTGGGATCCAGCACGCAGCAGGTTTTTTGTCAGCTTGTCCTCTCTTCCTCAGGCCGTGATCTCCTCCTCCTCAGCAAGCCTTTCCACATGAATTCAACATCATCAGGACCTTCTGTGTTTGGGAGGCTGATAGACCCAAGGAGTTTGCTTGATATATTAGCTGTTCAAAAGAGCAGACTAATCGGTGGCTAAGCAGACTTTGGAGCATGTAAAGTGCTAGAGGGTCCCTGCAGTTACACGGCTCTCTACAGTACAGCCACTAATCTTTACATGGAGGAAATCTTTCCTCTGTGGAAAACTCCCAGTTCTCTTACACAATGTCCCCACAGAAGAAAAAGACCACCTTGAGACAGGAAGACAACTCACTAGTTAAACGAGAAGTTTAATTAAAGGCATTAGGGAATTTCAGCAAAAGGGAAACACCAAGACCTTGAACATTTACAGTGGAAAACAGAAGTTAAGAAAGTTGCTTTTACTGAGAACCATACTGAAAATACACAATTAAGAAAAGAAAAGCAAGTAGCTGAAAATTGGGAGATCAATGTCTACTGAACTGTGGTCACCGAAACACAAGACGACATACTTTAAATAATATATTGCAATTAAACTGAGGGTACATGTACTCTGTTTCTACTACCAGATCTCTATTTGGAAGCATAGCAAAATTCTGGTAATTTAATACCCCAACCAAGTCCCCATACTGCAATAAAGCCAAAAATCAATGCTTTTACAATTATTATTATTCCATAATCCCCAGGAGTTCCCCAGGAGTTCTGGAAATCTGAGTGTGCAGAGCTGTTTTAGAAATGTACTATCAGCAGGAACCCAAAGATAATGAGATTACTTCAAGCATAATCAGAATTATAGATAGATGGATAATGAGATTACTTTCAGCGTAACCAGAATTTTTTACGTATGCACGTGTATGTGTGCGTGTACTCTAAAGGTGACAGTGTCAGGGCTTCCCAGCTCACGAAGGCAAACGGCACGTCACCTGCTCTTCGCTCCTGTGTCAAGTGTAAACAGTCCCGAGGCTGGCGCGTGGGTGCTGGGGCGGGAGATAAGCACCGGGCAGAAATAGGCAGGGCAAGCGGTTCTCGCAGCCCACGCGGGAGCACTGCCCTTTTACCTGATGAGCCAGGTAGTTTCCAAGAAAGACCACGGGTCTTGTTTGCTTACCTTCCACCAGCCCATGACTCCTGGCGGAGGGTTATCTCAGCGGCCACGGAGAAGGTCTCAGATCATCTCACGTAGCGTTAGGACCCCTGGGTCGCACTTCACGGACACACAGCGTGCAGGCGGGGTCTGTAGCTGAGGTGGGTATGCAAATAGCAGCGTTCAAAGTGAGTGCCATATACTGTGGAATGTGAACTGTGACAAAGCTGAGGAGGGTGATTAATGTCTGACGAGAGCTATTTAATCTGCGCATGCTGCTGTGTGACTTTTTTTCTCTTCCTCTTTCTGTTTTATTGCTTAAAAAAGAAAAATGTTTTGCAAGGCCAGCATGAAGCCGACAAAATCTGGAGCAAAGAAGGATTTTATGCGGTCGTCATATTCCTCAGCATCTTTGTCATTCTAGTAACTTGTTTAATGGTAAGTTTCCTTTTTACCTTTTTTTGCTGTTCTTTACTTCATGCTTTTCTCAGTCTGAAGGATAGAGTCACACACTCTTTACATGAGAGGTGTTTTCACAAAGCTATTAAAAACTCAGCTACAAGGTAAGAGTTGGTCACCCTCTTAATGCTGTGAAGCCAAAGTTTGAAGAACCACTTTTCTTGATGTATTTTGAGTCCAACTGAATAATGTAACTAGAAGGAAGCTGAAGAAATAAATAATGGGCTCTTAAATCTGCAGAGTAACTGTGTAGTGATGCGAGTGATGACTTCTCAACCTTCTTACTAAGGTCCCAGGATCCCTGAAGTTGCATTAGCTGCCTGTATTTCAGTTTTATTGGATAATAAAAACACCACCACATTGATACAATATTGTCAATGCACAGTTGTTAGAGCGTGTGTTGGTATTCATGTATCGAATATACAAATTTTAAACTGAGATGACTAGTAAGTACATGAAGGAGTGATCATATTTTTTAACAGCTTTGCCATTCACATTGCATGAGTTCAGTGGCCAGGTTTCTGGGCATTAGACATGCTTCTAATACGCTGAATATGAGATGTGCAAGGGTCACACAGAAGATGAACAACACTACACCACCACTGACTTTCATATGGCAATTTTTGTATTTTTTTTCCAATGTTGTATCTCACATGTTTTCCTTCTCTGAATTGTATATTTCTTCAGCAGTGCATAAATGTAAGGGTTTACGGAAATCTATGGCAATTCTCAGGATTTACGAACACATAGTATCTTGGAGTCTCTTAAGATACTTTGCTTTCAAACACATTTAATTTTCTTTAACCTTGATGGATTTCCCACTTACAACCTTAAGCCGGAAAGAATGTTTAAATGGAAGATATTAATAAATGATCACATTTATACCAAAATCTTATTTAAGCTTTTAAAGACTCCTAAGATTTGAAAAGCACTTATTTCCTCACAAAAATTGTTGCTTTGTATAACTTTTACTTCCTAGTCATCTCCATTTCTCCATGCCATCTCATTCAAATATAGGAGGGTAACTCTAGAGGTACTAACTTTTATTCAAACTTTTTACTTTGGAAAAGCAGGTATTTTAGTCATTACTGACTGTTTAACTGGAAGGGTATAGAAAATGCTGTCTGTCCTTTTCCTGGTCCTGCACAGTATTTTAATTATTTGGAATGCGTAAGTGGCATTGGGAATTGTAAACGTTGTGGAGGACAGTACCAGAACTTAAAATATTCTCAAGCTGCTGGAGAAAAGATGGGAAATAACAAGAATGCTGCTCAGCAGGGGCAAGAACTCTAATCATATGCACCAATACATTGTAGGAAATACATGGCAAAGCAACAGGTCTGTAGGAAAGGTTGTAGCAGTACCACAGAACACACACTGAAGTAAATGAGTAACATCATGTTGTTGCAAAAATTACAGTTCTTGCCCTGGGATGTATAAATGAGGATATGATCTCGAAGGTCTGCATTTGACTTGGCTCTGGTAATTATTTGGTTATAGTATTGTATCTTACTCATGTGGGTACCGCACTTCTGAAAAATGTGAGCGAGTTACAGTAGGGAGGAGATACAAGAGTAACCAGAGATACAGAAGGCATGAAATAATTTGGTTTCTTTATGACAAAGAAAAGAAGAGCAAGAAGAAACATGAGAGTTCTCAGACATGGACAGTTTTCAAAGCCTGTGGTCAGGAAGAAGAAAATACTTTTTGCAGTGTGGATGGGAAAAGAAGCAAAATTTTTGAAAGGGTGATTTGGCTGACTCATTAGAAAAAATGTTGTTATCACATGGCTCATTAGACCCTGGAGTGCATTGTTTGGGGAAGCTCGGGATTTTTCACCCATTAAGCTTTTAGGCAAGTATCTATCAGGATAGTTTGGATATAGCTGATCTGGAGTTAGGGCAGAGGTAAATACTAGTACTTGAACTCCCTGGTCTTTTCTGGAGGCATTTGCCTTTCTGTTCCCTCCCAGTTCCAACCTGCATCTTTATGTGTGCTACTGTTTAGACCACACAAACGGACACTGTCTCAAATTTTGCCTTGACCTGGTGATACACGGAGTATGTGCAATCTAAAAGGCTAGCAAGCAGTGTGCATTGCTTTTCATCCCACTTTACCTGTGACAGAGTGGCAGATTTATGAAAAGTAGGAATATGGTATTTAAAATCCAGCCATTGCAGTCTATCAGACCATTCAGGTTTAGCGTAGGGTGTTAGGGCCAATCCTAAGTGCCTTTGGCTGTAGTGACCATATCAGACAACCAAAATGAGGCCTCTTTTTTAAAGTTACAGGCTAGGCACCTGTTTGTCCATAAGTGGCTATTTGTAGTTTAGAGAGTCCAAAAGCAGAAAGCTTAGCCTGCATCGGTAGATGACTTGGAAGTGTCCTTTAAAGTGTGGAGTAGGAAGTAGTTTAAGAGATGATTGTGATGATCAACAGTGCTCAGTGTAAAGCAGCTGAATTGTCAGTGTCCGCACTTTGTTCTGTGTAATTTCTACAGAAATTGTAAAACGTGCAGTCTGGTCTTTTAACTGGGTTTTACAAATCATGATGCTTTCCTGTGCTGAGAGCACACTGTGCATTAACAGCTTTTAGGCTTCGTAATGCTTGGCTGGAATTTAACAAATATTTGGCCTCTATACATAAAAATCTACAGTGCAGAGTATTGCTAAAAGTTGCCATCAGCAGGACAAGAGCTAAATTCAGACTTGTAAATTGTACCTCTGAGGTCGTTCTATGTATTTACTCAGCTAGTCCTCGTTGTTGTGGTATGAGAGCCTCTTGGATCCCAGGAGGGATTCATCATATGTGGAAGCCAACACAGAGCTCATTGCTGTCCCCATCAGTGGGGCGAACCATGGGCTCACTTCCACTGGGAACATCGTACATCATTTATAAAGTATGCCAAGGAAAGTGCTAAGTAAGAATAAATATTTTTAGTGCTCCTATGTGTAAACAGGTCTCTGTATTTTTTATTTTACACAGATAGAGAAATAATTGAGCCATCACCAAATTTAATAAATAAAACAATATTTGACAGTGGGGTAAATTATTAGCTATTATATTTCTTACTAATTTTGCCTATTTTAATAAACCTATATATGTTTGCATATGTTTTGGTTCTTTAATATGTACATATAAGTAGTCTGGAATTATTGCCTTCAGATCATTAAACATTTGTAGCTAGTTGTGGTAAGAGGGTTTTCTAAATGTTTTTCTTTTTCCCAATTAAAAAAAATAAATCAAAAAGTAGGATTTTTTTTCATTTAAAATAATGGAAGACATGAACTTCGAGCAACCTGACATGTGAAAGATAGAATCATAGAATCATAGAATGGTTTAGGTTGGAAGGGACCTTAAAGATCGTCTAGTTCCAACCCCCTTGCCATGGGCAAGGACACCTCCTACTAGATCAGATTGCTCAAAGCCTCATCCAACCTGGCCTTGAACACTTCCAGGGATGGGGCCTCCGCAGCTTCCCTGGGCAACTTGTTCCAGTGCCTCGCTACCCTCATAGTGAAAAACTTCTTCCTGAGATGTAATCTAAATCTACCCTCTTTTGGTTTGAATCCATTACCCCTCATCCTATTACTACATGCCCTTGTAAAAAGTCCCTCTCCAGGTGTCCCTGCTTATGGCAGGGGTGTTGGACTAGGTGATCTTGAAAGGTCCCTTCCAACACAAACTATTCTATGAATCTATGATTCCAATAACTTTACCTTGGCAACAAATTGTGAGGATCTAAATTTTCACTAGTCTCACGTGTTTTATGAATTATGAACAATTCTTTGATGTTTTTCATCTTTGTGATTGAATTTTGGAATTTCTTTAACAAGAAGAATATTGAATAACAAAAAAATGCATTTCAGCATCCAATTTTCACATGACCTATTGCTTGTTCTTAAACTTACAGGTTTCAGGAGTCATAAAATGGTGCAGGACTTCTGAAAGCACTTTGATTATAGAATATATACAATGAACTAATATCAACCCACCAAATCCAGCTTTTACCAGTTTAAAGATTTAAAGCAAAATTAACAGTACATATTTTAGTCATACTGCAAGAATGTTTAAGCTAACTTGAAGTTAGTGGTTTTGTGTATAAACTAGTCCTAGATCATCTGAATTCTTTTATTCTGCTTCTATAGAACTTTTTATAGCGTGTTCAAATCATGGTATCCAAATGCTTCCCAGTAATGCATCAAACAACACAGCTAACGCTTGTTCCATTTTTGTTCTTTCATCCCTTCCCCAGGGTTTGAGGGAAATTTTGTTAGCTGGTCTTCTTCTCATGCATGCACATGCACAACAGCTCTGTTTATGCAGAGATACACACACAGCCTCACACACAGGTTGATAAGTACTTGTTAGAAAGAACACTTTTAATTAGAGTGAACTGTCTTCATTTCCCTGGTTTGTGGGAGATTTTACTATACAGTCCTGGGTGTCCTAAATATCTTCAGGCAGATGAGTTTTCGTATCACTGCTCCACATAACCATTGCCAAGATCTTTGTTCTGGAGACATAGTTATCTCACTGGGATTTCCTGTCAATCTCTGAAGATGAATAAAAGCAGTTCCCACTGGTATTTTGAATGGGTAGGTAGGAGGTACTGGCCAAGCTAGCACGTAACATGTCAGCTTGCCTTTGCAGAAATCTGAGCAGAGATATAAGGAGTGAATGTCATGCTGTCAGCACCCTGTCATTCTTCCATATAAGCTGAGTCAAAGGGAGGCAGAAAGAAGAGTTATTTTCCTTTTGGATTGTGGCTTTAAACCCTAGGCTTAATATATGAAAAAAAAAATACAGATGACCCACCCTGTGTCTCCTGGAAAACAGTACTTCATGTTGTTCAATTGCTCCATGCCTCTTGATTGAGGTACAATGAATCTTCTCAGGTATCAGTAAAGTGTCAGTTTTCCTAGTTTAGGGGCTTCATATCTGTTTCCATCCATGGTGTGTTTAAACTGATTTGAAATATAAGTACAACTAAGTTGTTCCCTTTGCAGAGCTTGCCAATTGGATTGACCCCTGTCTTTTTGGCCATTTCTGTTTGCTTGACTTTCACCTGGAATTTGTTAAAAAGAAGATGGCCCTGACCACACTTCCTGAGGAAAGTGTGTTGGCTCTTAGATGAAATGTGGTTCTTTAGCTTTTTTTCAGCTTCTGCTGGTGGCAGGCTATCTTTTTTCCTAGGCTCTAATAATAGAGTATTAAAAAGGATATGAAATAATACTCATCCAGGTTTTTTGAACCCAAACCCATAATTTCCTGGGTCTCCAAGGTATGAAACTATGTCAAAATATATCAGTGACAAGAAGGTATGGTTAATGTTATCATGACCATGAATGTCTGAGCTGTATATCTGTGGGTTACCAGAAACAAGTGAGACCGAAGCAATCACTGTAGGAAAAGAAGGTTAAAATATTTCAAGCCCCTGTTTTACCTTTACTGATAGCTGTGTCTTTGCTTCACAGTAGGGGAGGTTTTTTCTGAAAAATAATGGCAAAGAGCAGATTATCTTATCCATGCAATCTAATTCTAAACTATTCTGAATGAACAGATGGTTTATGTAGCTAAGTCTTGTTTAATGGGTGTATTGCTAATGACATTAGGTCAGTTCCCAGCTAAACCTCTAATGCTAATCCTTGAAAAAACAAACTCACCAGATATATCCAGGCTTCACTGGAGAGCTATGGAGTGATAGATATTTATGCGGTGCTAGCGGGGCAACAGCTGTCAGAGAGCCTCTGACTTGCAGTGGAGAAATGCTTTGGTCTAGGCTTTGTCTTTATGGCTTTGCAAACCAAGATTCCATTTGAATGCTTTGCACCAACAGATAAGCAGAGCAGAAGGTATAAGAGTATCTGCAGACACCTTCAAAAAGCTGCGTAAGTGCCTTTCCCCCACTCCACACACAGTACTTACGAAAGTAATTCTCATAAGTCTCATAGGTTGTAAGGCACATTTTGAAAATGGCACAGCTACGGCTCAGAAATTGTTTTTTGCATTCCCCTCGAGAGAGATAAGATGTGTTAAATAGGTGTAACACAGGTTCCTCTGGAGTGACATTACTGAGCACACGCTACCTGCCAGCCCTCGCCAAGCCTGTGTACAGCAACGTCAGTGTGGAGTCGGTGGAAGAGGATCAGTATAACTTCTGAAATGCTTTTGCTGCAGATATCTGACATCCACGTTCAGATGGTGGGCAGAGAACCCTGGGATTACAGTGTGTTCAGACGTCAGTGTCTTGGTAATTGTAAGACACTTTTTTGAACAGATGCTTGAATAGCTTCATGGGCCACACATTGCTTCAGCTTTATTCCAGAACAGGTTATGTTTCTCTGAGGATATTGAAGGACATCCTTCTCCTGAGGACTATTTCAGAGTAGTAGCAGCCTACCGTTACAAAAGTGGCTGAGTAAAGTTACTCTGTTCAACCATCAGCTCCATGCAAAATGAGTAAAAGCTTTTAAGAACATCTGCTCTAAAACAAGTTGAGGCTGCTATAATTAGAGACATGTACCTGGATATATCACGAGTATCTACTTTATTTTGTGCCATTGTCTCTCTTGTGTTAAAATTCTTAAAAAATTTTCTACAATTACTCTATTCAGTATTTCCTTTTTCACAATGTCTTTTATAACTATTTTCTATTCTGTCTTACTTACCCCTTTAATAATACAACTGCTGGTATTACAAATATTACTGGCTCACAATGAGAACTGTTAAAATCCCTACCGCCCCCATGTACACACTGTGGTTTATGTAATGAAAATATTTATCCTGTTGTGGGAAACGCCATGTAACACAACTTGTGGCTTACCTTCTAGGAATGAAAGCCACGTACAGCAATCTTATCCAGCATTTGTGATACTTGTCTTGTTTACCAAGGAATTGAGATCGGGCTTTCCTTTTTATTTCTGTAGATTCTGTACAGATTAAAGGAGAAGATCCAGTTGTCACTGAGACAAGAGAAGGAAAAGAAGCAGGAGATCCACCTCTCGCCCCTTCCCCTGCAGACAGCTCAGTCCGAGTATAAGACCGCCAACAGCATGGTCCAGCCTGAACAGGCTCCAAAGGTTGTCAATGTTGTAGTGGACCCTCAAGGCCAATGTGTTCCTGAGCTCAAACCTCCCCTGTGTGCCAGTCCGTCTCCTTTCAGAATGAAACCTGTGGGGCTCCAGGAAAGGTAGGATGGTGCTTGGTGTGTTCAGGATTTATTCTGCTTCATTATACTCATGCTGCATGATTTCATACGTGTCTCTTCTGTCAATGAATGGGAGACTTTATCTGACAATTGGTATTTTGATGTGTTAATATCTGTCTCATGGGTATTCTCTCCTTTCCATTTCTTCTCATATGAGCAAAGGTCCAGAAGTTTGGGCTGAGATTAACTGCAGTACTGGAATTCTTTTTGTTAATTTGTTTTTTCCCTTTTCCAACAATTACTCCAAAGAAAAAAATTTTCATTTTCCATTGATTTTTGCCTGTTTTGATCCTGGAGATCCTGGCAGAGGGCACAAGGGCTGATTATGTTTTGTCAGCAAAGGACATTCTCATTGTCAGGGAGTCCATAGCACATGGGAAACTTAGGATGAAGAAATATTTATACCAACTGAGTGCATTTCCCAATCTCATACAGTATTTCCATTATCACCTTTAGATAATTTTTCTTCTTAAATCCAGCTTTCCATGATGGTCGGGATACAGTCCAAGGCCTACAGGCTTTACAAGAAAGAGAAAGAAGTGATTAGTAATGAAACCAACCCTTGTGTGCAGCTCCTCAGAAATACTTGGGCACCACACCTTGCCACTCATTCTACCTTTCAAAAACTGGGCCAGCACTCTTTTTATAAAACTAGTTATTCTTTCCACAGGAGAATGCACACTGACATCTGTCTCTCCTCTATTAGAAACCTGTATAATTTCTTGCCTGATGGCTGCAGGCCTCTTTCATAAAGCATCAGTGCTCTGAATAACTAACGTAGCATGCAGCCGTGCAACTGAACTCTTCTACCCCGGCACAGACAATAAATGAAAGAACAGACGCCACGCAGATATGACGGGGAAATCAGAATGAAAAGGAGACCAAATGGAGCCTTGTCTGTGAGGGATCTCGGAGTTGAGCAGTAACCCTGATTCAGCTGGAACCACGGGATTTCAATGACAGAGATTATATCAATGGCTTTATGAGGCACAGACAGAGCTAAGGGAGGGGGAGTGATTCTTCCATGAGTAAAAGATGCTGAAAGGCAGAGCCGTCATAAAACTTGCAGTGATATCACTGTAGGTAAAAAAATAAGGAATGGAGGAAGCAAGTAAATACATTTTGATAGTTGCTGTCATTCCACGAGTCCCTAAAAATAAAGTACACAAGCATGGGGATCACATAGCTAGTTTATAATACCTAGTACCTAACATAACACCCATAATAGTTGAGAGGGATTGGGGTGAAGGAATTTGTAGAGGGAGTTTGTACTTAAGGATCAGGGAAGAAATCTTTCCATTGCTCAAACAAAGAAAATAAAAGCTATTGATCTAGGATCTTAATTTCCACCACCACAGATAGCAACTCATCATTTAATATTGCTAAGCCAAATTTCATCCTTTGGAAGGACAGAGTTCTGAGTCAGATGTGTCAAAATGGAGACCTGAGATAACGAAGAGGAAACTAAACCTGACGTTTGATCAAATAAACCAGGCTTTCCAGCTTATTACTAAGGAAAAGGAAATTGAAGAAACTGAGCACTTCTGTTTCCACTGTAAAAGACTCTAATAGGCCATTGAGAAAAAGTGAAAGCAATTGTGATAATATCCCATTCTGCAGTTCTTTTTGTCATGTTTAACAGTTACATTTTATCAGCCCAAGCCCACTTCTAATGAAATGGTGGTTTATTTCAAGCTCAGTGATACAAAGGTCTGGGGATGTGAGGGAGAGAACTTTAGGGAACAGATTGTCTTCCTCTGAAATAAGCAGCTATTATTATATATATTTCTTATTTATTTACTGTATCCTGTACTATGAACAAATTTACACACATTTTGACACACAGAAGTATTGGAGGCAAAAAGTAATAACACAGGAACACATTTTGCCTCAGACATCATCTAATGACCAGGTATGTGGACAGTTTAAAACGCCTGTCCACCTTTCTGCCCCACAACAACCTTGCACTAGGCCACCTTGGGCCATCCTTATTACACATGGGAGCGGTGGGACTCTAGAGCATGGGGCTGCACACTGCAAGCAGCGCACTGTGCACAAAACAGCCTGTTTGCAGCCCTTTTTCTGTCAGTACGGAGTGGGATCAAGTCTGGAGGTACCCTCCTGCTCATAGCCGCAGCCTGTTGGCACCCATTCGATAATGTTTGCTGCCCTGATTTTGGTTTCTGCTGGGGGAAGAAGCTCTTGGCAGGCTAGCGTGGATGTGGGGGCTCCTTGACCAATTTAGCATTGAGATTCCTTTGGCCAGATGGCTTGACAGTGGTTCCTGAGCAGTATTTTCTAACTATCCAAACTCCCTGGTTTGATTCCTTAAGCGTGTTCCATAGTCATGAAATGCCTGGTATGACCCAGACCAAACTGCATCTCTTCAAAGAGAAATCAATGGACCATGGGCCAAACCAGGGAGTGAGCCAACCGCTGTGCCTAGCCATCCAGACGGGGAGTTTGTGGCAGTATCTCTGAAGGATGGGGCAGAAAAGCGGGATGGTGCCTGTCTCTCAAGCTCTCCCTGCGCTGCACACTAGGTGCTGCTTTGAGGAGCACATCTAAGTGCGGAAATACGGCTGAACTGAGGTTTCTCAAAGCACCAGATGGGCCCTCTGAACTTTTGCATTTTTAATAGGAATAGCATTGGCTGGGACAGAGGCAGACGAATTCTTCGTGCACAACTGTCCAGAGATCAAAATGTTTCCGGGAGTTTGTCCAGCTTCTTAAAATGTATTGTGCTTCGGAATGCTAGAGCCAAGCCTACGTGCATTTTCTGCTGCGTATCTGGAAAGGCTCTTACCCAGCTCTTTCTCTGAGACGCAGCTTCCCCGGCAGATTGTGCAACGTTTGCCCTCTCAGATGCGTCGAATGCCGCAGATGATTTGTAGGTGACACACGCGTTGGTGCCTTGCTGGGTGCCGTCGGGAGCGATTCCGAGCGCGGGGAGGCTGACACCTAGAGGTGACAGCTAGAGGTGACACCTAGAGCCGGCGGGCGACACTGCCGCCCGCCCCGCGCCCGCAGCCTCCCCAGAGCTGGCGCCGCGGTGGTCTGCGTCTTCTCCTCTTCGGCTGTAGCTCTTGGAGGAGGCAAGGTGGTCACGGAGTCAGGGTGGTAGCTGGCCCAGCGGCCTCAGGAGGCGAGTTAGTTCCCTGGGTGCCGATCAGGGATGCGTGCCCATGTGCAGCGTGGGGTTGGGAAAGGGATGGAGCGGTGGTGGCCAAGAGTGGAGGATGGACCGACAGGTGTGGAGGTGAGGGGGCTATTAGAACAAAGAGGCACTGACCCGTTTGGGGCAGGCAAGTGAAGGGCTGTCTGCAGAGCCTCCTGGCATCCCCCGGATCATTCAGTACGGAATTCTTCAAAGTTGCTTCCTTCTGGTGTTTTCAGAACTGCTGTTCTTTTGCAGCAAAGACCTTCTCCAATGGCAACCCACACGGTGCTGTTACTGACCGAAGGAGCGGGAGAGCTGATGTTGTTCTCCTGTGGGTGTCTTCAGTGATGAACTGTCACAATATCATAGCGCCAACACCTGAATTTAGGATGTAAATGATCCTTTTCCCTAAGCATATCCATGAATATTGCATCAGCGTTTATTTTCCTAGTTAGGCTTTTATAGGCTTATATGAATATATATGTTTTCCTCCCGCAGAGAAAGGCTTCATTTTATTCTGCTAGTTGGCCCAAAATTCATCTTGATACGAACGGTCTTAGCCAAAATCAGAATCTGGTGAAGTGGGATGTGATATTTTAAATTTCATTCTGACATGTCAAGCATTGAAAAGTCTTAGAACAAGCAGTGAGTTGTTAAAACACAAGCATGGTGGGGATGTAAGTATAAATAAGTTACCACACCAGCACAGTATTCACTTGTTTTACAACTGGATTTACTTTTTCCCCAGCCACAGCTACTGTGAGTCTTAGTGTTGGTATTGTTTGAGACTAGGACAACTGTATTTCAAGTAACTAGTGCACAATATACTGTTCTGTTCAAATTAGTTACTATCTAACATGCAAAAGTACATGGAAGAAAAGAAAATGTGGAAAATAGCTCTTCTACTCTGTGTGTTAAAAAACACAAACAGTGCTTTGGAAAGTCTTCTCAAACATTTGTATTCCATCCCAGGCACAAAGACCTATAACTGTGGCTGTTACATCTAAATAATCAGTGGGGAAAATCACCGCACTATGTTTTCTCAGTCTGTTACATATTCATTGGAAAACTATTCTGTCTAAAAGGGAGATGCTGGGGCAGGCAGGACTCTCTTTCGGCCCAAGTAACATTTTACATGTGCTAATTTTTTTTTTTTCTCTGCAAATAAATACAAGAGAGTGGAGTATATAAGAGAAAAAAAGTTTGGCAAAGAGCAAAAACCTGGCAGATAAGGGAAACAGTAAAATATTTTTAAAATGTGAAATAAAAGAATTCTGCAATGGTATGGAAGCACTGCTAGGACACAGGAAAACAGAAGATATCCTATGAAAAGGAAGGCAGGCAACGCCAGTGTGAGCAAAACTGGAGGGGGAGAGGGCTGCTCACTGACAGCAGTCAGCCATACACTGTGCGGGTTACTCTAGGTTGCGACCAAGTCTGCAACCTCTAGAGAAAATCAGTAAGCATTGGAATAAAGAATAGTAGGGGGAAAATCACCTAAATCAATGTCAAGTATAACTCCCTACAAACAATAAATAGCACTGAATCTTGGCTTGAACTCTGATGGTGAGAACCATGCGTGATGTTACTTTTCACCACAAAGCAGAGCAATAGTATAAACACCCTATGCCACAGGTAATAGACTGTAACCAGTGAGATTTCTCTTACCATCCTGAAGCATCCTGTAAATTGACAGCAGAATTCTTTTCCCCAGTTCTAATAAGCATTCAGTGAACATGCAGTGAGTATAGCTCACTGTAAGTATAATAAAAAAAAAGTTAAAATAATGTGCATTATAAAGCTGCGAAATGCTCACCTCTATCCGCTGCCTTATAACATGAGAAAGAGAGATATTCTGATGGAAAACAAAGGCAATACATTTTTAAATAATTTAAAAAACATATTCAGATAACCCATAGTAGTCTGTGAAACTCACTGCCAAAAGATAAAGTTTGAATCAGGAATGTATTAGCAAGAGGTGCTCGTACTTATAGCCACACAAGTAATGAGAGCAATGATTGTTCTCTGCCTGCCTTTGGCATCCTTCCTCAAAAATATCTTGTATTTGACACCTTTACAGAGAATATCTTGAACAGTTTGGGCTTCAGTTTTGGAGATGGAAGAAAATTGCTATATTGATGTTGATAACAATTCTCTTTTATTAGTTATTCTGCATAGACACACAAATGAAACTCTTGTTCTGACCACCTATATGATTTGTGTGCCCTGTCAATTGCCATCTGGCTGACAAACGCTGTGGATGACAAATGCTAACTGTAATACCTTTTTTCCTTGTGTTAGAAAAACAATATCCATTAAAATGAATCATTATATAAACAATACTGTATACCAAATAAATGCCCTGGTTCAACCTCGTAAGAAATGTTAGAAACATGGTAAAAAACCCGATGTGCTCTTTGCTTCATTAATACAACAGCAGCTGCATCTCAGGATATCACTGTTCAACCAAATCTCTGCTCTAATAGATGAGAAAAATTTCCAACAATTCTCTCTGGTTCTGTTCTGATTTTTAGATCACAGAGCACAGTTGCTGCAAATATAATTATGGTGCTGCTGATCTGTTATCTTTACACAAAACCGTCCATTGTGAGTAATCATTTCAAGTAATGCTCAGAGGGTAGCACCTTGTGCTTGGACTGCTGTAAACATGCCAGGTTTTGTAGTTTATGACACAAGCATGGGAACTTAATATATTTACAGGAAGGGGCCTTGAATTTCCTGGCTAAAATATACTAGCTTTGCATAGATTTGGAGGATAAATTTACCCTATTGTGTGGAGCTGAATGTGCTTTCTGCATTCTTAATTTAAATCCTAGGGATTGTTTTCAGGAAAATGTCAGTGTAATTGTTCAAAGCAGAGCTATGTGCCAACACAAAAGTACTAGCTGGAGAACAGTTTTACGGCGATATCCTATCAGAAGGAATTTGCAAAGCGCCAGGGACCAGTAAACTGAGTTTGAGGTGGGAGGCAGGAATTTTTGTGCTCCAGTCTCTCTCTGCCACTGATTCACTTTGGACATGCCACGTAAACGTCCTCCAGCCATGCTCCTGACCACTGGATAGAGACTGGCTGGCTGGTGTGTCCGTCTGAAAAGATGTAGCAAAGATGAGAACCTTAACCTGAAGTACAGGAAAAGTCCTACGCACTACTATTTGTGCGTTTAAGAAGAGTGAATACAGGAAAAAAAAACAGAACAAAAAAACCAACCAAACAAACAAAAAAACACAAAAAACCAAACAAACTAACAAAAAACCACAAAACAAACAAACAAACAAAAACAAAAAACACCAAACCACGCCACTTTCTGCAGGACCTAAAATTGCGTTTCTCTTATTTGGCAGACCTCTCTGCTATATTCTGTCCTGGTCTGTGAGATGCACTAATGAATTCAATACCCCCAGAAATGCTTACTGCACAGAGGCCAGCTAGCAGAGATCACTTTGTGTACATACTGCCAAGCTCCCTTTACCTCCAAAAGAGCAGAGGCTGGATGCAGACTGCCTACTGGGAACGGTTTGTGCATGTGCTGGTTCCCAAACTCTGCCAGCGGATTGCTTTGGAGCGCTTTTGTTGGCAAAGGCTGAAAACAAGCCAGGGCTGCAAGCCTTGAAACGTAGCAGTATCAATTACCGAGTTTCAGTGCCTGGGATTGTTTCCTGGCACTGTTTAATTTCTTTTTCTAGATGTAGCTTGCCCGTGAAGAAGCGCACAGCTGGGGTAGCAGCTGACATGAGGGGAGCAGTCCTGACTGCGGGCAGCTGCTTACAGGTTGTGCCTTTTAGTAATGCTCCTTTCAGCGCAGGGTCCCCCCGCAGCCCGGCGTCGTGGCTTCCCTCCTTCTCAGGTCATCTCAACTAGCTGGAAGGCCACACCGTGGCTGCTGGCACCTGCTCCCTAGGTGACACGGTAAGGGCAAGGGCTGAAAACCTTGGGCTACAGAGGTGGGAGAAACTGGTCTAAGTAACAGGGAACCCCAAGTGGGATCCAGCTCTGAGGGTTTCCTGCTCACCGCCTGAGAGGTTTGTTTCAGCACACGGATTCACGACAAGAGAGGGAATAATGCTTTACCTCCAACTCGCATTTGTGTAACATTTCTGGTAGTGCAGAGTCACTCTGAAAACATTTTGCAAGCGCTGGACCTCTGAGTTGCACAAATGTCTGTTCTGTCAAACCCATTGCAGACGTCTTTGCTTATCTGCAGCGTAGGAAGAGGGCAGGAATGTGAATTGTCCTCTCTCACTGAAGGGGAAGTGAATTCAGGCACCAGCCTAACAAAGACCCCTTAAAAAACATATTTTAACTATTTGACTCCTGGCTGGTTTAGAAAGTGTTTTGGTGGTGGTTTAGAGCTCTTTGAAATAAAACTCTGTGGGAGTTACAATCTAAATAAATAGATGCAAATAACTATGTACCATTGCCCAAATTTACACCTACAATCCATTTCCTTGTGTCTCTAGCACCTGCAAATTACTTCAGATTAACATGGGTAGACGATGTTTCCGCTCCTAGCTCCATCTCTGCTTTAAATTGTCACGCATCCCTTTTTTTTTCTCTCTTGCAAAGAGCTAAAAGCTCTTCAGAGCACATGACATTCATTTCTGGGAGTGGATAATTCAGGCAAATCAGCCCACCCTTCTTTGGAGAAATTCTTCTGGTGCAACTTCGTAGTCCTCTCAGATGCCAGGGAGTGCTTAGTTTAGCACACAGTCCATACCTACCCTTGGTTTTGCTTTTACCGTCTTGTGAGGTTTAGTCAGGAATTTTGTAATAATTTTATTGTATTCCCAGGTCTCTTATCTGGCGTTTATTCTTGTTACTCCAGTTGCTACTGGTTTTAGCTTGTACACAGGAAACCGCGGTGCCAATCAGTGTCGTTCCCAAGGTGACAGGAAACCCTGTTTGGTCGGATGTTGATTGTGCTTGTCTTTACTGCTCCACCCATCGCATTTTTCTTCCTTTTTGGCTTAAGTTAAGACAAATTAATCAGTGGCCGCCATCTGGTAGACAGTTTTGGTGGTTTTGCAGTGATTCGTCCAGCTGATCTTTTTGAAAAGCAACGCACGGCACAAGAAACTGAGGGGAAATATCCATGCTAATATTTAAATGATTCTTAGGCCTAGGATCAGATGAGCCGTTGTTGCCCTGGCCACATGAGTAATTTGAGTTGTGTGAGTAATCCTCTTGTCTTGTCCAGCAGCAGAGCAGCAGGTTTGGGTTTTCAAGCGTTGTTTGGTCAGAGGGTTAAACTACAAGGCAGCTTTCCAGTGACTGATTTCCTCAGCTTCTCTCTGCCTTTGCTTCGTTTTTGTGGTCGACCATTCCAGGCAGGGTTTCTGTGACTGCTTCACCAGCTGTCCTAATGTGCAGGCAGGGTGGGACATCTGGGAATGTGAGGAGAAGCACATTAGCTGAACCTGAATGCTCCGGCTCAGCCCATAGCAGGATGTGTCCATCTATGACGTTTACAACCAAATATAATGCCTTTTCACATTGGCAGGTTGGAACTGCCGTGCTAAGGGACAATGAGAGGGAGAAGAGAACCAGTTTCATTATGAGATTGGGTTATAAGCAGGATGAGGTACACTGCCTCTCTTGAGTCCTTGACTAGAACCCACAGGTACTGATTTCAGTAAAATAAACAAGTGATGTAGAAAGGAGCATCCCTATCAGATGTCCAGAGTTTTGAAATTTACAAGAAAGGCTGATTTTTCAGATTCAGGGTCTTTATAGAAGTCCCCTTGAATACACCTATTAATGCCTGAAAAAGGCCAATGCCTCAAATTAAACCAGAAATATTCACCTTTCCTCTTGTTTTGAATCATAGAATCACAGAATAGTTTGGGTTGGAAGGGACCTTTAAAGGTCATCTAGTCCAACTCCCCTGCAATGAGCAGGGACATCTTCAACTAGATCAGGTTGCTCAGAGCCCCATCCAACCTGACCTTGAATGTTTCCAGGGATGGGGCATCTACCACCTCTCTGGGAAACCTGTTCCAGCGTTTCGCCGTCCTCATAGTAAAGAATTTCTTCCTTGTATGTAGTCTAGATCTACCCTTTTTTGGAATGTATTTTTCACTGATAACGCCATTCCTTCTGGTCAACTGTTCTGCAGGGTAGCTGAATTTATATTCTAAAGCTGAATTTAGCTCAGTTCCCCCTAATTTAAAAAGTTAGGAGCAGACACAGAACACAGTTAAAGAAAGAAAAGAAAAACATCAAAGCACCTCCAAAACTGCAATATAAAATATCCAAGTGCATCTTTGAATTGCAGGAAGCCATGTACTGGACAGTACTTACTAAGCATCCATTTTATATTGTAGCCATCAGTTAATATTCCAGGCCATGAATCTCTGAATGCAGTCATAATTCATTTTATTTCTGTGCATTGTCAGTAAACACTTACAAATTATGACAGTTGACTAGTTATACTGCTACTTTTCAGAAAAAAAAAGCAGTTCTGGAAATTCAGCAGAGATCTCTTACGCAGTCAGAGCTAGTATATACTGAAAGCTTAACACTGCTAGCTAGCAGAAACGTCCTTTATTTGCAAATACACCTTTCCTCCAAGAATACCGCATGTAAATCTGTGGGTCAGACTATTTCTCAGCTCTTGTGGGAAATTCTCCTTAGCATTTTTATTAATATAGTACCTGAGAGCCTCAGTCACAGATCAGGATCCCTCTGTGCAAGACTTGGTATAGAAATGATCCTCTACCAAAAAAACTTACAATCTAGACATCAGACAAGGTAGTAGATGAGTACAGACAATCAGGCACACCACAGGAAACAGGGAAGCAATAGCATCATGGCAGAGATGAGGATGCCCAGAGTATGCTATGAGAATGGCTCAGCCCAAGAAATACTGCCCAGAGGCAGGAGCTGATTTCATACGACACTGATGTTTCAGCCAGGTTCTTGCTGGAGTTGTCTGCTTTGATACCATCACATCCAAGCTGATGCATCAGTTTGGTTTGACTTTGAACCTTCGCTGAGTATGGCCAACATATTTCAAGAGCTCTTTTTATTATTTCCATAGTAAGGCAAGTGAGACATTAATTGGTTAAGTGACTGATACGAGACAGTATCTGCAAATCAGTGCCCGATCTTCATAAAATACCTGGACACTCTGAACTCTTTGTTCAGCTCTCTAACCGGTGGAGTCTGTAAGAAGCTACAACAGTGATATTTCTTTCTGGGACAGGGACTTCCCTTATGTTCCCTATCAAAGAATATACTTTTGATGCTTAACAAACTGTGTGTGCTGTTGTTATTAATATATGGTAGCTATAATTATCCCTGTTATGTTAATACTGCAATTTGATAACAAGAGCAGAACAGAACACAGCGACTTCAAATAACTGCTCAAATATGCGATAGGCATCAGAAGGGGAAGTACTGTATATAATTCCCACACAGAAAAATGTCGTTAAGTACAATGTTTCTCTAGGGAACTCGGTCCCGATGCTTCGAGATGACCAATAGCAGCTCCCTGGAAAGCCGTGCTGCCAGCAAGAGATGGGGCCGGTGCTGGGCAGGAGGCAGCTGAGCCTGACCTTCCGCTTCCCACCGATCCCCTGGCAGCCGCATCTCCTGTCTTTGAGATGTCTCAAATCCTTCCTGAGTTGTAGCAAATTCCACCGGAGGACTGCTGCGTAGTCCAGAGGCTTTCAGCTCCTTTCCCTGGATTTGATAGTGGATGTAACAGCATAGACTTACAACAAATGAAGGAAAACAATCAGAACGGCAGGAAAGTACACAACAGCTAATAAATCCAATTTGCATGGTCTTGTCTCACTTTAGACTCTGTTTAGCTTGTTTTGCCTCAGTGGATTTATAGAGGTATCTGGGAAGAGAATTTGGCCCACAGAGCACAATACTGAATAGGTTTGCGAAAGAAGGCGGCATTGTGAAAAGCAGAAAGCCGGTATTGTAATTAATCCCAAAGGTAATCCTCTGGCTAGAGAGAATGCATTTGCAATTTACTGGTAAGATTAGAAAAAAATAAATGGTTTCTGCTTCATCACAAGGATTTTCCCAAATGTAGATGGCCTAAATACTCCTCTAGTCCCCTTGTCTCATGTTCACTATTGCCTGGCTCCCAGCTATGGAACTCGTTGTCCTGGGACACTGCAGAGGTCATAATGTGGGCTAAGCAAGCTGTCTGAAGGAAAAATCACAGGAGAGAAGACACCAGCCACAAAGATGTGGAAGCAACCTTTGATTCAGGACGTTACTAAACTACAGATTGCCAGAGCTGGAGGGCGTACTAAAAATAACAGTGTTAATTAAGTAATCAGTAATTCCTGCTTGCTTTGTTCTGTGTTCTTTCCCTAAACCACCTCTTGCTGGCCATTGTTGAAAACAGGATACCGGTCAACCTTTGGTCTTACATAGTACACCAAATTTACATTCATATTTCTATATCACTCCCTTCAATGTATGTTAGTCTAACGTGTGTTACATCATTAGCTGCATGGAGCCCTGTGCGTTGAGAGCATTTGTACTGAGATAGATGGGGCAGAGGTTGGGTTGGGAGGGAGTTGGATTTCTCTCTCACATAAGACTTCTCCTTTCTCTTTATTTCATAATGCAATGTGCGTTTAGAGGAACACTTTTTATCAGAGTCCTCACATTTCCGTCCTCTATTCAAATTCATAAAAGAGAATTTAAATCAAGTGATTTAAGTTTCTTAATGCCATGAATCTTTTGCTAATACAGAACTATGAATCTGAAGCAATTATAATTATTTTATTCTGAAATTTCCGATCTGAACTGACTCAGTGATGGTGTGTATGAGGAAGAGTAGATCCAGAAAGCCTTTGCTCTGGCCCATGCCTTCATCTCTGGGCACAGGTAGAGATGCATTTCCCTTCCCTAGAGGGAAGTACACTCCCCTATAGGAATGTCTCTGATGAAGGCAGGCAGTAGCCCAGGGCTGTGCCTTCAAGGTATCTGCTGAGCACTGTAGGTAGGAGCTCCAGGTCACTTACCTGTCTGTTCCTCATCAGCCGCTCAGCCCTAAATGGGACTGTAGAGCTTGGCAATACCTCTTTTAAAGGTCTATCTAATCTCTGAAGTGCAAGATAAAGTACACCTCGGTACTGAACACATTTACAGCTGTCTTTTAAAAGCATTCAAGCATTGCTCTATTTCAAATTGCAAGCCTAAGTGGGTTTCCTGAACTTCATTTTCAAAGGGAATCCAGGCACTCTGCACATTAATATACTTGTTTGAGCAAGCCTTCCCATAGAGAGCAAGGCTGGAAAGCCAGACTACTAAAGCGAATCAAGAAGAAAAAGCTGGGAAGAGAGAATGGTTTATATACCTAGCTTAGGTGTCAGCTTTGGAAACTTCAGAAGCAGCTAAATGGCAGATCTAAGTGCGCATATATGGTTCCTGTCTCTAAGAGCCTAAATCCCATCAACTCCTAGTATAACTTAAGCCCGTAAGTCACTCTGGAAATGGGACTGTGCCTTCCAAAGTGTATGAGCTAAAAGGATTTGTGGTCTGTACAGGCAGCCTAAGATGCTTTGTCCGCTGTGTGACTGAGCGGAGCAGTTTCGCCGGCTCCTTTTAGAAATGTCCATAGATGGCGCAGCTCTGTTGAGCAACGGTGTGGGTCTGGAGCTTTTACATTCTTCAGGAACTGCTGCGGTTCAGTAATTTCTTCAAAGTGCACTAACAATTCATTTGTCTGCTTAGAAATCTTCTGTGTGACACTTGCAGTAGTTTAAAGATAATGAAGACCAAGTCAAATAAACAAGGAATGTGCTTTTTTATTATCTTAAGGTTGACAGGGTGTAGTAAACGCCTCTTTTCCCAGATGTTCCTTCCTGTCTTTCCCAAATGGCAAATTCACCAGGAAAGAACTCATTGTACTGATTAGTCTTCAAGTCACAATAAAAAATAATTTTCTCCTACTGATACTGTCTGAAGATACTGCCCATTTACATTAAGAATACTCCTACCCGTGTCTTTTTCCAGGTCAGCTGGTTTTGGTTAAAGCCTCAAAAGAGGACATTAATGCATGAATGGATTATATATTTGCTTGTTTGGATTTAAGTGTTGTATATTCTGTTCCTTAAATGAGCAGCAGGTGCAGGATGGAGGTAGAGTTTGTGCTTAAGAGATTAATTAGTATGAAATACATGAAACTAAATTGACTTATTGATAAGGCTCCTGTTATGAAACAAAAAGCCAAAACACAAACTTTTTTTTCATCTAAAAGCTGGAAAATCTAAGATCAGTCCGTTATTTATTTGTTTACCATAAGGCTGACCAACTAAATAGCAAAAAATCTCAGTTAAGCGGTCTTAAAAAAACACTTCCTAGAAGCTGTTACTGTAGTGTTGTACCTCTCCGTTCTCATTTATTAGATCAGTTCGCTTAAATAGGCTACAGTTCTCTGAATACTTCAGGCAAGCACCCTCTGGGCATGCTGTAGTGCCCAGCAAAAAAGTGAGCCTTGCATGTGCTGGGAAAAGTAATCAGGCTTTGCCCCTGGACAAGAGATCTAAATGGGAAAGGATGGTGCCTAGCTACAGCTCCTCCAAGCCATCGTGGAGGTACTTATGAACTGAAGTCGTAGAGGGGCAACTCATACAAGTATGATAAAAAATATTTTGCAAATTGATTTTATTTTCTAATTTTGAAGCAAAAGATACAGCAGACAGAATATGTAGGGTTTTTTAACAGTTCTTGTTGGCTTACCTTAAATGCATTATCTGAGCTCATTAAATTGTGCGTGTGTTTAATCTGTGCAGCCCTAGCAGCTAATTGTTATTCCTCTCCATTCTCTTTTCTCTTTCCCTATTCTTTTAATCCCTTTTGTTTATGTTCATTGCAGCTTGGTTTAAATTAGCGTGTGCATTAATCGGAGAGAGAACAGGTCATCCAGTATGTTTGTGCAATGAGGCCTCCAGTATGAAATAGAGCAATGCTGCAATGCAAGCAGATAATAATAGCAATAAACAAGACTGCGTGCAATTAAAGCTCTACCATCTAAAGCAAATTAACCATAAATTAGTAAACATTTATTCAGCCATTTGAAAAAACAACTCAAATAAGCACAACAAATTAGCATCTTCATTTATTTTTATTTCTGAACATTTCACTCAGTTTTCACTCATACTGAAAACACGTATATGTGAATACGAATCAGAAAGAGAGCTTTATGTTACCATTCAAATTTTATTGGAGAGAGAAGTTTGCGTGACAAAATGAGATTTGATTGTAGAAATAATCTACAGGAAAAGATGGGAGGTTGTATAAGCTTTGCATTTTTGAACAGTCAGTTCCCGTAGCCGAGCGGCGTAGCCTTATCGAGGGCAGAACAGGAGTAAATTGGCAGTACATTAGAAAGCATGATTAAAAGAGGGAAAGTTGAAACTACTCTCATGTCAGCTGTTTTCCTCTACAGGATATTGAGCCATTCCTGTCCTAACCAGATACTGATTGCTTAAAACTTAGTCCAGAAGTACTTGTCAAAACCATTTCCTCAGTTCATTTTGACATGCTGAGCTGTGAGTAGATCCTGAGAATTGTTTGCAATTTAGTGCTAGAGGTATTGGCCTGCTCGTGGCTGTGGGAACAAGATCAGACCCTCTGGAGAGAACATGAAGTGCCTCCACTTTCCAGAAAAGCTATTTAACCTTTATAGCTGGGGCTCCTGATCAGTTTCTACGGACTCAGAGGGAGCTGGAGGATGATGCCAGGTGCTGCCAGGAAGTTTCTTGTAGCTAGAGGATCTTGTAGCTGCAGAG
Organism: Burhinus oedicnemus; assembly: GCA_008921705.1. Classification (NCBI taxonomy): domain Eukaryota; kingdom Metazoa; phylum Chordata; class Aves; order Charadriiformes; family Burhinidae; genus Burhinus; species Burhinus oedicnemus. Next base: position 2,016,496 of record VFFE01007795.1, on the reverse strand, counting down.
GATTGGAAGTCTTGCCTCACAGCAGCCATATATCCCTCTTCTTCTTTCAGTAGGCACACAGCTTGCTGTCATCACTTCCAGACCCCGTCCTCAGAGTGAGAGGCAGGAAGCATCATCAGGTTTTCAAGTGACAAATCAGTGGGAAAAAATAATAATGCAACACTGGAATACTATGAGGAGAGCCATGTGATAGAGCAAACATGAGGAGAAATGGCAGATGTTCTTTCCAAGAAGATGCGTAGGATCAGCATACTTCATCCTATTGCCTCCCTTATAGTCCTGAGCTTAAGTATCTTCCATCTACGGCTTTCTGGTGATAGGTATTAGCGTCAGTGTTATATCCAGATTACTCCCTCTGCACTGTAAACAAGGTCCTCTGGTTGGTGAGATCGGGCTGCCCACACACATGACTACAGGATTCGTCTCGGGTGCAGATGATTATGAGACAGAGTAGAAATATTATAAATATCAGTAATATTAACAATTAAATTGCTAAGCATGCTTGTGGAAAGATCAGGCTAATATCTACCTCTCTGTCCAGGATCTGCTCTCTGGAGAGGAAAAATCAGAGCCAGAGGCAGGTTAATCTGTGAGAGGAATAAGGCTTTGGAAATGAGGCCAGGAGCCTATAGAAAAAGTGAAGTCCACTGTTCCTAAGCATGACAGGAGGTCACTAGGTAACTTCTTGGTGTTTTAAGAAGCACTGGTATGTCAGGGAATAGCAGGAGAGGGGGGAAGATCAAGTTTTGAGCACCTGCACACAAAAGTGCTGAAGGTGGAATCCTGGTCCTGCATTTTTTATTTTCATGCATAGTGAAGTTGCTGCAAAGTGACCAAACATGAGCTGAGTGGAACAGGTCCTTCAAGGTATTGGGCTGTATCAATTTAGACTGACCACAGTCCATATTATCCTTTAAGGCAAAGTAAATCAGTCATTTTATATTCATAGTTACAGATTTTCTATCAAAATCCGTTTTTATTCCTCCGCTGTTTGTTTTTTTTTTAAGTAAATGAATGACATAAATGATACTGAATCTTGAAATCAGTTGAAGAGCAATTTCCTTTAGAAAAGAGTACCTATGACAATTGATTGCAAAATGACTTCAAGTAACTTGAGAAATGACACAGATTTAGGAAAACTGGAGGTTTAGTCCTGCTTCTAATGCTAATTCTTCTTTGGCCTTGTTTGTTGGTTGATTGCAGCTTCTGATTTTTGAGTACTTCAGTTTGGGTGTGATGTAGGTTTAGTTTGTTTAAAAGTGTCGATAACCCCAGGTCTGAGAGAGATCCTAAAAGCTGCAGCACTTGTTCAAGTGAAAACCAACTGCAATCTGAAATTGTCAGCAAGCAAAGCAGAGATCGTGTGCTAAATGGAGTTTTCATCACATTTCTGCCAAACACGGCATCTGGATAACAATGCTTCATAGGGCACCTAGGAGTGTAAAAATAAAAAGTACATTATATGCAGTAAGTACTGTGTGCAAATATTTATTGATTAGAATGACATTCACATAGTTACATAATGATTTTTTTATTCATTATTTTCTCAGACTATTACTGACGATATTGATTGACCCTTGTTGAAAGTAGGAGTAATTAAGAGGATAACTACATTAATAGGTATTGTATATTATCAGAACTTGTGGGGTTTTCTGTCAGAATATACTCTAATATGTACTGCAGCACAACAGAAAACTGAAACTTATGAGCTCTACAGTTCCAAGAACAGAATGTAGACCTAGGAAGAAATGAATCTTCTTTTTTCAAGTTTGGGTGGTCAATAATGGAGTTTTACCACATGCTTAGAAGACTTGTTTGAGATACTATGCTGATGGTCAGAAAAACCCCAAGAGATTACCACACCCATTAATGCAACCATACTCTCATTCAGCCCTGCTTTCCCAAGACATCCAGTAATATCAGCAGTACAAGGTGATGATATATATTTTGGCCTAGCATGTACAGAGCAAGAATCACATATAAGCATTGTGAAAAATACATAAACTGTTCTTGTGCTTGTTAGACGCAACTATTTAACAACACTATGAATGTTACTTTAAAATTTATCAAATTATATTTCACTTCAGATGACAGTCACCTCTTACCCTTCTGAGGACTGACTGTAATGGATATTATAAATCTGGATTTGTGAAGAAATGTCTCAGTCATATATTAGAAGATCTGTGTTACTGTTTGCCCAAGGCTGAAAGAAAATGGCAGAATGTTCAGTCCTTTGCAAAGATTTTTTTTAATCCCTCTGTATTTCTGCTTTTCTGCTTTTTCTTTTTTCAACGCTGATTTGCTTGATTAAGTCAATGGGAGTTATTCAGTATCCTATTTTTATTTATTGTATATCAAAATACAGGCTTAACAACAACAACAATATTATGTCCTTTTCTGATTTACTGTGCTTTTCACACCCCACCGCAGCTTGACGTAGCACATTATTTGTTCAACTACACGACCATGTTTTCTCTTAGCTATTTTGCTAAAAGCAGCAGAAAAGCTGAAACCTGTATTTTTTCCATTGTCTTTTTTTACAAATTTATATTTTTTTTCCTTTGGATTGCTCTACTGAAACATAAAACTAGATAAGCAGGTGACGTCTGGCACTGGTAAGGTAGTAAGTTGTGGAAACCACATGCATAATTGTGCTCTCCCAGTGCAACTGCAGCAGTGCAAAATCCACTGGAATTCAGTGCATTTGCTGATGAGATGGACCAGCAAGGGAAGAGGATGAGGACCCATATCCAGACCGAGCCTGTGAATGCTAGAGAAATAAAATGCACAGGGGAATTGTGGTGTTTTTCCCATCATCCCTGCAGTAAAACCCAGAGAGAGTAACTGTGCAGAGCGTCCCCTGGTACAAGCAGGATCTGAGGACCCAAAGCAAACTCCCTCCCCAGCAGCCGCAGCCAGCGCCGCTCTTCCCGCTAATTAATGGCTTCCTTCCACCTGCATGGCTGACACAGCTCCTGCCTCGGCCGCGCAGAAGCTCGGCAGAGGGACGGAGGACTGAGGGTGCAGAAGGAAGCACCTCCTGCGTCTGCAATGCCGGGGTCGGAGGGCAATGGCTCTTGGAGGGCAGCAGCCATCACCACCACTTCCAAAACCACTAGAGAGAATGAAAAGCCAAGGACCGGGAATCTGGGCGTTGCATTTTTCAGGAGTGCTGAATAAACATGGGAATGTGTATTTAAAGAAATTACCCAGCTTAAATAAACAACTGGGAAAATATGTCGGATAATTGGATTTTCATAATCACCAGCTATGGCTTAATTTTAGGGTCAGAGAAGACCTGGAAATGACCTTGCTAATGATTAATAGGCTTTAGTAACCTGGTGGCCCTGCGAGGTGGACAGGTGGAGCTTCCTTTTGAGAGTTTTTAAAAAACATTGCATTAGTCCTTTTTTTGTTTTTTGGTTGTTTTTTTTTTATCATGGTCAGTGATAAAGTCTGCTTCCATAAATGTATTATTAAAAATACTCCAGTGGATTCTCATCAGTAGACTTGTTCCTATTACCCAATTGAAAAGAGGGCTGTGAGTATGCAGTAAGACCCCCTCTGGGATACTAGACAATACACAGACACAAGTGGTTTCCTGATTGCACTTATTCATGTACCCAGTGATGAGGTGGCTGTCCCAGCTGGTGAAACTTCAGAAGAGTTAGTTTCATGCTGATTTTAATGTGACGTGTAATGTGGCATCCAGCTCTGGAGCCCTCAGCACAGGAAAGACATGGACCTGTTGGAGTGGGTCCAAAGGAGGGCCACAAAAATGATCAGAGAGATGGAACACCTCTCCCGTGAGGACAGGCTGAGAGAGTTGGGGTTGTTCAGCCTGGAGAAGAGAAGGCTCCGGGGAGACCTTATTGCGGCCTTCCAGTACTTAAAGGGGGCTTATAAGAAAGATAGGGACAAACTTTTTAGCAGGGCCTGTTGCAATAGGACAAGGGGTAATGGCTTTAAACTAAAAGAGGGTAGATTTAGACTAGATAGAAGGAAGAAATTTTTTACCATGAGGGTGGTGAAACACTGGAACAGGTTTCCCAGAGAGGTGGTAGATGCCCCATCCCTGGAAACATTCAAGGTCAGGTTGGAGTGGGCTCTGAGTAACCTGATCTAGTTGAAGATGTCCCTGCTCGTTGCAGGGGGGTTGGACTAGATGACCTTTAAAGGTCCCTTCCAACCCAAACTATCATGTGATTCTATGATTCTATGATAATGTTGTCATGAATGTTTACAATTCTTCAGGTTCCCCACATGATGCTCTTCCCCAACAAGACACAACCCGAGGGGATGCTGGTGGAGGTGTATCATAACTATTAACATGGGGAACATAAAGAATATGAAGTTATTTAGAAGGTAAAAATGGGTTATAAATATTCAGAAAAAAGGGAAAACCCATGTGTATGGCTCCATCCCTCTAATGTGAAATGGAAAGATACCCGTGTGTAGTCAGGAGATGCATCTATATAATGCCAAGAAAAATGAGTTGTCTGACTTGAAGTGTCACTGGTCTGATTGTGATTTCTTTGTTCAAAACCTATTGGAGACAAAGGATAGTTAGCAAAAATGGGCTTTGTTTTAGGTGGTACCTCCTTGTTGCTTTGTGGCCAGCCTTGTGCAGTTGCTCCAATAAGTCCTCTTTCCACCCAGGCAGTAAAAGAGAAGTGAATTCTTGCTTTTTACTGTCTTCTACAGAAAGTGAAGAATTTAAATGTTGGAGAAACATAGAGAATCCAAGGAGTCCAGAGCAGGACCTGAAACTATAAGCATCTTCTATTAGGACATACAAGCACATGATGGGTTCAGGTCCTCCCTCATCCTTCAGGACAAGGCAATATGTCCGGTTTTCAGCCCTATGCCTCAGCATGGTCTTGAATGCAATAAAGAAGTCTGCATGATTAATGTTAATGTTGGCAATAGTTAGTATTGCTAATGTAAACATTATTAAAATCTTTTTATTAACTGAAGCATACTTCTTCGAAAGTGTTCTTCAAGATGCCTCTTTTTATGGAAGAATTACCTTTAGAGCTATTATCTATTGTATATCCTCTTATGGAATTTCTAAAAAGACCACTATCCTTTAGGATTCTTTTCTGCCCTATACTCAGTTTTTATTCAATGTGTAGCTTTTAATGTGTTAAATATGCAGCTAAAAACTATTTATTCTTTCAGGACTAAGTTATTTGATTCTCAACATCAGTATTCGTCAATAATCCCCATAAATGGTAAAAGCTGTAAACTCAAAGTTATAATTAGATCAGGTATATTTTTTGTAGTTGTTAAAAAGGAAGTAGCCTTTTTGCCAAGACTGTCAGTTATAACAATGTAAAAGCCAAAGAAAATATTAACATTTTCACTGCACTTTGTTACTGAACAATGCGAATACTTTTCCTCTATATTAGGAAATCTCAGCAGGCTCTCCCAGAAGTATGTCCGGGTCTAAATTGCTACCCATTTCTCAACCAAAGGTAGCCTAAACAGTTTTGAAGAGGTTCATTGCACACCTCTTCTGTGGATTTCTGGATTGCTTTCAAAAGATTGGGTTTGCGATATACACCCTTAGAGCCACCTGTTTGAGGGACTGCCTTTTTCCATGGAATAAATTGCTAGTTGTGGTCAGAAGAGGTGCTTTTGCAAGAGGATTTTTGTGAGAAAGCGGTCTAACAGGATGTTTTCCTTGACAAGCGGCGGAACTGGCTTCCCCTGCAGACGGAGGCAGTCCCCAGGGAGCTGGGATGGGTACGTGAGCCAGGACCCTCCCTCAGGACCCAGCAGAGAGCGACCACCACAGCCAGCTCATGGTGTGCCCACCTCCCAGGCTGCCATGGCTCTGGATTTGGGTATGAGCACTGGTACCGCCAACTGGGGCTTTGGTACGATGCAGGGTGTGTAGCAAGCCACAGAGCACTACTGGGAGCCTATGCGTATATTAGTTACTAGTCATTTCTGCTCAGGATGCTACTTCACTTCTGCCTACCTCCTAACAAAATTAGCAGAATCATACCCCACCTACTTCCCTGTGCCAAAAGAAATTGTCCCCATCTACCCCTGGAGGCAGCCAGCTGCCTGCGGCCACCTTGGCTCCGTCTTGTCTCTCCCACCTCCGCTTCTGTCGCTGACTCACTGTTACCATCTGCGGGCCTGGGCAACAAAGCTCTTGCTATCACCCACCCATCACCTAAGCTGAAATAGGCTTATGGACACTATGGCACAATGTGAGATTCACCAGTTCCACCAGGTGGTCTTGTCTCTTGGCCATTGTTGCTTTGTGTTTTGCTAAGTGATAGGTGAGTGGCTGAAGTCATTTCTGTTCATGCAGACTGACAGGATAGAAATAGTTTAATTTAAAATAAAATGACTGAAGGATCTGATGACATGTATAAGAGGAAGGGAAGTGCATCAAAGTTGCGTCAGAACAAAAAAAAAGTGTTATGTTCATATGGTTACAAACAAAGAAGAAAGCAATAAACCCTAAGAGTACTTACTGTGGTGGCAGAAGAAGATAAGAAAACAGAACAGCAACACCAGCACTAAGTAAGGAGTCACAGCGTCTGAAAAGACAATTAATTTGCTCAAATACGTGCGCGTACAAATGCCTATGGGCCACCAATAAATAATGAAAGGGCAGTAAAAAGCAAGTATTAACACAAGCAACTTTTGCTGCAGGCTAGACGAAAGCTTTCCCCCAATATTAATAGCACTTGCCTCACAGATCTATCTGATGATGCCTGTATGATATTTATAACAATATGAAGTATTACTGTAAAAGGCACAGTTGTATCTTAACAACATCCCAGTGTCCAGAGTGGTGACCAGTCACACTCACCCAGCGGGAGTTCTCCTGCCGATAAGAAATGCACCCAATCACGCAGAGTTCTAGCAGGAGAACTGGAGTTACTGGATAATGGATTAACCAGTAAATGGTTAATCACTGGCATATGTGATTTTAAAAATAGGCAAGGTGTAGAGCTGTATTCTGATCTGGCAGGATGACTATTAGGAGAAACTTGAGACAGAGATCTTATGTTGTGGTTGTATATATCCAAGCGTGGTAGAGCAACTAAAAGCTTAAAGAACTCCCCCATAAGCATACGTTAACGAGAGACGATGATGTGCAGAGGTAGGAATGAAACTTGCGTTGTCGTATCTCTATGTGTGCATAGCTGCTTGGTAAATGTTAGAGACGTTTACACTGAGCTGGGCATCTGTAGCCCGGTTCAGACAGCTGAATCTTACAGTCTTATAGTACTGATTTCTGATCAGTAAACACAAAAAATTTGATTAATGCCTACAAATGTGTGTTTAGTCATTCCAATTCACAGAGCATTGATTCATTGCAATCAATATGCCTAAATTTCAGGGTTGAGTAGATAACATTTGATCGATGGGCTGAAACTATGAAAAAAGGCACTTTTCTTAAGTGTTGTTTGGAGAAAGCAACAAAAAGAGTAGCACTCATACCAAGCACACAGAAGTGTGCTTTATTTGTATTTTTGCGGCTCAAAGGTGTTGTTGGATCCAACTTTATTTTCCTGTAGAAACGTGAAATATTGCTGAATTCAATTGTCCTGCAAGAGGTGTTTGTAATTTCCGAATAACCCCTCTAAGTCCGTGACCATTCCTCCTCCTGAAATGCAGCTCATTTATTGTGGTTTATTGCCTCTCCCTTCTCTCCTCCCTAACATGAGACATTGTCCACTGTCTTGCTAGTCATGATGTTTGCACTGCCTTTCCACTTATTTCTGCTGATTTGATCATGTTTTTCCCTTCCATCCTGTATATTTCAATTGAGTAGATTCTTAAAAACATAGCTGACGTAATTGTGAATTTATTTCCAGGTGATTATATGTATCAGTTAGAAATATATCCTCTTTTTTTTTTTCTGTGAAACTTTTCTTCCTTACTAAGATACCAGTTTCACATTTGACATCCATAAAGTAGCATATAAGGAGCAGTTTCTACTTCTAAGAATAATCCAAATAGTTGGTCCCTAGCACACTGTTCTTGCCACATCGGTTGTTAGATTCAAGAGGTAGGAAGGTATGTAAAATCTTGGTTTTCTGGCCACCCGGTGCTTCCAGTGAAACCAGTCTTGCAGTCTTTGCATACCCAAGTCTCCCAGTGACTATACAGAAAGTCAGGGTGCACAAATAAGTCAGGATCAGCTGCATGAGTATGGGACTTACAGCAACACGGATCTGATATAACTGTTTTAATTATTTTCTAATGCAGACGAGGATCCAATGTCTCACTGACTTTGGATATGAGTAGTTTGGGAAGTGTTGAACCTTTCGTCGCTGTGCCAACCCCACGAGAAAAAGTAGCAATGGAATACCTACAGTCAGCCGGCCGCATCCTGACACGGCAGCAGCTTCGAGATGCAGTTGCGTGTTCTCATTTACTTCAAACAGAATTCATGGTGAGTTTAACAACAAACTTTAAATGAGGATTTTTGACATAATTGGCACAACAGAAACCATGGGGAAAAAATAATTGGGCAACACTTTAATGTCAAGGTACAAATCATTTCCGAAGGGCAGATTAGATAGTTCCAAGGTGGTGTTTTATGTTTATGCACTAAAACCAGAGAAGTCAGTCAGTTATATCCATGGATAATACAGATTCCTCTCAGTTTGAAGTCCCATTCATCGATGGGATGAATGTCATATTAGAGCTACAGTACAAACAGCCAGAACTGTAACACTGTGACAGTTTCAAAGAGATCATAAAGGCTATGCTGACAGACAACACAGTAATAATTGGAGAATTTGTTTATTCCCATGTAAACATCACATATGTTTCCAATTTGAAGATTAAATTTTTAGTCACTATGAATGACTTTTTGGAGCAGACAGGGACACCCAGTCAGTCAGTCCAAAATATCTTCAACAAGCACTCCATACAGCAAGCCTAATATACTCAAGACCAAAAAACCTGAAGTGTCCTACAAGTGTATTTGATATTAAAAAGGGTAAGAATCTAAAATGAAGACACTGGCCAGGTAAAAACAAGTCAGAGCAGAAAAAGTCAGTCATGGAAAACACATTATTACATATTACTTTAAGAAGACCTGAAGAAGATTGGTATTGCAAAACAACCAGATGAAAGAGGCTTTCAGAAATAAGGAGACACTCTTTACAAGGGAAACAGAGCATAAACTGAAGCCAGTTGAATGTGAAAGCTGAATAGCTGAATAAGGCAGGACAAAAAAGTTTTGAATTTAAAAAAAAAAATCATAACTTCATTTTTAAATAGATCAAAAGCACAAAGCCTACCAAAGGGTGCAAGGATCAACAGATGATCAAAAGGGTAGAAAAGGGATTTGGAGAAGTTGAAGCAATAGGAGAGAAGTGACTGCATTATTTGCATCTGTGTTGACCACAGAAGAACTCAGAGGATTCCCTACCTCTGTGGCAGAAGTAGATTCAAACAGGTCACTGGAGGATCTGTCTGATATTGAAGCGTTAATGGAAGAGATTCTAGAACAAAACAATAAACTGAATAAAAGCTACTCACTGGAATAAGCTAGTATTCACCCAGGAACCCCAACGGAGTTCATATATGCAATTACTGATGTATCAACTGGGCAGATGTAGCCTAGCACATGGGCCCCTGCAGCTGAGGAATCAGAGGGCCAGAGGTAACAGGAGTTCTTCAGAAGGGCAACAGAAGAGATCCAGAGAACTGCAGGCCTAGAAATCTGATGCCTAAATCAGAGAAACTGGAAGGAATTATAATAAAGAAAGAAGCCAATAAATATATGAACAAATGCAATACAATGGGGAATAATCAACACAGTGTAGCACTGGAAGGATTGGTTACTTCGCAGAGTAAAAGGTGATCACCATAGAGTCCCAGAGGCATCTGTTCTGGAGCTGATACTAACCAAGATGCTCTTAAGTCATCTGGAAAAGGGAATAAATAGTAAGGTGGCGAAGTTTGATCATGACACTGAATTACCAAGGGTAGTAAAATTAACAATAGACTCCAAAGAAATTATAAGATGATTTTATGATGGTCATGAGGCAGAGGAAATTCAGAGTTGATAAAGTGTTATGCATTTGGGAGAAAATAGATCTGTATACTTTGATGTGTTCTGAAATACAAAGCTAAGAATCTTGGGAAAAGAACTAGAGAATAATATAGAAAACATCTTTATGACATTAGAAAAATCTATATTGCATTCACAACTGCATGCTGTTCTGATCGCTGCGTCTCAAAGCACATACAGAAGTATGGCGAACATAATCACAGACTAGACCAGCTTCCGTATCAGGAGATACTAAATAGACTAGACAAGGACTGTTCTGCCTAGAAAAGAGACTGTGAGAGGCGCTAACAGAAGCCTATAAAATCATGATAGCAAGGAGAAGGTGAATATGGTTTTTCATGCCAAAAGAACAGCACCAGGTGACCAGTGCAATACAAAGAAAAGCTTGTCCCATTCTAGTTCCCTCAGATGCCTTGCTACCAACTGCTCTCAGAGGGTACCACTTATGCCATCGGTTCTCTGCCATTCTGCTGCTTAGGCAGGAAAGCTAGAAGAAATAACTTTATTGTGCATAAAACCCCCATGTTAGGAGTCAGTTTGTACAGACAACTTGGCACCTCTGTAGAATCCTATTTACCTAAATCCTCTCTCACAGCATCCTTGCATGACTATGGGGCAATAGAGACTCACATTTTATTCATCCCTCAGGGGGGCACAACATGACTTTGGCCATTTGGTGTTTTCACAGAATTTTATTGAAAAGATCATGATTTGCCTATTCCATATTTAAACCATTTTGTAAAATATGCTTTAAGATGAAGCTGTTGAAGAGTATCTGTTTAATATCTTCCTTGCTACACATAATAGCTTTAGTAGGAACTTGAGGCATGCAAAGAAAGCAATATATAACCATCCTTGTTCTGCTCAGTCAGCTTGTTTTAACTAGCTAAAGAAACAAAATAAGACAGTCTTCTTGAGACTGAAATTATTAGTTCCCATGAAAACCTTCCAAGTGTGCAAAAAGTGGAGAAGTGTTCAAAGTTTTCAATGGAAAACTGAAACATGAGCAGTTTTGGGTTGTTTTTAGTTCTTTAATTAACATTTAATTTTTTGGTTAACAATTATGGGCATTAACTTTATTTTTATATTGTAAAAAATTGTAAGTTACCATCAAAATATTTTCCTATAATATTTATTAAGAAAAAAGAGCTATTTTCCTTTTTTTTTTAATGCTGACAAAAAGGTTGGCTAGTTTTACTTGGGAGAATATACCTGATTTGCAAGGAGGAAGAAACATAAATTGCCCAGCATATACTTCTTTGGTAGCCTGAGCTGCTTCTATTCAAAAGACAGAATGTCTGAAGTTGGTGACTTCAATATTCCCAAAATACTGGAATGTCAGAAAATGCAGTCCTGCATGGGAAAGTGCCAGATTGTTAAATCTCTAAAATTTTGTTCACATAATGGAGGGATGGGTATAATGAATATCTGCCTGAATTTTCCTAAATTTTGCTACATTTTCTTGAATGCTTTCAGAGACTCAAACCATATCTTTTCGAGTGTATGAGCAGTTGTAGCATTTAAAGGCTAATGTGAGCCAGAATAGCTGTTATTAGCTGTTATTGTGCACTAGTTGCCATTATTGAAACCTGATGGGACAAATCCCATGACTGGAGTGCAGCTATAGATGGCTACAGGCTGTTCAGAAGGGACAGATGAGGAAGGAGGGCCGGAGGCGCTGCCCTCAACATCAAGAAATGATAGTGTGAAGAGCTGTCTCTGAAGAATGGCCATGAGCACGTTGAAAGCTTATGGGTAAGAATAAGAGACCAAGGCAACAAAGGGAACCTTGTGGTTGGTGTCTACTACAGGTCACCTGGGAAGCCTATTGACAAAGTCTTCTCACTCCAGCTACAGGAGGCATCACACTCGCCGGCTCTCGTCCTGCTGGGGGGCCTCAACCCGGTCCCCCACAACATCCTTCTCTCAAGATTAGAGAGATATGGATTTGATGGGTGGACTGTTCAACAGATGAGGAATTGGTTAGATGGTTGCGTCCAGAGGGTAGTGGTCAATGGTTCAATGGCCAGATGGAGATCAGTGACGAGTGGTGTCCCTCAAGGGTCTGTACTGGGACCAGTACAGTTCATCAATGACACAGACAGTGGGATCGAGTGCACCCTCAGCAAGTTGGCAGACGACACCAAGCTGCGTGGTGCGGTTGACATGCCTGAGGGATGGGATGCCTTCCAGAGGGACCTGGACAGGCTTGAGGAATGGGCCCATCTGAACCTCATGAGGTTCAACAAGGCCAAGTGCAGGGTCCTGCACCTGGGTCGGGGCAACCCCCAGTATCAATAGAGACTGGGGGATGAAGGGATTGAGAACAGCCCTGCTGAGAAGGACCTGGGGGTACGGGTGGATAAAAAGCTGGACATGAGCCTACAGTGTGCACTCGCAGCCCAGAAGGCCAACCGTATCCTGGGCTGCATCAAAAGAAGGGTGGCCAGCAGGTCAAGGGATCTGATTCTGCCCCTCTACTCCTCTCTGCTGAGACCCCACCTGGAGTACTATGTGCAGCTCTGGAGCCCTCAGCACAGGAAAGACATGGACCTGTTGGAGTGGGTCCAAAGGAGGGCCACAAAAATGATCAGAGAGATGGAACACCTCTCCCGTGAGGACAGGCTGAGAGAGTTGGGGTTGTTCAGCCTGGAGAAGAGAAGGCTCCGGGGAGACCTTATTGCGGCCTTCCAGTACTTAAAGGGGGCTTATAAGAAAGATAGGGACAAACTTTTTAGCAGGGCCTGTTGCAATAGGACAAGGGGCTATGGCTTTAAGCTAAAAGAGGGTAGATTTAGACTCTATAAAAGGAAGAAATTTTTTACCATGAGGGTGGTGAAACACTGGAACAGGTTTCCCAGAGAGGTGGTAGATGCCCCATCCCTGGAAACATTCAAGGTCAGGTTGGAGTGGGCTCTGAGTAACCTGATCTAGTTGAAGATGTCCCTGCTCGTTGCAGAGGAGGTTGGACTAGATGACCTTTAAAGGTCCCTTCCAACCCAAACTACTCTGTGACTGATTCTATGATTCTATGATTATTAGAAGAGTATCGCCCAGAGAGGTGAAGCAGCCCATGAACGAAGGCATATATGGATACACATCTATAATTGCATGCATGCAACTGGGCACGTGAATGTTTGCAGCTTATACATTATTTGTAATTACTTAATTATATATAATACGTATATATATTTAATAAAACAAATCTATATATATATTGCCTACATAGCTTCAGACATTGTATGCTAATTTGCACATGTTCATGCTATTTGCAATCTTCTGGGCTTATTTTCTCCCACGTTAGCAGGAACATTATGCCCATAATATCCTGATTTTTATTCTGGAATAATCTCGTGCTTTTCACAGCCAGTTTCAGAATAAGTGACTTGTCTGTGGCTGTGATCCATGGTGTATTGTCAGATTTCTGTCTGTGCCCTTGGCCCCACGAGTACTTACTACTGGGAGGAGCCCACTGACTAGAAAGTGTTTGCAGGATGTAAATGATTAATGTTATTAATTGAGCTTGTTGGCCCAGAGAAATGCATTTCTGTTTTCAACTCGGTGGCATTTCTGCATCTGTCAGTAACTCGTCAACTGATGAACTATTTTAAAATTTCAGCAGGCATCAAGAAGGAAGCAGCCAGGCAGCTGAAGAGCCCCACTGACCACTATCTGTTGTTGTGCAGGCAGAGGACTCTTCCTCACACATCTGTAGATGACAGATGTAGATCACATTAAACACAGGCTTAACGCATTGCTCTCTCTCAGCTGGTATATAGTTCAGCAGGGCAACCTCTCAGAAGCCATTCACTGGTGGTGTTTGTACTAAGCCAGAACTGAACCAGGGAAGTTCTAAGTCACCCACTAGCCCATACCAGAGCCAGTTAGGACAGTTCAGAGCCCAAGGGCCAAGGGGAAGAGTCTCACAGACATCACCATTGGGAAGGGTGAAAGTCAGAGGTGGGTATAAGTGGGGTGTGGGAACTCATTTTGTAGTTCCATGGAGGAGGAAGGGGCATCAGAAGCAGGACAGAGGTGAGATGGTTTGGCCTGAAGGAATGGGGATGAGGTTTCTGCAGGAATGGAGTCTGACAAGTGAGAACATCCTGCACTTAGCACAGGCATCATATGGGTGGCAGTACAGGGAGCTGAAAAGTGTTGGGTGAAGTACATGCAAGGAAGGTGTATTTTGGCAGCAACACTTTGGCTGGCCTGAAATGAGAGGCACCAAGTCATTCTTTCAAGGAGTCAGCTGAAGAGCAAGGAAGAGATCAAGGAAGAAACTGAGTGAGGGACAAAGAATAGAAGGTCCACTAAAGAAATGGGCATAAGGCAGAGAAGGTAGAAAAGTAAAAACCAACACAGAAGTTGCAGCCTCATGTAGTAAGATGTTCAGAAGCCAAGTTGGGAAGCAGAAAAGAATCAAAGCAATTAATTATAACCCATCTAAATTTTACTTAACTTTGCCTTCTCTTCAACCAGAAAAGTAAGAGGGTAGCTTCCCTGCTTGGTGAACCCATGTAAACATCTGCAGTTGGATGCATCTTTGGCAAGCTGTTAGGGGCCTCATCCCTGTTCCTCTAAAAAAACCCTGCAGCAGCCAGTCATGCTGGGCAGGACCAGAGCTTGCATCTGAAGGACAGTGGCCATGCATTTCATCTGTGCCAAAGTCCTGGGCAGGCCTGCGGCCTGTAGTTAGAAGCCAGCTGATTTTGGAGGAAAATCCTTAAGTAAATTTTCCAGTGGTGCAAGTCAAAGGAGGTTTGCACTGAATAGGGTAGGAGCGTACTTTTCGTGCGTCCTCATGTTCCTCTGTGTCTGTAAGAGTCAATTATTTAATATGCCGCTGTCTCTTTGGATAAATGTCCCAGGCTAGCAATGAAGTTTTCAAGTCTCTAGTAATGAGTGTGCTTTTAAGTAGAAGTATTAATTTACTGAAGATCAAATTCCAGCTTACCCTAAGATAATTTAAATAATTGTGGCCAAAACAATTCAGTAAAAAATGAAGATTTGAGTTAACTGAAGCATTTTTAATGTGATTTTGCCAGATTGTTTTGGCTGGTAAAACATCCCCCACAATCAAGAAAAAAAAAACCAAACTACTTGTTTCATCTTGCCATTTTCAAAGGGTTCTTTTTATTCAACTGTAAGAACACTAACAATCTTTCAGGACCTCCAAGACAAAATTATTCTCCCCTCCTCCCCCCCCTTAGACCAACTGAAATATTTTGTTCAATGAAAAATTGGAGGATTTTTACTTTCCATGCTGACAAACAATTTGAAAAACAGTAATTTTAAGTTGATCAGGAGTTTATCATTTGCATATTTTTGGAACTTCAAGCAAACTGTCACATTAGTTACTTGCACATCTGCATATTTAAAGAAGACAATGCAGATCAGTCACTAAGAGATCAAAATGAGAATCAAGAGAAATATTGCTTCACATTTTTATTACACTTGAGTCACTGAATGCAAAAGACTAAGGTACTTTATTCTAGTAGTTTCTATAAAAAGCAAGTGAGGTCTTTGACTGACGTTGTTAAGGGCTTTGCACAAAATTGAAAAAAGAAATGTTTGCCATATATTAATATTTAATTATTTTGAAAGGTCCTCCCTCAATTATGTAAAATGTTACGCCTTTTTGCTACAGTACTGCACTTTTCAACTCCACTTTTCTAGAACTATTGTGCATTTTAACCTCTCTCCTAATCCTGTTAAAACTTTGCTTTTAATAATTCATCAGAAGTGTTCCTTGGAAGTCATCCCTTCAATATGCAACTCCCTGTGTTTATTAAAGGAAGGGTGTTGACAGGCTTGAGGTGGGAACCACTTTTTTTCTTAATAACTTTGATGTTAAAAGACAGTTGTGTAACAGCAGATGGCCTTCTGGTGATAATTTCCTGCATGGCTCCTTTGGAAACACCAATCTGATTTAATTTATTTTTTATAGGAAATACCAATGAATTTTGTGGATCCCAAAGAAATCGACATCCCGAGTCATGGAACTAAAAACCGCTATAAAACAATTCTGCCAAGTAAGTGAGTTAGCCCATGGTTTCCTACTATGACATTTAGTCCTGCTTTGAGAATGTATTGCTGTGAAAATCTAGCTGTCTTTGTCTTTGATCGTTGTGTACGGATTCATAAGTGTATTTATAGGCCGTGTAGAAAGACAACAAAAGCCCAGTGCTGTAGGACTGGCAAATGCAGAACTCTCACTGGATGCCTCAGTAAGCACACACTTTGACAGCATCCCAACCACGTACTGAAATGTAACCTGGGCACACGCTGGTTTTCTCTGGAGGACACCTCAGGCAGATGGGTAGAGAGAGATCCGCCATGCCTCGCAGTAGCTCCTCCAATCTGGAGGATGAGAGGAGCAAGACTGTTGCCTCTATCACAGCCGCCCACACTGTCTTGCAGTCACTGAATTCCCTCTGGTTGGGTCAAGCTACTTGGGATCCTGTCCAACATTAAGTAGCCCAGATTAAAAAAAACAAGGGCATCCTATCCTTTCTTGGAGTGGACTTCCATCCTTTTAAGTCCTCTGGTGGATTTTTTTTCTTCTCCATGCACCGTCTTTGTAGAAACCTGTTTGCATTAGTAAGAAGCCCACTCTTACACAGTGCTGCCTATCATTGCTGTAAACTTATTACTGCTTTGCTATACTGCTTCTGTATTTTCATTGGTCCAAATTCTTTATTTCCGACCAAATAAGAATTGCTTTGTTATAATTAGAGGTGATTGAAAACTTTTCAGTGGAATAGTTTTCCTTCAAAATACACATTTCGCTGAAATGCAACTCTTTTCATAACATTTGTTGGGGGATAATGAGATATTCCATTTCTCTTTTATTAATTGTTTTGTTTTGTGTTCAGTTTCAAAAAAGGTTGCAGAAGTTTTAACATTGCACTAAATATAGACATGAATAGTTGAGTTTTTATACATTTTGACATCACCAAAGTGAAAAAGTTCAGTGATTCGGAATGCTGGAGAACACTCCCACGGAAAAATGTAAACACATCCCTTTGCTTAGGTTCAGAATGAGGAATACTTTTAAAATGACAGCATATCCTATCAACCAGAAATTTGTTCTCTAGTCATCTCTATAATGTTCTTGTAGGCCTGTGTTATATGTTAGTCATGCAAATTCACATGCTTTAAATGGCAAGATTTCTCTCAGCGAGCCCGAACGCATTGTAATTTGTTCACATCATACAAAGGCCTTGCAGTCAAATTAATGAAAACTGGTGGCACTAGACACTAGATTAGTCTCAGAAATGTGATACGTAGCTGGGAAAGAAACTCATGTGGATTCCTCACTTCCCTTCATCCCCCACTAAAATTGCCACTGACTTCAAGGTCACTTCATCTATTGCGACCAATAGCTGTGTGCAGCTGAACGCAATGGAGGAATGTCGAAGGGAATTAAAGAAAGTAAGTAACTGAATGTAAGTTATATATCAAGTAGTCAGAAAATTCAGCATCCCTTAGAGTCTGGCCCAGTGTCAACAGGATGTACATGGAGGGTGAAATCCTGACCCCTTTGACGACAGCAGGACTTTTGCCATCAGCTGCAGTGGAGCCAGGATATCACCAAGCCTCCCTCCGCCTGACAGGCGGATTTTTGGAAGGAGTTCTCCCTTCCCATAGCATCTCGCGTCCAAACTGCCCCAGCCACTATCAGGTTCGCCTTCAGCAACGCCTTGCAATGCGATGAGCCCTGTTTCACTGCAGCATGTGTTTTGAATCGGGACACGACAGCTGGGCTGTGGTTGATGCTGATGAGCTTTGAGAACCAGCATGCCTTTGTGTTTTCCCCTCCAGTTAGCTGGGACATGCCTCTAACAGCGGCACATTTTCAGTCCAAGCACGCTGCCGGTGTGCACCACAGCTACTCGCTGACAGGCACTTTGTAACCATCTTTGACAGAAATCAAAAGGCCTGTTGTGTGTTAGCACCAGGCTGTTTCAAAGAAGGTATTTTGAGGATTGAGGCACATGCTCGTAATAAATACTCGCACACCCCACACCCAGTCCGAGAGGGTTTGGAAACGATTTGAGTGATTAAATAGAACAGCCTTCCTGGTTTCCTGCTCAGATGATATCAACCCGCTGCTTCGTATGCCCGCATCAGCTTTTCCATTCCCAGCTCCGGGTGCGTCTCCTGAATCGGGGCACCTGTGGTGACAAGAGAGGTTTGAGCTGATGGATTATCTCCTGAAAATGCCCAGTCCTGCCAGCTCCACCCTCTGCGCTGTGGAGGATGTTCTCATTTTCTAAGAGATAATTCTGTGACAGAGTGCATGAGAGCAGGTTGGTGTTAAGAGGTACTATCCAGCCAGGCACACTCATGTGAAAGAAAATGAATGCCTCGTGAGAATTGTTCTATATGGAAAACTATAAAGTGCAGGAAATGTTATATTTCTGTGAAAGATGTTTCTGTTGCAGTGTAACAGCCAACGCTCTTATGCAAACACTAGGATGCCTCTTTAAGTTTTGTGTTATTTGCTTTATAACAATATGCTAATACAACTAAAAAGGGGACAGTGTGGGATTAGAGACAAGTGGTTAAACAGTTCCTTAAAATCACTGTTTCTCCATCCCTCCTTCTGACTGCGACCCCCCCGCACTGGTCCTGTTAAATCCCACTGCGTATCTTCAGCTGCGTTCCCTGTGCCATCCTCCGACAGCATTTCTCGCTCCCTCTGAGCAGGTTCCCAGTCCTGCACACAGATCTCCAAGTCTCTCACTACTGTCACATCCTTGTGACGGAACACCAGCCCTGTTGCTCCCTCCTCATCCTCTTACTCCACATCTTCACCTTTGCCTGCTTGTCTCCTACAGCCGCTGCTACGTGTCCCTGCAGCAGGACCTTAGCTTCAAAGCCCTGTATCTCTTCCCCTTCCTATCTCACTTTTCCACCTCAAACCAGAAGCAGAATTCCCGTGGTGCTTCAGAGCGTGTGTGGGCTCTTGCTTACAAAGGACAAAGTGGCTTAACACTATTCTGTGGGTATCCTGGTCTGTGCAACACATCCAAGGTCCCTGGATGTCATTCCTTGCCACTTTCTGGAGAGTACCCTCAGGGCAAAAGCCTGCATGAAAACACTCGCAGCAGAACAGCAACATGAAGGTAGAAAGCACTTGGCAGGTCAGACACACAAATCCACAAGCCATTGCTTGAAGTGCTTGTGCTAAAACTGGGTCTCACACTCCAGCTAAAGACAAGGGGAAAGTTAAATCTAAATCATATGAACAAAGCACTTTATTATGCAAGCTTATGGACAGATGCTGGAAAACTTCTCTTGATGTTGAGAATTTTCAAGCTCCCTTGCACTACAGTCCTCGCTACGAACAGTCATGTTTGCTCCAGTCCCGCTCCCTAATGAAGGCAATAGGATCACCAGCAGGCTTTCAAAGATTAAAGAGAAAGATCATACTTACAAAGCAGAAGGAGAAAAACTTTAATCTTGGCGGAATTCAATATGGGTTCATCAAAGCATTTTTGTATATCCATGTGAGTTGACAAAACGCGTCCTAGTTGTGGTCACCAGTATCATAACATCTATAATATTTGTAAATAGCCAGTACTATAACTGATCTATGTTAGACTGCATAGTTTAAAATGTAAATGGATATTAGGCAGACCTTATTTTTAGTAGATAAGAAAGATTCCCGCTGCATGAATGAAGCTTTATTTTGTAATGCTGAAGCATGTTTTAAAATGCAGAAGCACTCACCATGATAAATCTGTTAAATTTTCCATTGAGAAATCCTGGATTGTATTAGAAGTGCCAGGAATGATTCAGATGAGATTAAAGAATGATGCATAGTTTATAGGTGTTTTATACATGAGGTGTTTTGAGGCAGTTCTATTATTTGCAAGTCTAATAGTCTGCTCCCCACCTGGCAGAGATTGGGAATGCAGTCTGGTATGATTCTTCCACATTCTGTGTTACAATGTTTACCAAATAGTACCAGTATACGTAATTCATTTATGGACTGCAAGCAAAACCAGGCAAAATAGAGGTGGATGAATTTCAAAATTTTTCAATATTTGAAAGATTCTTGATCTTTTGGGCTGCAAGCGTGAAAGCAGTCTGCCTTGCAAAATTTTCGTCTTCCTTTCCTGCTCGCAAAACAGAAATACATTAAGGACAGCCCTTCTCACAGTATTTCAGTCCTGCTGTTGGTAAGGTAACTAGGACTGGACTAGGAGTAACAAATGACTTACCTTGGAAATGCTACAAATGCGAACATACCCATGCCCTAAAGAATTCAGAACATAGTAGCAGTCTTAGTGGAAGAAGAAAAAACAACCACAGCACATCATACCCACTGTACAATGAATGCAGCCTTTGCAATGGGACAAAGCCCTGGGTCTTCGTGACAAAGTGGTGTTCATGGAGCGGATGAACCTCCAGTACCGATAGCAGTGGGGGAGGCTGTCCAGCAGTGCCACCATATAGCCCAGCTTCTTCCCTGCACCAGGCAGTCTCATGGGGGCAAGCTACAGCCCCTTTAACACTCGCCTAGTCCTCCAGGCTGGTAAATTCAGGCCAATATTAATTTGTTAAAGATGGAGTTAGAGGAAGCTTCTTCTACTCTAAAGGGAGAGCTATTCCAGACTTCCTAGATACGTGGAAGAAAACAGCAGTAATTTTGCCTCAGTCAAAATTGTAGGAGACATTTTTTATTAGTAATTATAAGTGCTTAACAGCTCTGCTGCGTTTCAAGATGCTTTACAAACACTGATGAATTCAGCCTTGCAGCCACCATCTGTGTCTTTCTGTTGTAGCTTCAGACTCTCAGACTTTGCCATCCTTGAGGAGCAGATTATTACCTCCAAGGTATTTGTCATTCAGGAGGAAGCTAATTACTTCAATTTGTGTCTGATGATTGCTTAGTGGCTCCGTATCTTTAGCGGCACTCAGGTTTTCCTCCTTTCAGAGCTGAGTTTGCAGCAGTTACCTATTTCATAACTGATCAGGACTGTTAATTTATAAAAGATTCCCATTCGGAAGCAGTGTTTGTTTCATTGATTGGAGTTGGAAGGAGGTCTCAGAAACTGTAAAACTGATTTAGCTGCACCTTAGTAACAAGAGGGATTTATCTCAAGATGTGGTAATTAAACTGGATGTTGAGTCGGCTTGGAAGAGGTTTTTTAAGGTAGGGGTCAAGCTACACCAGAATCAGAGGCATTGTGTGAGCTAGAGGAAGCGAGTGTTTTTTCAAGGCCACGTAGCCTGAGGCATTTGTGGAAATGGCTAATAATCACTCTGTGCTGAAAAGGAATGAGAGGTTTCCTGTCCTCATATTGTTAAGACGGGGGGAAAAAAAAAGGTCTAAGTGAAAAAGTTGGGAAAGCTAGTACAAAGAGATTTTAACACAAGCTAACTAGAGTTCATGTTGTGCTATTAACGCAGAGGACAAGACTTTCATGCACAGACTTTGAACTGGAAGTCATGCATTCATTTGCACATTTTAGGAAACACACTTTCAAAACACCAGCCTGGGTCCTGCAAAGGCTCCACTCCCGTCCAAGATGCTTCTGTGACCTCCAGTGGGAAAAGGACATGAAGTATGTTTGGGATCATCCCTCCTCTTCCTTTGATTTGCAAAGGTTTTATCTTCTTCTTAGGAACAGGATGAAAAGTCACAAAAGAAATCCAAAAGCAACTCCGAAAATACCAGGTTTTGCTATAGCAGAAGTACATCAATTATATATTTCTTTTGTAAACAGCAGGGCCACATAATAAATGGTGGTTTTTTCCACTCTCCAGTTCAGCATCCACGTATGTATCTGTGAACACACTGCCTAGATTGCACTCAGTAAAGCAGAGACTATTTCGAAACCAGTGTGTGTCTGTATACTGTCAAAAAGCTGCTGGTTCTAATTAATTATTTAAGCAAATTGCCAGAATAAAAGATTATTTTTGTCAGGACAGAAATATTTCCGTATCATTTTGTTAAAAGTAGAATATTTTTTCAGAAAAGGTGTGAATAAAGTCAAAGTGTGCCCCTAGACAGCAACAACATAGGCACCTCACTCCCCTTCTCCTTATCTCTTTGTGTTACACTGTGTAATTGAGAATTTACTGGCTTTAATTCCAAAAGGGTAATACATGGGGGATCACCTCATCACAAATGAGCAAGCAAAAACTTCCTTTGCAGGAAGGATTTAGTAACACCCAGCTCTGTACTCAACAGAACTGGCCCCCACTCAGTTCTACATCATCCAAGACAGTGAAGGAAAGAAGAGAGTGAAGGAAAATATTCCTGTATTTTGGCATTGTGTCTCCGGCCTAGTACACATGAATGGTCACAAACTGTGTTAGATGAGAACACAGGACTGAAGGGAAGGATATGGATTACCTAGTCCAGCCCCTTACAGTGAACTTAAATTGATATAAAAGCACACAGGTGATTTCATCCCAGGCAGAGGGAGCTTTTAATTTAAATCCAACTGTAGTCATTGGAACAGTACAACTTCAGGCAAAGGCATCAAAGCTGAATCCAAAGGACTTGGTGTAATTACCTAGCATCGTACAATGATATGGCACAGGTTTCAGAGACAGCCTAGGCAGGTCAGCTTGATACTTAACACAGGCAGACTAGACCTTGCTGAACATTGCCTAGACCTGATAGTGTTGCTTCAATGCTCACAACTTGCTGAGATACTTCTACACAGCCCAGCATTGTGCAGCGTAGGCGTACCTCAGTTTCACGTGATGATCCTTTGCAGAGGGAAGAATTTGATGCATAATGCTTTAGTGCTCAACAACCTGGAATAACAGTAGATTATTTTCTTCAACTAGTCTTTGATTCTCTATAGAAATCTTCTAATTATGGGTTTTCTTTTCAATTTCCATCTTCCTTGTGCTCTTAGATCCTCTAAGCAGAGTGTATTTGAAACCAAAAAATCCATCAGACTCCTTGAGTACCTACATAAATGCTAACTACATTAGGGTAAGTAAATGTACAATCTTCATGTGCTTTTGAGACAATATTTGATTTTCCACGTGAACAGCTGATTTTGCCAAGGTGCCACTCATTTTATTCCTACCCATCTTCACTGATAATTCCTAATCTTTTTGTCTATGTTAGTGTGATAGAAATAGTTTCATGAGCTGTTTGTAACAAAGATCACATAGCCATGAATGTACTAAAATGGTTGCAGTAAGAAAACAATTTATCAAATAGTTTATAAAAAACATTCAGAAACACATGCATTACTATTTGTTTACTTCAGTATTTACCCCTTAATATTGTCCTACTGCCTTATAGTAAGGAAAAAAGAGTTACCTTTTACCAGTGACAGAGATACCTGTACTTTGGTAAAGAGAAGATCAGAGTCAACAGCAATATAAGCTGTATGGTTGCACGCTGCAGTCATGTTATCTACAAACAAGTTCAGTGGTGATGGGGTTTTTCATGCATAACTATATCAGTTGATAGTCCTGAAATCATCAGTTAAGTAATGGAATAAATACTGTAACAAGTTTGTGAAAAGGAGCATAAACAGATGTGTTAAATTACACGTGTGCACCAGCACATACACTCGTTCACATTTTACTCCCTATATTGAATGGTTATATGATACAAAGATTTTACCAGCATGAACCCTGTTGGAAAGCATCATTTCTAAGTGTCGCTATGTTATAATCCTCAATGACACACACACACGCAGAGCCTTCTTGAACTCGTGGCACAGTGGATGCTGACTAGACTACTAAGAAACTACTTCAGTCATGTCTAGTGCTCTACCTGCAAAATTAAATGTTTTGATTAGAGTTATGTACCAGATCCTCAGCTGGAATAAATGTAATATTGCAACCAAAATTTGGCCCCAGAGCTCTACAATGATGGTGCTTATTTAAATAACAGTACATGAATATATACATACACATCCTCCATGCCCCTTACCCTGCCTCACTTTACACCCTGTACTTTCAGTGTTTTGTGTGAAAGACATCATCATGTAACTAAGCAGAGAAGTTCTCTTTGGAGAACAACACTTCCATCAGCCAGGCCATGTCTTGAGTCCTCTGAGATCGCCCTTTCCCCCCTGCCACCTCCCTTCAGGCCAACATAGGGTGATTTCTCCTGCTGCTAACACCGGTTGAACTGTCAGCAACTGCAGAAAAAATACAACCCAGCAATGAAATGAAATTTCACATTTGTGTATGCAATATTATTGGGCTTGCTAGGATCCTGAGAGACCCGTCTTGGACAAAGTATGCTCAGGCAGATTGGTGAGTAGAAGAAGGACTGTTTATACCAGCTGAGGATCTAGCCCATTGGTTCATGCAATGAGTAACAGCTGTCAGGGAGAAAGGCACCCAAAAGGAAGACCCATGGCTACAGGTTACCACACCACCTCTACCTCCACACTTCTCCATTCACTCATCCCTATCAGACATTGCCAGGACCTCCTGATCTGCATTACTGTTGGGCACCCTGTCACTGCACAAACTCACGTTCTCCTTCTCAGGCAAAAAATAAGAAGGCAATCTCTTGGTTTTCCCATTTCTTCTTGCCTTTTCCATTTCTCTGCTTCCCCGCTGTTTGTCTGACCTTTCTTTAACCTCCTATACACTTGTATCTTGGGACTCCTTATGCTGATATGCTGTCCCTCCTATAAGGTCTCATAAAGGCGCTTCTCCCTTAACAAAGATGCATAGTAGAGTCTTTGACTCTGCAAGCTTTCATGTATTTTAAATCTTTTTTCCTGTCATGAATCTTGAGAGAAACCAGTTTTATAGTTTTCATTCTTTTTCTGTGGCTTGTTGACTGTAAACTGTTTTGTAAACACTGCAGCTATATAAATCATGGATTAAAGTACCACTGGATGATGGAAAGCCCCAACAACTTGGAGAACAGAGTAAGCTAAAAGAACCAAGTAAGCAGGGAAATTTGAGAGGGATTGATGTATTCTCAGGACCATTTCAGTCCATCAAATCAGTAGTTTCCAGAGGAAAAACTGTTCTACTGAAAAATTTCTGATCTGCTCTACTGTTAGTCATAACCGCTTTCAGTTCAAGTAACCCTTTTTTTTTTTTTTAATTCCAGATTAATTTTTCTGCTCTTTTAGAACGTTCACCTGCAATTTTGGTCAACCACATGAATTTAAAGTAAATGCTTTTGTGTCTGTCTCTAAACCAGGGATATGGAGGTAAAGAGAAGGCTTTCATTGCGACTCAGGGACCCATGATTAATACCGTGAATGATTTCTGGCAGATGGTTTGGCAAGAAGACAGCCCTGTCATTGTTATGATCACAAAGCTGAAAGAAAAAAATGAGGTATGACAACTAGCCAAACTGAGAAATTATTCCTATGGCTCCGTACTATGGAAATGCGTACATAGGAACTGCATTCCTGTGGCTGTGTAGAAAGAACCTTAGCAGATATGGAAGGAAGCTAGCAAATAACTGGCTCTTAAATACTCTGGTAATGGGCAATGTGAAAAATAATGTTGCGGTAGCCAAATACACCAACTGCAATTGCGTAGCAATCATAAGAGGTGTATTAAAAAGAGACAAAAAGGAATTCCATTTTCTAGATCTGTGCTGTTGAGTTCATAATTTTTTAAGAAACAGCTCATTTATCTGTTGGTCACCTCTGCACTTCTTGTTACTTTCTGGTATATAAAGAATAGAAGGTTGGTGTTATGATTAGAATTTTCCTGACATGGTTGAAGTTTGCACTTTGCTATAATGGCACGTTTTGAATCCATTCCAGATACTACAAATCTTCAGAAATCCCAGAAATACAGTTTGGGCTTCCAATTGCCAATACCATGGAGGAGCTTAGCCAGAATGGAAATACATGGCGCTCTACCTTACTACCAAGTAGAGATGACAATTGCATTTTAATTGCTAATGGCCATCTAACTGCCTGTTACACATTCTGTGACTTTTGGATCAATTCCCAATTACATCTTTAATAGCTTTGTTTAGTATTCATGTAAACTGTTGCCAGACGTTCCTTGGTAGTGCCAGAGTCCATATTTGTGACTGCCAGACATTAGGAACAAAAATCACTCTCCCATGCAGAGGACCAACACAAAGCTCTGTTCTGGAAGACTGAATGTTAAAGAAGTGGTTTACAGGACTTGTGGATGAGAGAGAGAGACATAAAGGAGTTGTACTTTTTTCTTGAGTCCAAATTGCTAGACTTAGTAGCAATTCCCAACTCCAGGTAGGTGCCTCAACCAAGTCTCAGCACCTTGCCAGGTAAGCAGCAGGGCCATAGTGCCCCTGCTCCACTCACACCCCTGCTCTTCAAACTCAGATACGTGTGATGATAGAGAAACAGAGTTTATTCAGGCAAAGTTCCCAGTCTAAGTGATCAAGGGACCAAGATCCTGAGTGTGTCCCCAGGGCTCAAACTCACTGGTCCATTTAAGTGTGGACTCAGCAGACGTACTCTTCTTTCTTCTGCCCTTGACTGCTGCTTGGCTCTTTGTCACTGTGAGTTTGTGCTTCTAACATGAATTTAAAATCTAGTGGATTTTAAGAAAATTGTATGTAAAAAGTAGGTTGGTTCTGTAAAATATCCCAAGATGTCTTTCCAAACCAGGTGCCATTTTGCACTAGACTGTTCAATCAAGTGTCCAGAAGCCTACATTAAAAAGATTACTCCTGAAAATGTAGAAAATTTACTGCAGCCCAATTAGCCAAAAGAATAAGTGTTTCGCTGAGGAAATGCTTACTGTTTAAACACTCGCATCTGACACTGTGTAAGAAGAATGACTTGAAAGAAGTGCCCGGTGGTTTCCATTGTGTCAGGAAGCCCTGTGTTTACCTGAGTTACGCAGGCTCTAGGCACTGGTGTTTATCCGCATTGTTGTGGCCTGGCAGTGGTAATTTCCTCCTAATAGAAAGGGTGGGGAATCTCAAATGGTTCCCAGGCTATATAGAGAGGCTGTGTTTGCGCAAGCCGGCCTGCCCTGTCTAGAAACCTTAGGAACTCTCCCACCGCTAGCCGGTTCCTCCTGAAACCTTGTTTGCTCTTGAAAAGAAAACAGCTTAACTGGTGGCTGTGCTCAGCATATTAACTTAACTGTTAAAGTATTTGCTCTCTGCCGAGAAAGCAAGAGCAGATGTTACTTAGCATAAGACCTCTTGATATTTTTTCTTCTCTGGGGTCTGCTTTATTTCCATCATTTTCAGGGAGATACATGTGCAGTATATACACACACAAATACCTTCATATATGAAAGCGTATTCATCCACTCATCTACATCCACCCCTGCACAAATAAACCACCGTACCTGACTCTCAGGTATAGGCCCCATTCCAGTTGGTATAACATCAGTCAGACTCCATTTGAGCTATAATGTACTATAATGTATAAAGTAATAATAAAGGGAACTCTCAAATGAGAGACACCTGAAAAACCTTAATCTCAACAATGAATTAATTCATTGAGCATAAGTAAAATTATTTGGGATATTAGTGTCCTAGTTCAATATGCTGATGTGATAAATTTGCAATAACAATGGGAATTGTGTGAAATGATGATAAACAAAGGTTTCTGTAGTTACTTCCTTCCATCAGATAAAAAAATGGTTAAGACTCGCTGTGCTAACAGTTTTTGTAAGATGGATGAAGATATAATATGAAACTAGAGTGCTGAGCAAAATACTAATTTCAGCTGTATGAAAAAACCTGTGCAGCATTAGGTTTTCTTTCTTTTTCATTTTGAAGTCTGATTAAAAAAAAGGAGATTGATTTGTAAGCAAGAATAATGCTGAAGGAACTATTGGTGCTGTGGGTATTTTAAGCAGAATCTGTAAATCCTGTCCTCAAAGCTACACAATGTCTGAACACACTGGAAATCTACCGGTGCAAGGAGAGTCCACAGCAAAGGAGCTTCTCCCTGAATAAATAATGAGAAGCTTGGCATTCTAGGCTATAATTTTAGGGTTACTATGAGGAAAAACACATCTTATCTAGTGATCTACGTGCCCTTCCTCGTCACTGAAGAGCAGTAGTCACCTCCAGAGTGTGTGATCCATCCCACTCTAATAAAATGAGATAAATCACCCGCTGAAGGTGACCATCTCTAATTCTGTAGTAATATTTTAGGACACAGTCTTACAAAGCTTTATCCACGAGGCACATATAAGCTTCATATATTACTGAGTTTAGTCAAGACAACTGAGCAATGGAAATTAGACAAATATGTAGAGTGTAAGAATTTTATAGACTTCTATATAATTTTGTAGAGAATTTTATAGAATTCACTTGTATCAGCTGCTTTTCGTAGTTATGCTATGTACTCCATAAATAATACACATTTAGTTTGCCTTCAAAATTTCCTAGCAACATTACCTGTCAACCAGGAAACATATTTTGGGAAGCATAAATAAAGAATATTGTGCAGTATTCTGCAAGAAGAAAGGACTGGTACTGACAGATGGATTAACCAATATGTGTTTATTCAACTCAGATAATGTAAATATTGTTGTCAGTAATTATCTAGGACAATCTTGTTAACTCACTGTTTAAAGCTCATATTATTTTTCATGTAACATTTTTTCCCTCGGTCTATAGGTTCATTTATCTACACATAGCAAAGCAGATTTTGGAATTCGGAAATCCTGCCTTTTACAGAATTCACATAAGCCTCTTTGAAGATTACTTATTAGTTAATTTGAGTATTGGCACCATAGATACATCTTAGGTTTTGGAAAAACTTAAGAAGATTTGGTCCTAACTTTGAGGATTTTAGCATATGAAGGCAAATCCTGCAAGCCCTCTCAAAGTGTACCTCTCATGCTTGAGTTAGTAGTGACAGTAAATAGAGGGCAGGAGTAAAAAGGGATTCTGGAACTGAAGCTTTAGTGTAATTATTCATGACTGTTGTGTGTTGGCCAGGTTATTAGAACATTTAACGTGTAAATTTGTTAGCATGGCTATATGGAAAAATAAACAAGAAGAGGAGCTAAAGTAAAGCAACTTCACAAATATTTGAGAATTATTAAACTAATTTTGTTCGGGGTCCAAATCCAGGGGAAGTAAAGCAGGTAAATAACCTGTCAGCTGAGAGAGCCTTCCTCCATTCAGCAGAACTGGGGGACCGGGCTGCAACAGGAGCACTTCTGGCAAGTTAAAAAAGCCTGTGCTCCTGAGCACAGACCGACCACGGCAAATAGCAGGTGCCAGCCCCAGTCCGAGGCAGGGCCAGACCCTACTCGGTTATGGAGATCCACCTCGGGAGCGGTCCCATGAAGCCTGGAACCTGGCAGGCATGGGATGGGGCACGCAAGGAGACAGGACAGGGGATGGAGGGAGCCTAAGCCTGCAGCCCTGTCACAGGGGGAAGGACAAAGTCTGAAATCAATTAAAGGTCATGCGAGATACTGTTTCTTGCATAAACTTCCTGTTCGGGTTAGGGAATGTTGGGGTTTTTTTTTAAAAAAAAGGTCAGGCACCGGATCAGGAATAAATAATCATTTTTAGCAAAAAGCTAACTAATGGAAATGAATTTGAGGGAGGAATTTGAAAGATGGCAGGAAGATGAGATTTTCCACATGAAAGTAAGAAGATTCCCAGGCTTTTGGCTGCCATGCAAGTTGGTTAGGATTTCTTTGGTTTTTTGGGTGGGTTTTTTTTTTTGAGCTTAAGCATCTTTTAAAAAATCCTGCTCATAGCTGTTATATGTTTCCTGACTACATAAAGGATTGTACATTCAATCCCAAGATCACAACATATGTGGCCTATTTAGAAAGTGCTGTAATGTATGACTATGCTGAAAGGGAAACTATGCAGCCTGAAAGAACAAGGAACAGAATCAGGACCAGCTCAAAGAGTGGAGGTGGAGGACTGTGTGATGATGAGAACGAGTGAATTCTTCCTTTTTTCTGATATATACTGTAGGTGATAAGCTTTTACTGATTGCAGACATGAGGATACAGAGCACCTTTTGAACACGTTTAAAACATACCTGCCTGAGACCAGTGGAATTTTCTCTTAAGGTTTAAGCAATAGCTTCAGGCAATTTACTCTTTTTTGCTGATGCTCCTGGGATTTCCTAGATTATTTTTTGTATGTCTGATATGTTTGTCCCTCCCATCTTCATCTTTATACCTTTATTACAATTAACTTCTAAAAATATGCTAATTCCTGCAAATATCTGTCTTCTTAGAAGTGCCTGAAACAGCTGATCCCAGCTCTATTTTCAAGGCTATTTTTTTAAAGCAGTAACAAACGGTATTTTAAAAAGATGCACGGAGACTGTGTTAAAAATAATCTATTGTATCTCACTAAATGTAGATGGACTGTTAAATGAAAGTTATTTTAATGAACAGCCCCATTTCATTGTCCACCCAGAACAAGCTGCCAATTCCAGTTCTGGGAAAGAGTCAAGAAAAACACTCTTCTGGAGTGCCTGAAGGCTTTGTAGTGAGCGTCGCATGCTCGCATTTATCAAGAAGTCTCAGGGGTTGACTCAACTATTGTTGATTGTCAGGGTACAATTGTGTATTTAGACTTCTCTTTTTCCCATATTAGCACTGAAAACTACACTCCCAGGGAGGGGCATGAATTGCAGATCTGGCAGATGATAGCAGCTATATGTGTCACATGGGGAGACTGTGGAACTTGTGAACACTTTTTTTCGTACAAATTTCTGAGTATTTTATTGCCATTCTTGATGTCTTCGGGGAGACAGCAAATTTAGGATGTTCGAGTAATTCTGCAAAAGACAGGATTTGAACGAAACCAGTCAGATTGGCCAGCATTATTTCAGAAAATATGGCTTTCACACACCTTACACTATTAAGGTAATGAGCATCTATTTTTAGAAAAGTATTTATACAACAGAGATGATTCGGTTCAATCAGCTGATGGGTTATCAAGTAGAGTAGCAGCTTAAAGATCACACCTGGTGGTAAAGCCTTGCATTTCACTGATACTTTTTTTCTCGATCATTTCTAACGGCATTTAGTGGGAGTTATGCTTTATGGCAATTAATTATATTAAAGTGATTGTTTCATTTTGCTACGTAATGTAGGCTACTGTCTAAATATATACCAGTTTCTTCAGTAAGAGTTTGTGAGGAAATACAAACAAGTTCTTTCTGGGATTCCTATTATTGTAGAACTGTCTGTCTTCTTGGTGTGGTTTTTTTTAACCTGAGTACTGGATATTAAAAAGAAGTCTGTCTGTAATTGTGAGGGAATTTTTTATTTAATGAACTAGTCAGATTGGCCAGCATTATTTCAGAAAATGTGGCTTTTAAACACCTTACACTCTTAAGGTAATAAGCATCTACTTTTAGAGAAATATTTATACAACAGGGATGTTTGCTTTCAGGTAGACTATAGAGATACTTTAATGGAAATTAATATGAAGTTGCAGTTGACTTGAAGATAAGCAAACAATTGAAGGGGAAAAATAAAATGGTTCATATTGTAAATCCTATTTCTTCATCTCCTTTTTAGTAGCTGCTTGTCAGATACATTGCTGAAATAGGATTACACTACTCATTCATTAAGAATTATGTATATAATTTTGTGTAGCTGTAGCAAGACTGATGGATTTTTTTAACATTCATTTCCAGTAAGTTATATAGTAGACAACTCAGATTCTGCAAAATACTTTAATATGCACATTAAGTCCCAGTGAATTCAGAAAGACCTAAGGGCACATTTACATGCTTTGTTGTATCAGGGCTCAGGAGAGTAAAGACGATAAAAAGTCTTGTGAGGAGAGGACAAATTCTGAATGTCTTGCTCAGAAGGAAATCCCATTTGGAATGAGTAAACTTTATAAATTTAATTCTATGAATAAAAGAATGTTCTAGAAAAAAATCTTTAATTTTGAATGTGTAAAATAATTCTTTTAACTGAACTTCATTGAGATTTTAAGAATAAAAACAGCTGTTCAAAGTGTTCAGAGATAGAGATCCATATTTGAAAAACTCATATCCTGAAAATCAGGCCTAAGTCATTCCTTAAGAGGCCTACAGTATCTTATTTAGGAATGCTTCTGACATGAATAACACCTCGGTTGAATTCATCTGAACTTTCCAGACAAATGCATTCTGTGTAAAAATTAGATATGAATATCGCTCCAGGATCCAGTTTGTTGATGACCACTGATCTTTGCTTTCCAGAAATGCGTGCTCTATTGGCCAGAAAAAAGAGGAATCTATGGGAAGGTTGAAGTCCTTGTTAACAGTGTGCAAGAATGCGAGAACTATACCGTCCGTCAGCTCACAATAAAGGTAACAATCTGCATCTGAGAAGCATTGTTCCAAATGCGTTATTTTTTTAATGTTAAATGAAGTTAAAGTGGATTTTTTTAAAGGGTATAAATTTTTACAGGAGGAGTAACTGAGCTATGAAGCTCACAGCTGCAAGGTATGATTGAGACCAAAGAGCTGGAACAGTTATCATATTGCTGCTTTGTATCACACTGGCAATAAAAAAGGCTTCAAAAAGAGTGCAAGTTTCACTCTCTTGAATTACATTTGCTTTGAGGCCTTTTTAGCATTGCCAAGGTGATGTAAAAGGATTTTAGTTAATGAAAGAACTAGCATAGCATCATTCTGAAAAAGATACGCTGCTCATGTTGTGTGCTGAGTGCATCTATAGCCTATTTGAGAAGCTAAAAATATAAGGAGTATATAAGGAAAGCTTCATGCTTTCATGGTTTTGACTAAATATTAACTGTGCAAAATAAGGCAGATGTTCCTCTTCTAAGTTATTCCCTGGATTACACCTATGTGCTATTGGATCGCATCATCTGCTGCTCCTGATCGAGCATTACAATAAATATTGAATTGGGAAAATGTATTTGGTGTTTCAGCCCAGGCAGTGAGAAGTGGACAGAAGTCATATCGTCCAACACAAATTGCTCTAGTCCATCTTTAGCCCCTTTGCTTGTTGAAGTAAGTGGTAGCAGCCTCTGTTGGAGAGAATAACTGGACAAACTGGGATGTTTGATTAATCTAGAAGGGCAGTTCTTCTGCACCTTTAACTTAAGTACTCTTGTAGTTTTAGTATCAGACCCTTATGATAATGTCCTTAAAAGGTAGCAGAAATATATTATAAATTCGAGATTCTGAAGCCCAGATCAAGCTAATCTCTCTAGATCTTCTTGCTGATCTAACACAGACCTCTGACAATTCCCAATTGACAACACAGTCGGCAAGTCAGTAGACAGACGGACAGAGCAGAACTTACATAGCTGGAAAAACAGCTAAGTTTTCAGGTGCACAAAGCCTTGTCACAGCTGTGTCCCTGGAAGCATGCCTGGTCCCCTGCAATTGCATCCTCCGAGACTAATGACAAAAAAAAAATTGTTAAGTCTCTCTTAACATTTTTACTGTCTTTTTACCCCATAACATTGAGAGAAATAAAAAGAGCTGTTCACCACAAGTGCGCGTATAAAATCTTCATGTTATTTTCAGCAAGGGAGTCAGTCCCAGAGTGTGAAACACTACTGGTACACATCCTGGCCGGACCACAAAACCCCCGACAGCGCTCAGCCTCTGCTGCAGCTCATGCTGGACGTAGAAGAGGACAGGGTGGAATCACCTGGCAGAGGGCCTGTCGTTGTGCACTGCAGGTAATTTACAATCCTTCTCTTCAGCGACTGCCCAAAGCAAGGCCACAGCGAATCACATCAAACAGTCCTCCTCCTAAACAAAGAACATATTTGGGGAAGAGCAAAATTCCCCAGATCCTCTTCATGCTAATTGGCTT
Organism: Burhinus oedicnemus; assembly: GCA_008921705.1. Classification (NCBI taxonomy): domain Eukaryota; kingdom Metazoa; phylum Chordata; class Aves; order Charadriiformes; family Burhinidae; genus Burhinus; species Burhinus oedicnemus. The sequence goes on along the minus strand of VFFE01007795.1, from coordinate 1,982,715 downwards.
TTTCAGTTCATATTTGAGGATTTGAGAGAATTCCCTTGTTCCTAGCAAGTTGTTTCTGAATCGTTCTCCGTTTCTGCGAATGAACTGTTTTTGAAAGACCAGCTGGAAAAATTATTTATTTTCTGTTTCTTATTCATGGATTGCTTTCTTCTTAGCCTTTTTGCATAATTACCTACCTAAGTCAGATGCAGTGCCCTGTGACTGGTTAGCTAAAACGTTGTAAAGCAAGTCAATTTTGAACAGCAGGCATCAGGTAGAAATTTGGAGAGCAAAACACGTCAGTACTAAAATTTGTGAACATTTGCACAAAGGCAGTTGGTTTGATACTCAAGAGCAAAGTGTTATTCAGTACTTGAGCAGGGTGTTATTCACAGAAATTATAATGAACCGGAGAATGTCCTTCTAATCATTCTAATTAAATTTCATTTTATTGCTTTATATTGATTCATTGCCACATGTTGCAATTTAAGTAGTAGGAAGTAGTACTGGATTCATTATATTGGTGGAAAGAAGTAGGTGAAGCAAAACAGAAAAAAAAATTAAAATCAAGGTTTCCATACTTGCTTTGTCTCATAACTGTGAGGATACATCTCTTACAGTTGGGATAGTACTTTTTTTTCCTAGAAGTACATCAAAACCAGAACTTTTCATCTTGAACCACTTCTTTTCCACTCCATATTTAGGAGATTTAGAGAAATAGAAGCCAGATTTGAACCACCCATCATTCTGCAAAACCAGAACGTGATGAATTAGGAAGTTTCCCAAATTTTATGCAGCTGTTTTTATCAGGAATTTCCGTTTCCCTAAATAATCCACAAATCTATGGATGGCTATTAAGAGTCCCTTTCTTCCAGTAAGGATCTTCAGTAATGAAGGTCTTCAGAAGAACAGGGTGTCTTTCTGGGGTGAGTGATATGACAGCAAAGTTTGTAATCATGAACTGGAATTTATTCATGGTTAAAGACCCAGGTATCGTCTCAGTTGTGATTAAAATCAATAGTTCTTCAGTGACAACTCAGCTATCTATGTGCTCACTACACTATGGTCTACAAAATGGGTAAACTCACTCACACTCCATTTCCTAGTCAGATAGTTTCTTCCCTTTTAATCTGAGTTGCAGTTGAGGTCATCCAGGTCTTAGAGAGCCTGTATGCACTTTTAAATTTGGACCTCAGATAAAAATGCACAGTTCTCAGTTATTTCTAGAGGAGCGTTACAGTGGACACTCAAACAATGATCCTTAATCTGAAGCAGAAGTGCTTTAATAATTTCTTAATATGACACAAGCGGAAAAAAAATAATTCAGTTTATTGTACATGTCTTCTTGTAGCCTGTTAGCTACAACAGTCTTACATACTTCAGTGATGAGCCCATGCAGGATTCAGGATATAAGAAGGACTTGACTTATTTTAGCAAAGTAGTTCCTATTCTGCAAATGAATAGGAAAAAGAGTAAACATTTGTTTTGGTCCTTCAAACCGGCAGATCTGATTACACACAGACACCAAGGACACAGATTTCTAAAGGAAGAAAAGTTTTAAGTTCTTACCAATCTTTATAGTAGCATTCACTGGAAAGGTATACATTTCCTCTCTCATGTCGCTCATCGAAAGCATGGATAAATATGGAAAATATCTCCTTAATCTGCCTTTTGGATATGTAGTGAGTACATCAAAATAAGTTTGGGTTTAATGGCAACTAGGTTGTTTGGGATCAAATACAAGTTTTGAGAGATTTCAAATATAGAGGCAAAGGGGTTTTATTTAAATTGAATCAATACGGAAGAATTAGAACACAGAATTATATTCTGCAAATGAAAAACTAATTTAGCCCCCTTTAGTCAGTGAAACTAAGTTGCCCAAGAATCTGGACTACAATGCCAATTTCTACTTTCCAGGAGAACCAGCAATTTGGCATATTGGAGGACTTGTAAGAGTTCCTTAAATGAGAATAAGGGGTAAAATTTTCATGCTCAGAAACTTCACACTGTTACAGTTATTGCTGGAAATTTTTGCTTTTCTTTCCTCATTAGCTAGTGCATGAACGTGTTCTATAAAAAGCATACTGTCTGCATCTCTTAATCCCAAAATCATAACAGTCCAATACTCCACACTCCCAATTAACAGACGACAGTTGTTACAAATGAGCTACTACACCTTAAGCTCCTAAAAAAGAAAGGAAAAATAGAAATATATATAACAGAAATATATGTATAGAACATGTTTGTGTGCTTGAAAATACTTCAAAGTAAGTCGCTCTCCACATTTTCCAGATATACCAGGAAAGAAATGTCAGGCAAGTGAAGAACAATGTCATTTTTATCTTGCACTCTCTGAAACAAAGCTATGTAATAGGATAGGACCAGCATGCCTGAACTGAGGAAGAAAATACATTAAAAACCCTAGTCTTTGTTTAATACATATTAAGAACTTGTCCAAGAACACTTAATCCACCAAAAAAAAAGGGAAAAAAAGAACCCATCATTATAGCCAAATTCACTTATATCTGAATCGTTTAAGCTTGTTAGCCCCACTTTCAAGGGTTTCAAAATATTCAAGGAAGAGGATGGGGGTATGTATTAGATTGTTTTCTCCAAATCCCTCTTTATAAACTACGTCCTTCTCCTTTTGGATGCATTTATCCTGTAGTTATTGGTGTCCAAGGAGACAGGCTATCAATGCAGGATCTTCATCTCCCTCGATCCTTTCTTACTCTGCCAGTTTTACATCTCATTATCTCCTCATGATTGGCTTGGACATCCTCATATATTTAATTTTGCTGAGTCCTCTTGGAAATTTTCACTTCCAGATGGAAGGCCTCTTGAGTCTCTAAAGCACTCCTATCTTTCATTCTGTGGTGAGTAGATTGTGATTTGTTTCAGCTGTAGCAAATGGACACACTCCTGGTAACACTTTGCACTCAGATATATCAAGCTTCCATCTGAAACACTCAACAGATTCTTCCTGGCATTAATTTAAATAACTCTTGCAGTGCTCTTATAAGGCAGGTAGCATGCAAACCCATTGCAGAGAGGAAGAAAGCAAGGCACCAAAGGGTTAAGTATTTACTATAAATCCAGGCATGGAGATCTGGACCCCTGACTCCATGTTTTAACTATTTTCCTCACATTTTCCTGCCTTGTAGTATGACAGGGATGAGCTGCACTGAATTCCACATTAATTAAGGAAGAAACAGAGTGGGGCAGAGATTCTTAAAAGTGTTGGAGGCCCAGGGAGTAAAAATAATGCCAAAATGGCTGTTTCCAAGCAGGCTTCAAGAAAATTTGGAGAATTACAGCATCAAATCCTCCTCCCTCCTGCAGAATCACATGAGAAGGAGTTAATTTCATCAGCAGGGTCCTAGGTCCTTTTTACCTTCATGGTTAGAGGTATGGTTAGCAAAACCCCTGTATACTTTGAGGGCTTCAAACATAAAGCCCCACTGACTTTTGCCTTTAGGTGGGCTTTTCTCCCCAGCTCAGTGCATACCTCCATCATTTGCTTGGACTGTGCCAGAGAATGTTTGGACGTTGTGCTGCTAATGGAGATTGTTTTTCTTACCATACACTTGTGTGCAAACAGGAAACGTGTAAGCCTCACAAATTGCCCACAACAACTGGACTGCTGGAATAGTGCACCCTTTCATTTCTCTCTAAGAAAGTGAGCTGAGAAGTTACCCTTGCTAGTCATGCACCCAGGAACTGTGGGTTCTAGCAATTCCATGTTTCAGACTGTTAGTGTTTTCCTATCAATTTAGTGTTTTCTGCTTAACTCACTTGATCTGTGAACTCCATTTCCCTGTTAAATTTTGCCTTCTTTTCAGTGCTGGTATAGGAAGAACTGGATGTTTTATTGCCACGGCCATTGGTTGTCAGCAGTTGAAGGAAGAGGGAGTTGTAGATGCATTGAGCATTGTCTGCCAGCTACGAGTGGATCGGTGAGTTCCAGAAGAACCATAAATCAGTTAATGATTCTGAAAATCAGTCAGTGATTCTGAAATGATTCTGAAATCGTTACTGAAATGATTCAGCAATGATTCTGAAAACCTTCCACAGTTGAATGTTGCTTTACGTGAAGTGGCTGCAGTCACTTTTGCTGACTGTTACGACAGCATTAGCTGAATATTCAAAGTAAGATTTGTATTTAGATCCTGAGTAAGAAATATTGTTTTCTGGGTGAAACTGGCTGAGACTTCACTGAATGAAATTCTCCTGAGATGGCAACCCTGTGGTTGCTGGGCACTTGGCACTCCTCTTTTCCCCTCCTGGAGGTTTCTGCTGTCTGTGGCATCCCACCAGGACACAAGAGACACAGGGCAATCTGGAGGCAAGGAATTGTCTTTGAGCCTGGATTGACAGGGACGTCCAGGCTCACTCAGTTTCTTTATGCAGCGGAGAGAGCCAAATCTGGTGCTGTTGCTATTTCCTCAAGCTGTGCTGAGGGTCCTTTTGAATCGGGTTGGCAAACTTACCCAGCTTAAGAAAATAGCAAGGCATTTGTTGCAGACTTTTCTTAAGTCAGATCAATTCCCTGATTGAATTCACAGCTTGGGAGCAGAAACACTGTAAGCCAGCATTGTTGCAGAGTGCTTTGTTTTGTGAAACCATGGCTGAAGAGAGATTTGTGTTGGAAAGGAGGATGTGGGTATTGTGCACAATGGAAGCTGCTGGTTTGGTTGTACTTTTCTTTCTTCTTCTGCTTGGGGAAACAGGATTTTGTATAAACCAAATAAACAGGGTTGCACCAAGAATAGAGAAGTCTCATTCCTCTCCTGCTGTAGGTACCAGATCATACAATCTTCTTGCAAGTATATTAACTGCTTCTGACATACATTTCTTCTTTAAATGGAAACAACCCATAAGGGTGCAAATGCTGAAAAAGAGCTCAGGTCAAAGGGACAATACAGGATTTTTGAGTTTTGAAGAGCTCTGAAAGGTACTGGAACCACGAATTGCAGAAGGACTAGAATCCATGTAGTTGACCATGTTTATGGATCACCTCCTCTGCCTTCCCCTCCCTGCATCTTCATCATCCAGAGATTGTAACGTGATCCTTACAGGGCAACATGAGCCACTTGGAGTGTAAAATTCTCCAAGGGGAACTCCTGACCTAAAAATCTTAGCAACAAAAAAGATAGAAGAGCTGAGAGAAAAATGCTCACTCTGTTTTAAATTATCAACTCCAAATTTCCAACACTCCATTCTGATTATCTGTTCATCTTACTGAAAAAGGTTTGTAGTTCTCTCCCCCATTTTAGTATTTCAATTATAAGATAACCTTTTTCTTATTTCTTTTACACTCCACTGTGGAGAAGTGGAAGCAAACTCTGGTCTCAGCTACATCATTTTTTATGTCATTATTACAGCCATAGAAAAAATAAACCAAATTTTGAGCATTATAATTGACAACAAATTTCGCCAAGTGTATCTGACTAATGAACTTCCTATATGTATTAGTATCCTCAATAAACTTGGAAAGAGAATGAAAATCTGACCCAAATGTAAATATTCATAACAGCAATCTCAGTGACACAAAGCTTGTTATAAAAATTGTTGTCTTGTGATTTGCATCTCACTCCCCTGGCAGTCAGTTTATAGCAAGGATTGGTCAGGCAGAGCTTAGCAGCCCCTAAGACTACAGTAGCCACTGCCAGCCCAACCAGATTGCACGTTCATACAGTGGACAAGTATCAGTGTTACACAGACAAAGCTCCATGAGACCAGCTTCCCCCAATGACCCAGTCCTGACGTGACGCTTATTGGCAGGTGGCATGTGAGATGGGGTCATTACAAGTGGCATGAAGCTGGCAAAATGAACTTAATGCCCCACTAGATGTGGCTGCAAGAGCTGGCTCTGGACACAGCTGTGTTGCACTTCAGTTACCAGCATGGTCAGCATTAGCAATGGAGTACAACCAGGAGCAGAGCAGGAACAGAGATGAGGTTGTCTTCCTCATGATGCTGGCCAGCAGCTGAGCTCCAATTTATTCTTTGTACATCAGATTGCCCTCACAAGAAAGGAAAAAGAGAGTTCATCAGAAAAGGATGGTTTTATCTGACCACCTAGGAGCCAGAAACCTGCCCATGAGGTACACTGAATCATTTAATCTCTGAGACCTCATCTCCGCTAGGATCCCAGGCAGGTTTGGTCATGCTCAGAGCTGCACCATCCAAACGCAGACCTACTGATGGAACAAATGCAGTCAATGGTATCCACTTGTGTGTAAACTTTTTGTCAGATGAGTCCATGGCCACATTTCTACCAAAGTGAATCGAGCAATAGGAGAAAAGAAAAGAGCTGTGCTTGGGCTCAGAGTGATGCTGTAGTGATTTACCAAAACATTCCCATTGTCCAGCACACCCAATGAGAACCAAACAAGCATCCAGACACACTGCAGATGGTGGCAAAAAGTTATGCTGAAAAATAGTTTAATTAACTGCCTATGTAGCCCCTCTGGAAACAGGGAATAAGACAGGGAAGAGCTGTTCCCCAGTAAGGTCCAGATGCCACTTTCTTCTTAGCTGTTCAGTGGAAATTAAGGGGTGAATGGATCTGGCACTAATCGTCTGTGCTGAGCTAACATGAGGGAATGACCATCCACTCAAAATCTTGACCCAGGATGGAGATACAGCCACGCTTGGTGTGGATTCATAGAAAGATAGATTCACAGGTCTGCTCAGCTTACTTTTTTTCCCACTTCATTTTTTATGTTTTGCAACAGAAACAGGAAATGTTTGATGTGAGGCATCTTCAAGACTGACTGTGATATCAAGAAACTTTGCACATTCTTAACCTTAAAGGCACATTCTTGGAATGACGTCCGATAACTTTGCTCTTGGCTCCTCAGACAGGATGAAAGGAGTTTCCAGTGTGCGTCAATTCATTGTTTAAGTGTTTTGACTAATCACTTCAGGTTAAAAAAAAAATCCCAAACCCTGCATCTCATTCATTCTGGAGCAGACTGCATCCAGCTGCGCTCCCAGCAAGCCAGAGGACAGGGTAAAGGACCCTTCCCTTCCCCATGGCTGCCCAGGCAGAGCTGGTCACTGTCCCTGAGCCCTCAGGATACCAGGGTTGGTTTTTTTCCAAGCACCATCCCAGTGAGCCCCAAAAAAGCAAAGAGCCCCGCAGCTCACAGAAGAGCTGGCAGTGTGGGCTGGCAGAGGACGAAGGCTGCACACCTGGAGGTGCCGTAGCTGTGGGTACATCCCTTCTGGGCACTAGGGACGTGGAAGAGGAAACCTCCCTCCTTGAGCAGATTTCCTCCTGAAATGCTCTTCCACTCAGCCTTTTGCACAAACTGATGTCTTAGGGTCACAGATAATTCCTTGCTGTTAAACATGAGCCTTAGACAAGAACAAAGGCGAGAAGGACTTGGGGATTATCAGTAGATGAAAAATTGGACATGAGCCAGCAATGTGCACTCACAGCCCAGAAAGCCAATCGTATCCTGGGTTGCATCAAAAGCAGCATGGCCAGCAGGTCGAGGGAGGTGATTCTGCCCCTCTACTCCACTCTCGTGAGACCCCACCTTGAGTACTGCGTCCAGCTTTGGGACCCCCAACATAAGAAGGACATGGACCTGTTGGAGCAAGTCCAGAGGAGGGCCACAAAGATGATCAGAGGGCTGGAGGCCCTCTGCTATGAAGACAGGCTGAGACAGTTGGGGTTGTTCAGCCTAGAGAAGAGAAGGCTCTGGGAAGACCTTATAGCAGCCTTCCAGTACCTAAAGGGAGTCTACAGAAAAGATGGGGAGGGACTCTATCAGGGAGTGTAGTGATAGGACGAGGGGTAATGGTTTTAAACTGAAAGAGTGTAGATTTAGATTAGATATTAGGAAGAAATTCTTTACTGTCAGGGTGGTGAGACACTGGAACAGGTTTCCCACAGAAGTGTTCAAGGTCAGGTTGGATGGGGCTTTGAGCAACCTGATCTAGTGAAAGATGTCCCTGCCAGTGGCAGGGGGGTTGGACTGGATGATCTCTAAAAGTTCCTTCCAACCCAAACCATTCTGTGATGCTATGGTTCTATGAATCCCTTGTATAATAGCACTGACAAGGCCAAGTTGTCTGAACCTCTGTATAAGACTCAGGTGCCCCTAAGCTGACAGGGACGAGCACTCATTTGCCCATACAGGGTTCAGAAGCACCATAGCATCTTGTTATGCTTGCTAGAACAGAGCAAATGCAGTAGTGCTGGGCTCAGCCCCAGCCTGGGTTCTACATGCCTTCTTGGGGATTTTGTATGTTACTTCAGCACCAAAGAGGAAGGAGCGAGGATCACTCCCACAAACAGCCTAGTGCAGCCAAACTTGTTTTAACCTGCCCTTCCTGCCAAGTCCTTCTCCCTGGATATGTTCCCTTCCTCCACCCCATCCACACAGCAGATCTAACCTGGGAAACGCACTCCCTGGGAGCACATCTTGGGGGAACATTGACGGGGGAGACAGGGAGGGAAGCTGGCTGGGAAGGGGTTGCGTGGGCAGGGCAGGACGCAGCAGTGAGGAGGAAGGAAGGAGGCTAAGCAGTACAGAGGACCAGAGCAAAGCCCTCCCATCACCTTTAGATTCTCGCTGGATCTACAGGCAGGGGACAAGCACAGAGGAGAGCAGCCAAAGGCAGCAGGCAGCCAAGAGTTATGAATTTGTGGATGTCTTTGCTGGCAAAGCTAAGAGGCTGCTGCATTTTGCACCGGATGAGACCATTTAAGGGGCTGTGATTTAATTCCTAGGAACAGCATATCATGATAGACATGCGGCTCACGAGAAGGTGTTCTACAGTTGCCTGAGCTCACTGGAGGAGCACAGACAGCTGGTTGCTTGCTTAAAGCTGTAGGTATTATTTTAATTCTGTTTTTCCTGCCACAGCCATTTAACCATCCAGTAGCACTGAGGAAAATTAAAGGACCTTATGGTTGTGGATAAAGTTCTCTAATACTAAAGGATAATACTTGTTGAGGCAGTTTTACCATTTTTCATATCGCTTTGTGTATCGGTAGACCCTTTTGTTGCTAGGGTGTCTGACAAACCTCCGCATGGGGGTTTGTCAGACCTTCTATAAGATACCTGGCTTCAACGTTTCTCTGGATCCATATCCCTCACGAATTTGATTGTTTCAATGAAGATCTAGCTGAAGCCAAATACAGTACACATCTTAATGTCTTCTTTCCCACTAAGGCTATTTACTCTTTCATCCCCCCCAAAGGTAACTAGCTGCTCCAGGGTATGCTGAGGATGAACTGGGGGCTTGTTTCTAGAAGCAGAGTAGGTAGCTTTGAATACCCTGGCAGATGAGGTAATAAAAGTGCAATTAAGTAAATTTGAGGCTTCAGTCCATGAGAAGTGAGACCTGGAAGACCTTAGTATTGTCAGAAAGAGGCTCAGTTTAATTTCAGAACTGAATGGTACTAAATATCCTACTAAATATCACACCTACCTCCTGCAGGACATTAGCCCCTTCCTACCACACTGCAATTGGCACTGGAGATGGGGGACTTGATCCTCATACTTAGACCTGAAAAAGTGATTGTTATCAGGTGAATATATGAAATGTAGGGATCTAATCCCAGCTGTCTGTAACTAGTCCTTTTTATGGTCAAGTTGAACTCTTTTGTATTGTTGGTGCTGAAATGAGTCACTGCTGTAAAATTTCTTAGGTGGCTGGTGTTCAGACAGGATGCGTTGTAGGCGTTAGAAAGAGGACAGGAAGAGCTGTTCACTGCACAGGCGATCTGAGGGTCACCAAAGGTTACATTTTTAGTAAAGGACAAAAATGAAAGGCCAGATTCTGAATCCTCCCTTGCTCCATCAATCGTAATGCTGCATCCGTGTATCTGGACTTCCTTGCCCAAGTGACTGAGCAAAATTCTCTATGAGTTTGTTGAATTTGAAATGCAGGTTTTAACAATGTAAATGCCAGATGTTTTCCTCTCTAGTGCTTATCCTGACAGAATTGGGAATGGTGATTCATGCTAGGCATGTGCTGGATGGCCTAAGTTATGAAGAAAGTACTTCTGCTCAGGCAAATCTCCCACTTACTCAAGCAAATTCTAAGTCAAAAATTGAGAAAAGGGCTTGTATTATCTGGTGGTCATGGGGCTGGCAGGGGCTGGAGGATGTCACATTCTTAAGAAATAACATTTCATTCTGATGTGTTTCCTTTTCAGGGGTGGAATGGTTCAGACCAGCGAACAGTATGAATTTGTGCACCATGCACTGAGTCTGTATGAAAGCAGACTTTCTGCAGAAGCTGTCCAGTGAAGCCAAGGAGGGTAAAACCGAATGTCAGTCTCTTGAGGTAATTTGTTTCATTACCTACCAGCAGCTTCTTCAAGGAGTTTACTGCAGTGGGAAGAGCGGCTTTGAGGCCAACTTCTGAAAGGATTGTGGACGGTTTGGCAAGAGTATAGAGATTGCTGGACCCTTACTGTATATGAATGTATTGTGAGCTTCCCAAAAATGATTTATAAAGAAGGTACCGTACTGAAACTACACATGGATTTCACATATATATCTAAAGGTGGGTTTAATTCTGTAATACTGATATCTGCCATATGGAATGTATGTATGTGCTACTGCTGCAGTTGGATGGACATTGGAACTTCCACAGAAGAAATGTTTATCAAGTGTATAAATGCTTTAACGTTTGCAAACTGTCTTGTGAATGGACTGTCAACTGTACTGTAAAGTGCTATTACTGATTATGTGGTGAGCTTGTTTCTTGGCCACATAATATTCTTGCTGCTAAAATTGCAAGTGTTCAGTTATGGATTAAAAAAAGAAGATGAGATAATAAAAAAATTAAAAGTCTTGTTTTTGAAAATATTCAAAAGCAGTTAATATTTTGTATGGAAATATATGTTCTTCATACTATTAACTATTAAATGTGTATTTACTGTAGGTCTTACAGAGCAGTTGCAGAGCACAATGTCTGTTATTCGGTGTGTATGTATTTACCCTATACTGTTGATTGTCTTAGAACATGCTTCTGCTACAGACCCGAATCCAGTGTATTTGTAAACTGTGTAAGTCATTTTACTTTTAAAAGAAACTTTGTAGCATATATTAAATGGTAAGGATTTTAAATATTTGTCTGTCTTTTATTAATAAGGGATTTTTTGCTTATGTTGTTTATCTGCTCTATCTCTTTCAGTAAGAGATAGATGCCTTTAGTGATATGAACTCTTCCAAGACAGGTTATACAAGAGAGAAAATGCTGCTATGACTGTTTCCTTTACCATTCAGTGAGAGTTTGTTTTTAAGAGAAATGCAAAGTTGGCATTATGACTTACAGCACTGGAAGGTCTGTTTACAGGGTATAATGAGTTTTTAATGCAGTGATGTTGACTTTGCTTCATACTGCTAATAAATTACACTTGATATATAATATTTACTGAAGTCTCTATTCTTGCCTAGAGCAGTTAATGCACGACACACTCTTGTACCCCCATAAACAGGCACAGCCCAGTACAATTTGGTGAGCTGCCACCATGGCTTCAGACCACTTCATCCAATCCAGAGGACACGGGCAACCTCCCACTGACACGGAGCAAGGTGGATCACCTGATGGGAAGGCAAACCCAGCATCACTTGATCCCTCGGGGAGAGTTTGTGTAAGACCCAGCACAGACTTCAGAGATCTCTCCTCCTCCTCTTCCCCTTGCCTCCCCATCTCCACTTGGCTTTTAGAACTTGTGGAGTTAGAAGTATCAATATCGAGATTTTGCTTGATTACGTATAGTTACGAAAAAATGTGTGTTTGTTCCCTGGATAATACAGTATATACTTATTCAGCACCATCCAGATCACCTGCAGACTTGTAAGATTTCACAGGCAATGAATTACACAAAAGTATAAACCCTTTTCGTTAGACTTCTCATCTAAAGAGATTCAATGTCATCTCTTTGAGTTCCCCGGGTGTTTAAAAACCTCTCTTTCTTTTGCTTGTATTTTTCCAAAATAAAGCAACTTGTAAACTCTGAAGAATCATATGAAAGGACAAAGTGGTGTAAAACTCCCCAAAACAATTGAATAGAAGGAAGTGCTCGTCACTGACTTTTTCCCCCTGTGAAGGCACATTTCCTTCCTAGCCTTCGCTTCACTTATCTGAGGTGGGTTTTTTTAAGAGAAGCATGGGGAGTTGCTAGAGGGAAAATGGATTCTTTATTTCACGTCCTGGTTTCTACCTGTCTTGCCTTGACATTCTCAGGTAAGTGTCTCTCCCCACTTCCTCTCTGCCGTATTGCTCTTTCTGCCGCCGAGCAGAGCCCTCCAGGGCAGCTGGCGACTTACAAAAACCGACTCACTTCTTCACTTGGGTTCATACAAGAGGAATGGGGGGCAGGGCTGACATAGTCCGTTCTGTTTAGATTTCTTTCCAAAGGAAAATAAACTGTCTCCTTCTATGCTGGAGATACCTCTTCATTTTTTTAATAAGATCTCCTGTTAGACAATCCAGGAGCTGAACTTTGGGACTAGCTCTTCGAAGAGTAGATTCCTATTTTTTTATTCCTACTTTGTGAAACTTCCAGAGCCAGGAGCTTTCTGTGATGCTTAGTTAGAAAATACTCAGGTCTGTAAAAACAGGTAGATGACAAACCTCAGTCAAGGGAAATACATATACTTGAGTACTTTGTAACAAATGAGTCTGGAAACATCTGAGTAACTGAGATTATAAAAAGAGAAAAACTTAAACAAGATGTGGCAGGGAGGCTGCGTTTGAAATATCCAGTTCCGTGTTCTCTAACAAGCACAGGTTTTGTGTTGGTAACTTTGGGGGGTTTTGATGAATGCGTTGTAGTTCTCTTCATTTGAGTGGTTGGTGTTGATCTTTAAGTGTGGTGGCACAAAGAGCTCATCTAACATGAATTAAGATGGTCACAAAACTAACAGCTAGAGGCATTGGAGTAAATCCAGTAAAATAGATGTACTTCCTATAAGTAAAGAGCCTCCATTCCTGTAACGGCACAGGCACTGAGAGGCGCACGGATTTGGGAATGTCCTTTTAAATGTTTTCTTCAGAAATACTACGAGTTTTACTAAAACAATTTCCAGGCAGTAAATTATATCATAAAAAGACTTCATTTTAAAACAGAAAAAAGGCTGAGAGCTTGTGTAGGTCTCTGCATGCTTTCAAGCAGGGGAAGTGGGGGATTTAGAATTGGGATTTAAAGTTAATAGTTCTTGGATTTTTTTTATATCCAGTTTAATTTTTTCTTCACTTTTATATATAACAAAGGTCAAGGTGACCTTTGCCACAGTAGTTTGCTTTTCGCATTCTCACTCTTTACATTACCAGCACTTGCATCATGTGGGTTGTACATTTGGGTTTTTTTAAAATAGGTTCAACACGTGGGAAGTTCATGAAAAGGTCAACATACAGAAAGTGGGAACAGAGATTTCTTTGCTGATGTATTTTAAATCATCAAGAATTTGCTTTTTGTTAAATAACCACATGTAATCTATTGTATTTTTCTGGAATTTTCCTCTTCCAGAAGGGTTTCTGATTATCCATGTCCAGAAACAGCAGTGTCTTTCAGAAAAGAGAGGAGTCATTATGGAAAAATGCAATATGACCAACCTCAACCAGCAGTGGCAGTGGACAGCAGATGACAAGCTCCTCCATGTGAAATCCGCCCAGTGCCTGGGCATCTTTACACGGTCTGCCCTGTCATCTCGTAGCATCATCGTTGATTGTCCCCAGGCAGTCAGGTGGACTTGCCATGAGGAGGATGGGCTCCTGAAGGTGGCCAACAGCTCTCTCTTTCTCACAAAGCAAGGTCAGAAGGTAATGGCCAAGCAGAGTAAGAAATACCTTCATACATGGATGCAGCTAGAAGCCAGCGAGACGGGAAAACCTGTTTATGTAAATCTGTGCTCAAAGCAAGGTGAGCTACTCCTTCAGGGAAGTATCCTGGAAGTTTTGTTAACAAAAATGTCTCTTTTATGCTAACTCAAATGTTAAAAATTACGATATTTTATTCATATAGAAAAACTTCTTTCATAGTTGAAAATTGTTTAGAGAACCATAAAAAGAGCAGCTGAGATGGGTGCTGTCTTTCTCACAACTGGTGGGGTTTTTACGCCATTATATATTTTCAGGGTGTACCTCCTTTTCTCTATTCCCAATCTTTGGACCAAAGTGCTTATGTGTAAGCTCAGCTCACTATTCTTGTCTCATTTCCTTTTTCACTTTTAAACAGAATTGTGGGTACTAATTCCTAGTACTTTTAAAAAATATGGATGTATAAAAGTCCTTCTCCTCCCCTTTTGTTTTATTATACAAATCCAGATTCAATGTGTCAAGGACAAGAAGACATCTGAAAATCAAACACATGCACAATTATTTCTCTGATTAACCCAAATCCATGATTAGAACAGACATATGGTTTACACATTCATGTGTTTACACAGTGTCACTTTGCCCTTAGATACAATACATATGAGCACACTCAAAATCCTGAAAATAATTAACTGAATCAAAAAATCTCAGAAATTCTTGCAATAGCACTTTAAGATGCATGGGTCTGTGCACATACCTATAGATGTGTTGATATACCTGTGTGGTTATATGTTTCCATATACATAGCAAAAGGAAGGTAGAACGGTTTGAATACTGCTTAATAACACTTTCCTTGATATCCTGTTGTCAGTCCTTCCTGACAGTACTGTTGATATTCTTCTTGCGCACTATTCAGCAGTTCTTCATGGTAAATAAGAACAACCTGCAGAATTAAGCTTTTTATTGGGGAACACACCATTTATTCTTGTCTTTACAGGATTTAAAAAAATGTTTTATGACCCAATACTTTTGTATATGGCCAAATAGTGTTTAAAACAAATCCTTGTTCTTTCTAACCTCTCTAACCTCCCATTCGTTGTAAGGCCGGGTACCATTTTTTTCAGCAAACCTGCACTTGCAGAACTCTACTCACAGCAGCAGGACTATTCACCTGAGTGGAGATCTGAAAGGACAGCTTGCAGCATCAGGGAATGGAAAACTGGCCAAGATGCCCTTCCAACCCTCCCATATATTTTAGCAATTAAAAAGGCAAAATCATTTTAAGTCCTGTGTATAGGGTGAGTATGGCTTGTTTTTTCAGAGACAACACAAAAAGTTAAGATGAGGTACACAGGCAGTGTTATTTTCATTAGACAGCTGGATGAAGTGTGCCCTAACAGAGTTAAAGTAACCTTACATCCTTTTCTTAATCATCCTCAGAGGAGAAGCAATTTAAGACCAACGAATACTAAGACGATTGTCATGGGGTATTAAAGCACCTTCTCAACTATTTACTGTGCTCAGTCCTTTAATCAATTTACTTTAATTTTCCTGAAATTCTCTCCATAGGCAGGGCTGTAGATCCACTTTAAGAGTCTCACTGTGTCAGTTTTCTCCTTTTTAACAGCTCTGGGAAGCTCTGCTAAGAAATCAACAGTACATTATGACCCTCATTGCATAACTAAGAATTCCAAGCATATAAGAAACTCATAAAGAGTTGAAATAGTGCAAAGAGACGCTAATAGTAGTACTAGTACTAGTGCTAATACTAATACTGATACTAATACTAATAACAACAAGAACAAAATCTAATGCCCACAGTGCTGGTCGTGACATCCATATGCATGTCAAAATTTTCCATGTTGAATGTGTAAAATTAGTCTTCTAAGAACATCTGTCTACTTTCAGTGAGAGCAGCAATGGATCAGCCTAAAATAACATATTCAGTCTGTATTTAGCTAAGGTAGTAAAAATTGAGCAAAGTCTTTGGAGCTGAAATGGCTGTTTTTCTACTCCTGACTAACACCATGTTTTGATATAATTTACCCTTTATTTTCATAGTACTTATAAAAATACTTATATTTTGGCAAAGGAGTAACTCACTGAATTGCATCACAAACACCTTATCAGCCCAGATACAGTACAAGCTCCAAACTCAACAACTGCAACTACCTTTTATTCTGGACCTAACTCAAATGCCAAGTATGATTTTTCTGAGCCTGGGGAAAGTCTGGGCTTGGATTTGGATTTCAAATCAGCTATCTGAGATGTATTTGGATATACATTTTTTGCTACAATCCTGACCTAAATGACTCTTTGTGGAAATAAGGATCAGTTTAAATATGTATCCCACCTCTGTTCTGTCAGAGATCACTTGAAATCTAACAGCAGACAGTCCTTCTCACACAAAAACGTGGTTGAATCTGGCTGAAACAGCTAACATGAATAAGGGCCATGAGGTATCAATCTCCCTTGAGATGGTGAGACTTTAGTTCTGATCAAATTCATGAGGAGATTCTAGGCAGAGAGAGGAATAGTCTCTATAGTGCTAAGGCCTTCTTTTCACCAGCCAGATGTTGGGGTCAGAGCTTCTCTAAGACCGGGATCCAGAAGAAGGGACAGCAGTGGGACCAGGGAGGAGGAGAACATGGGGGAGGTGAAGGAGTAGAAGGCAGGATGACTGAAAAGAGCAAAAATTGTTGTATGCAAGTAACAATTGTGAAACAAATCCCGTCTCCTCTTATATGTCTGGAAAGCACCCAGAGCACTGCCAATGCTGACACACTAATGTTGATGTCACTTCTGAGTTGTGTAAGCAACTCTTACAAGCTTCTTTTGACCTGGGTAGGTTATTTTCAATAAAATATCCAATTAAAGTACAAAGGCAATGCTATGTGGTACCTCGAACAGTGCCAACAAACCGCAAAGCCACTGCAGACCAAAAATTATTCACTAAGTGGCGAATGACTTCAAATAGGGAGACACAAGTCCAAGCTTTATCCTGCAGTTATTCACTGAGATCTAGAGACTGTCACACAGCCCACAGAGCAGTCTGGGTGCAGAAGGTGACATGAACTGTTTTGTAATATGATGCTCCGCATTGCATTTCTCTTCTACTATATCATACATAGTAGGGACATCTCCTGAAGGAATTGTAGCTGCAAAATCCTAGATTTGTGGATATCAAGACAAAGTCACATTCAAGTCGGTAGCTGATTTTGTGGAGGAGAATGGTTTTATTACTTACTGTTATGTACCAAGTACTTAAGAACCATAGTGGGATCTACAAAGATATAAAACAAGTTGGACAAGGAATTCAAATAACAAATACAGCATCTTTTTATCTCTTGTTTTATTTGCAGTCTAAAATAGACAAAATATCAGATACTACATATGAGCCAAAGCCTGATATGCCACCTGACATTCAAAATGTTACCTCCACAGTCCTTCCTCCTTTTCTAGCCCAGTTTCTGGCCCTGTATCTTCTCTTTCATGTGCGCTTCTCTCTTCCCCTTATCCCATTTTCAGTTTGCCTGCTTCATATCAGAACCTGAGCTTATTGAGTTCACATCCCACTGCTGACACTTCAGTGGGTGAGATGGAGACTAGAGCAGTGCACGCTCAGAGCACGCTCAGAAGCACTGGACCAGCAGTAGCAACTGCAGAACATGGTAAGGGAAGAAACGTGCATCTTCTTGGCACTCTTGGGAAGGCGGAAGAGCACCAGAGAAAAGTGGCAGAAGCACAGAAAAGGCAGCAACTCTTACCCATTATTGCGATCATGTTAATATCTCTGGGCTTTAATTTTTCTACACCTTTAGCGTTTGCAATGACTGCAACAATCCAACCATAGATTCACAACAGGTTGGATTTTTGTGCGTGTAACCTTTACAAATTTCTCCAGGATACATTAGAACAGTGAGAATCAATATTTTCATTCTACCTTCAAGTTGACCCAAAACTTTTTTCCTAAAAAACATTCACTCAAACCCATTTTTATCTTCTTGAATTATTAGTTTACAGGATTTTGTAAGTAAAAGAATTTGCTAACATCTATGTGAACCCATGAAATACGAAAAATGACTTGAATCTTCTGTCTTTGGTCAAAGCAATACATGGCTGATAATTTTTGCTCAGCTCCACCTGGAAGAATAAAGACATCAATGTCAGGTCCTTGAACATAATTGCAAGACCTTGTATACAATCCAATAGCATACTGACAGAAGCTCAAAAATAAATGTGTTTTTATATTTTGTAAAAAGAAATGAAAAATCTGCAGTGTAGCCTAGGTCTTTGGTTTTCATAGATTTTCAAAGTCTCAGTGAGCCACAGCACAGAGATTGTAAAACAAAATCAGCTCAGCTACTTTCATAGGGAAAAAATGGAACAATATTGAACAGCTTCCCAGTGTGACCAGGAGGATGGCAAGTCCTGCTTTACTATTTCATCTTCTTCTGTGAGTGCTAACAAAGATGCCAATTCCAGACAATTATACTGGTAATTTTCATGATTACATTCTCTCCCTTTATTTTGTATGGATCTCTGTGTAGAAGCTGGAGTGGGTTTCAGCTTCTAGGTGCCTAAATGTAGGTCTCTGAAGGAAGGGCTTATTTCAGTTGTCTCAACATAGGTGCCATTTGCCATTCGAGATGCTCCAGGATATCCCACCTGACCTCTGACTGCCTACCCAGAAAGACATAGGTCTCCCATAGGTGCTATGAGAGCCCTGAGCAGATGTCTCAGATGCCCTAAGGCAGTTCAGGTTGCACTACGTAACTATGTTTAGGCAACTGAACCAGGTCCTAGGCATCTACATAGTAGCTACTGTTCTGACCTTTCTTCAGTAGAGATGCAATCCATAGAGTTAAAGGAGTCTAGATACCTTTCAGTGACCAAAAATCCACTTCAGGGTGAGCTAGGATGGTCCAGAGTGTCGGAAATAGGGCTGATAGACCTATGATATTATCACTATAGTTATCTGGAATGTTCTGCTTGCACTGGTGCTGAAAGACCCTTTAAGTGGCTACATTAGCATTTGAAAAACAAGCAAGTAGAAAAGCAGCTCAGGATTAGACTGGAGTTTGTAGACATGTGACCTCTGACATGAGATACAAACATCACTAACTTCTACAACATTTCAGATAAAGACGGTAAAAATTTTTCAAGTGGCGTAGATTTTGCAGTTTTTAAAAGGACTACGTTGAATGGGAAAGAAAGGACTTTTAGTGGATTTTGTTCTTCTTTCACACTCCTACACGCAACAGAAATCTGAAGTGTGTTTTTAAAATAGAGTCTTTGTATTTGCAGTCTATTTACAAGTAGTTAGCTAAAAAGATAATTCATTTTGTCCTGCACATACAGAGATCTTAAAACAATCCCTTCTAGTTTCAAGTCTTGCTCTCAGTCAGTTAGATGCAGTCTTACAGAGTATTTTTTCCTATACAATAGATATCTAATTCATTTATGTTTTCCTAGCAATTCAGCTTTAGTTTTCTGAAACTGCTTTAATAGAGTAGGCAGATTGATCCAATGCAAGCTGTTTCAGAAAGCTGCAGCATGCCGGCTCGTCTGAGTCTGAAGGCAGCACTGTAGAGTTCTCAATCCTTGTCAACTACCCAGCACTCGTACTCATCATACATGCAAAACGTATGGATTTCCTTTTCTTGTAAGCAGCCTGCTGCTGTGCAGATGGATGCAGTCTGCAGGACACCCCATGGATGAAATATGCGTTAGTCAGAATGTCATAATTTCTCCTGGGTGTGCTACTGATGATTACAATGGTATGTTCACACACTGTATATCATTCAGCCACTAGTGATCAACGTCAGCATCAGTGCTGCAGTTCTGTTCCCACGAACAGTTTAATGACTGATTTCCAAAGAGACTGCTAGAACAATGCTAAACACTTCTGAAAAATCCCACTGTTGATATTTCTGTGTACTTTACTGATGTCCAGATGGGAGGTGAGTTTTTTCTTGTTTAAAAAATTGAAACTCAAGTTGTGTATAAATCTGTTTGCTTGGGTCTTATAATACGCAGTTTTCTTTTATAAGTGCCTGCTATTGAAGAAGGGCTGTGAGGGGCATTATGCTAGAACTGTAGTGGCTTTCCTTAGAAAGGGAAAATAAAGCTGGATTTCTTGAAGTGAGGGCAGATATGAACCCCATTATTAACTCCAATGTAGCATACTTGGAAAGTGCTGGTATGTATATCTGAAGTTCCAGTATGGCATAGTGCTCTGCGCAAGCCACTTCCATCCATAGGTTACAGGTAAGAAACTGTTGTCAGTCGTTGCTGGGAAAGATCCTTTAACTGGAAAAGCAGGGTAGCCCTGAGCTTAACAGGAGGAGTTCGGTTGTGCAGTGACCAAGCACTTGTTCATGGTACCTCCTTGGGCTGGTGGAACATTTCTGAGGACCAAGCATTTTGCTTCCAGGAGGGTCAAGCTCTCCCCTCCTGCACCAGGAATGCTGGTTATCCCCTGGCTGCCGAGTCCCGTAAATGTTGCTGGCAGCGCCAGCTTCCCTTTTATGGAGCAGCAGCTTTCCTGAAGCACAATTGCACTGGAACGCAAACGTCTTCCTGTTGGAATCGCTGCTATTTGTCTGTAAATAAAGCCAAATTTTTTTTAAATGTGTTTTTAAGTTGGGTGTGTAAATCTATATTTAGGAACCCAATTGAGTGGCCTTTTTTTCTAAGCAGCTGCTGACCACTCATACGTGCTTTTTTTTAGCCATCTATCAGTAAGTTCTACTCCCTACTGAACTTGGAGATATCTGAGAGGCACAGAGCCAGTAGACCTAATTCTTTCCAAGTCCTTGGGGCTAGCATTCTAGTTGCCTGCCACAGACTTTCAGAGACCCCCAACTAATAGGAGATCTGCAAGAACAATGACTGACATGGAATTTAGACTTGTGTCAGCTAATGGGTTTATTTCAGCAGCTGATGACTGCTTGAGATCAGGGCTGCCCCTGCCAGACTCTTCCCTGTCCTTTCAGTGGGAGTCATGAAGGTATGTGAGGTAGGACCACAGCAGACTGCACCATCGGCGCTCTGCAGGGGATTCTGCAAACGCAGCAGCATGAGGGTGATCGTGCAGTGTTGGACCAGACCTGAGGGTTCAATGAAACCCTTTGCACGGATATAAGAGAGAGCAGCATTAGATCTGTAGTTCAGTGCCTTGATTTGAAAGAATATTTGATCAATATTTTTTGTAATTAAATGGAGACTTGGAGATTTTTATTCCCAGAGAAGAACAGTTAGATAAAAGGAGGGGAAACGTTTAATTTGGGTATCAACCCATTCCAGCAAACCAATCCTTTTCAAGAGGATCCAAAACTGTGTACCAGGTGAACGGTCTGTGCTGTTGCGCACAGAAAACACTTGCGTGAAAGTGTCGCTTACAAGGGTTTACAATCTCACTTTTATTTCTGGATGCAAATGAGAGTACTGCAAGTTTCTTTATATAAACACATTAACATATATATTTACACATATATAAAAAACCCATCATGTTGACTTCCTAGAAGCTCACCCACTGATCCTTTGGGTAAGAAGTAATCACACATTGGCCTGCTAAGACATCATAATTGCACACCAAGTAATTACATTTGGAAGCTTCTGCTGCAATTTAACCCAGTCATTACATTTTTTTAGAGGGTTTGTGAGCTAAAATTGTTATAAATGGCAACCAGCCCAGTGGCTCAGCAGCAAAACAAGGTTCTGTCATGCTGGAGACCCCAGTTCAAGGACAGACAAAGTGTCTTGGGCATCAAGCCAATGCACACTAGCTGTGCTCCAGCAATGGCAGGACAGCTTTTTGTGAGGAGAAGGGGCCAGTGAGTAATTCCAATCGCTTAGCTGAAATGTGATGCTACCAGATGTAGAGGCCACCACAGCTTGAACCCTGCCCTCACAGCCACAAAGAAAGGATATTAAATACATACCAATGGGGAGGAAGAGCCATGAAAATGTGGAGGAAAAATGTGTAGTAAAATCTTTCCTGCGCTCTAATTGCAACTTTGGCGTTCTCTGAAGGATACGTGACTAAAAAAGCAAATCCACCATTATATTTGCAGACACTTCAGTTAACTGATACGATTGTTAGCTGAACCTTGGAAAGAGAGCAGTCCAGGGTTAGCATGGTCTCCGCATGGGACTGATGTAAAAATGCAAGAGGAATGTCCCATGTGGGCACAAGGAACTTATCTTGAACAAATATTATCTTGAACAAAAAAATTATCTTGAACAAATTATCTTGAAAAATTATCTTGAACAAAGCCATATTTTGAACTTACAGCAACAAAAGGCAGATGAGAATCTGGCCCATGTACTTAGAAAGGGGGGTGGGGTTGGCCATATAAAGCTGAAACTGTGTGCTGTTTGATAGACTCAGCAAGTGAAAAAGCTACGAGTGAAAACAGTGTGCTGTTAACGTCGAAGTACAACCTTTCTCTTTACTTCAGAATCATTGATGGACTGTATTGAAAATGAATGGTATGAACGTTCAAGGAAATCAATTTTTTTCTGCTTTTGTTTTGCATAAACTTTGGTATTGATGCAAAATGCAAGTTTGCACTGAAAACAAAAAACTATAGAACTGATAGGTGCACTTAAACTGCTTAGGAGTCATATCAGCCACATTTACTGGCATCTCAAGAACTGTCTATAAAAAAGTAGAGTTGCTTTTAATTACTTTCCTTTATTTGTCCTAGATCTCCAAGATGCAGACACTTCTGTATGGAGTACTAGAACTACATCCCCCCCTTTAAACGTTGTTACCTCTAGGCCTGAAAATCTGCTGAAGAGTAGCACAGAGATGTTCATCAGAAACGTGACTAAACACTTCAGTAAAAATCTCATTGAAAACCTCTACTTTGACTTGAAATCTGCAGTAACAGAGAAAGCCTGGATTCCAACAACTACTCTTCAATACTCTAGCACTACAGAAGAGGTAAGGCAGAAGAATTATTGATTGATTTTTATTAAGCCTGCTCCACTCTGTGGAGCCTGATAGCTATTACAGGTGGATGTTTTGCGAACTAAAAGAAACCAGCTACAGGAGTAAGCTTTTTTCTTTATTTTGATGGGATACTTTGTTCATGTTGATAGTGCCCTTTGCTAGAAGCACAGCTGCAGAAAAATTCTGCCTCTTCTGTACAGCACCATCCTGGTGCGCACAATGCATTGGGAAAATCTCTAAGCTCGAGGGAAATGCTCAGGATACGGGAGGAGTAATGGAAAGCTCATGGATGTGGCAGGAGCCACAGGAGCCTGGGTATCTGCTCTCAGTGACTTAGGCTTTGCCATTGGTTTGTTGCACAACGTGAGGGTCTAGCTCTAACTACACTCTAAGAATCACAGTATGTTTTACGACCTTATTTAGGGTAACTGAGTCCTAAAATCACATATGTGGTTTACAGATCAAAGCAAGTGAAATCTGAATGCTTTAACTTGCCTTACAAGGAACTCTGTCCTTGACCCTGGTCAGCTTATCTACTGACCGATAGGCAGAGTGGAGAGACACAGCTGCTTCTTGATCCTTGCTCTGCCCAACCACAAACAGCCCTGGCAAAGGAGGGGAATGGGGGTGCCAGCCTCATCCATAGACACAGCTAACAGTGAGCATTCAGTACCTCTGCATCAGTTTCCAATCTCTTTTTCTGTGTGGGCAAGGCACGGTTAAGTAATTTGAGAGCAAATCTGGAATCATCACTGGCAAAATGTGCACAAGGTAAAGTGTGCAGGACATTATTGGTCACTGCACTGATATCAACAGTGGTTTACAGCTGAAAACCCCTAAAATCCCTGTGGCTTCTTGTCCAGGAGACCACACTGCACTCAGTATATTGGGGCAGGCAAACATATTGTTTCAGTTATTACTTTGGGTGTCAGTGTGACTAAGAAATGTGTTTTGTATTTGGGACGGCTGTGGACAGCACAGTCTGTACAATCTGGTATGAACAACATCACTAGAGACAGGGAGAAAGGAGCAGTAGTGCCACCCAGGACAATGTTGACCCAAATAACCAACTTGAAGGTTTATGTACTGATGAGAGGAAGGGACTGAGCCGATGATGGATGTACTGCACCCTGTTCCACAGCTGATAGAGATGGTTCTTTTAAAATATGATTACTCTGCCTCGGTGCAGGCAGGTTGAGCTAATTTCCTCATGCCCTCTGTCCATATGCATACCTCCTGCACAGAATTCATCTCCAAATGGAAATGTCCTATATAATACAGTATTATCCAAACTGCCTCTAGCACTGCTACTAAGTAATCCCATCAGTGCTAGAAAAGTGGCACCTTTTGAAATGAAGCTACTGCCTCCTGTGTTCCTACCCCAGTTCACCTACCGATCCACGATTTGCACTGAGCAAGTTGCTTAGGTCAAAGCTTTCAAACCAAAATCCTGCTGATAAGCTCTCTAAGCATATCCATGAAAAAAAAAATTCATCAACATCTGTCCCTTAGAGCCTCCAGATGGGTCTGAACATTTGAATCTAGACACACCAATTTAGACACACAAACTTAACATCTTTGGCCTCTGTCGCTCAGTTTCCCTGTCTTTAGAGTGGAGTTAAAAACATTTTTGTCAAACTAGCAGGGGCGTTTAAAGGATTAACCAGATTTAACATGATACTTTGAAAATGCATAGACTAAGCAAGCACTGAGCATTGCTGTTAGGAAGAAAATACTTTCTCTGAACTGCATTTTCCCAGGCTAGGTCCTCTTGTTTGCAGAAGTAAAGCCTTGATGTTGTTTGGCTGTGAGCATACCCATTTTGGGGGGGACAAGGGTGACACTTCAATCAAACAAAATGTTTGGTTTAGATCAGCCTTGGATTTCAAGTAAAACTCCAGCTTGCACTTTCAAGCCATGACAAAAGCTATGCAAAGCCCATTTCCTCTTGATTAGAGAGGCAGAGAGAGAGGTTGGTGTTAAAAAAAAAGAAGTCAGGAAACCTTGGGAAAGTGTCTGAAAGGGACTTTGGAGCCTGCTGTTAAAGACACGTCCGGCCACTCCCAAAACTCACTTCCAGTTCTTTTTTTTTTTTCTTTTTTAATTAGTTTGTTGGCTTGCCACACAGATCAGTAAGTGTTAAAGGCTGTGTGACTGCTGATTTGCTAAAAGCTCATTTATTCCCTACCAGTCTGGAAATAATTATTCATATTATGTTGGCTATTCGATATAAATATATTGCCACCAGTGAATTGTGGACCCCCCTGCTTTGTTCCAGTGCTGGCATAGACATTTGTGTCAGACCTTACCCTTACAGCAGCTTTGTGCTGGGTAACACACAGAAGGAAGTCTCAAAACCCTTCATAAACCTGTACTTTCCTACTAATATAGCAGAGTAGTTTCAAAGATTTTACAATAGCAAGAATAAGAGTAACAAAGTAGGAATTTCTAAATTATGGGCAATGCTGAGAAGAAGCAACATCCCTGTTCTCCACACGTTATCTTATGTTAGCTGGAAGAGATAGACATTTCCAAGAGTCTTTAAATTTTACTTGTGTCAGGTTCAGTTTCTTTCCTGAATTTTAAAAGTTTGCACTGTTGGGTTTTTTTTTTTCCTTTCACATATTACATCTACTTAACTAACTTACACCTACATATCTGAATTATGTCTTCCCTGCAAATTCAGATTATGGATGTTTTCAAAAATCCTTACAAAGCTCCACTTTCCAAGAAAAGGCAGGTTACTCCAAATATTGCCATTTTCAGAGAGGGGTCTGAAGTCATCCAAACATCCCGATAAGCCTCCAGATTTGCTCTTCTCCAGTGCTGGAAAAATATTGGTGTGGTTTATGCCATTAGGTCCAAAAAGCATGATCATCTAGAGATGAATTTACACTGTAAAACTCTCTTGCCTTGAACTGATTACAAGACATCTATGTCATTTTAGTCCCAGTTTAGGTCTAATACACACACTTCGTGTTTTTCACCAATGGTTCATTTATCACTGTACTAGCTCTCTGGGGCATGGTCCCTCCTTTTGTCTGAAGTATGTAAAACATCTCTTCCAAGGGAGATCTTGTTCTGCAATGGGCTTGAGAATGGCTTAATAGCCAATATCATCACTTAAGACGTTGTTCATAAAGTTATTAATCATCACGAGCTTTGCAGAGTAAAGCCAAACACTTTCAGTGTCATGTCCCTAGGACCAGGCATGGAGCTCCACTGGGAGAGATGAAGCTTTCCACAGGTGCAAGTACCATCCATGGGTGCTCAGACCTCCGGTTTCTGAGTAGAGGAATGAGAGTCAAGGTTTTTCAGAGGTTTGTATCTTGTTTGACAGGCTGATGCCCAGAAAAATCCTACAGCAGCAGGTCCCCTAAAAGGCAGCACCGTTTTCTCTCTAAAATGGGGAGTAAAATGGAGATGGTGAATTTGCTTGAGGTGCTGCTTTTAAAAGTTAAAATCCTACAAGCATCATACAATACAGAAAGATGCAGAAAAGTACCATTCCCATTGAAGAGATGTCAAATTCCTCCCCCTTTATGCAATCTCAAATTTACCCCATGTCTGCTAGATTATTGTCTATTTGACTATCTGAAGGTCCAAAACCCTTCTGGCTATGTTTCTTCTCCCTTACCCCAACCCGCATATACATATATATTAGTTTTAAGAGGCTGAAACCTAAACAAGAAGGAAATGGGCATGCATGACAGAAATGGAGAGCTGTGCAGCGGCTGCAGCCGGATTCAGAGTTGCGCGCAGCTCGTTTGGTGCAGCCTGAAAACAGGGAGACTCTCTTGCTTTCCGTGGTGTGTGTAATTTTAGCTTGGGAGTTATCCAGGGGATGTGGAAAGGAATTGTTTCAAGGACACAAGCCGATGCGGAACAAAACGAAAAGCTGAGATAACTTGGCCGCTGACAGATGGGCTACTTCTTTGCCGATGCATGGGCCTGTGGGCAGCAGCTCGGCATCGGGCTTTGTCAGGACTCTCCATGTCCCAATGCCTCCGGTCATGGTACCGCAGGGACGGGGAGAGGATGGAGGCCTTGGCAATCCATGGCTCACCCCTAGAAACATCAATGTTTGGGACACAGGAGCTGGAATGGCAGTGTAGGGACGGCTGAGGCCAAGAGGAGGGTGGGCCAGGAGACGGGGTGGGTGTGAGGGCTGGCAGGCATGAGGAGAAAGGGGCATGCCAGGCGAGGTGGCCATGAAGTGAGGCAGCCATGAGGCGAAGCAGCCATGAGGCATCGAGCGAGGTGCAGCCGGCCTGAGGCGGGAGTGCCGCCCCCCCTCCCCCCCCAGAGGCACCACCTGAGGGGGCGAAGGGCCCCCGAGAGCCAGGAGGAGCCAGGGGACAGCCGACATAGGGAGGAAGCGGCGAGGAAGGAAGGGATGTGGGGTGGGAGAGGAGCCGGAGGGAAGGTGGGACCCACAAGGAGCGAGGGGCGGCATCCCGGGACCCGCCGCCCGCCGCCGCCCCCGCGCCCCCCGGCCGGAGGGCGCGGGGGCGGCGGCTAGCGGCGGGTCCCGGG